>OY720445.1:54510766-55110766 GCA_963082915.1 Dolichopus griseipennis | reverse complement strand
ATTAGATACTTTTTCAAAAAATTAAGCGTACCCGTCGCCATTCTGGAACAGTACGTGTTGGTGGGCCTAAGTTATTTAATTCAGTTGAAAATAAATTCCAAGTGTCTTTTGTTTCGCTTTTCGAACTATTTGCCATGGTTATTGGCCAGTTCAGTATTTTGCTCCATAAAATAAATTAATTTTTCAAATTGCAACGAATTTGTTACTTTTATTTTACTACTAAACATAAAAATAAATCTTTAAACAAAAATCAAAATATTTAAAAAAAATACATTAGTAAATGTTTTGTATATAGAAAATATTTCACATTTATCATCTACTTAAAAATAAACTATTGTACATACCTTTCCTATTCCATATTAATATTTTTATAAAAAATTTTTATTTTCAACAACAACGTACAATCAAATATTTGTTTTTCTTCAAACGCTTTTTCTATAACATTTGTTATTCTATGAACTTGGTCAATTGTTGCATGGTTGGATAAAAATTCAAATTGATGGTTTGGAATTAAATTTTTATTTTCTATAATTGGCTTCAGCCTTTTCAACAATAATTTGTCATAAAGTTTTGACATAATTGGTAGCAGAAATATTGGCCTGTAAGATTTTTCCTCATTTAATGGCTTCCATGAGTTTGTTATCATAATAACTTTTGCTACTTTCCAAACGGTTGGAACATACTGCAGTTTTACTGATGCATTCATGATTTTTCTTAAAAATTTTAGAGCTTTTTGTGGAAGCTCTTTTATAATCTGATCTGTAATAAGATCAAAACCAGTGACTTTTCTTAACTTTAAAGTTTTTATTTCTTCACTAATTTCTTCTTGTGCAAATGGATTAGTATTGTTCTCTTCCATTAACATCGTCCACTAAACAAAAATCTGAATTTATATCGTTTGGTTTGAATATGTTTTCTAAATGATCTGCAAATAATTAGGCTTTATCTTTATTATCCTTTGTCCAAGTGCCGTCTGGTTTCATGAGTAGCGGGGCGCGCCTTATAGGCTTTTTAACACTATTCGTTACTTTCCAGAACGAATAATTTGATTCTTCTGTTGCCGATAAGCTTTTTATATAATTTTCATATGATACTGATTTTAAAATCTGAATTTTTCTTTTAAGAGATTATGATAATCTGTTTAAAATCTTATCATCAGGGTAACGTGATTGTTGCCATCTACGTCTAGCCCTTCTTTTTCGTTTTATTAAGTCAGTTATATCCCTAGGATAATTATTTACTGCTGACCTATACTCAATTATTTTTGTGTTATTTCAAGCAGCTTTTTGAATTATATTAATATAGCCTTCTAGTTTCTAATCTAATTGTTCTTTTGATTGTAAATTTATGTTCAAATTAATATTATTTGCGATTTAGTAATTTTCTTTATGTTTTTATTTCAAGTTCTAGTTCTTTCTTTTTAACATGTTCTTTCCACCTTTGTTTGACATCCAGTGTCATTCTTAGGTATTTTGCTGAATTTTCGATTGATACAAATACAAAATTTAAATTTATTTTAGGTGGGTTTCTTATATTTCTATAAATAAAGTTAACATGAACAGATTTACTTTCATTTAATTTTATTTTCCATTTGTTAGTCCAAAAACATATTTTTTCACTTGCTTTCTATAAATTTCCTGTAGCTTTGTCAATATTCGATCCTACTGCCAATATAGCAGTATCGTCAGCAAATGTTGCAACAGTTACATTTTTTTCTTCTGGTAGATCACTTGAACAAGTACAAATCACTCTGGTAGATCACTAAAACAAGTACAAAATAGAACCTAGAATTCTGCCTTGAGGCACACCTGCTTTTATTTCTCTTAATGTAGGGTACTTTTCATCTTGTTTAATTCTGAATAATCTATCAGACAAAGTACGATTCGAGTATCTCTACACATTGTAAAGGTATTAATCTCCTTAATTTAAATATTAATCCCTCTTAGACCCCCCAAGGTTTAAAAGCTTATCTTCGAAATTAATAAAAATAGTAACTTAAAATTAAGATAGAACGTTCCAATTGTGTACAAGGGTTAACTAGTATTGAAAGTATGACGTGGACTGCATATGGGCGAAATCGTACCATGGTTTCGGGTACTGGAACCTTTGAAAAGTTCAAGGGCTAACGAACATATATCTTAAATGCAGTATAACTCAAAAAATATTGTCGCTATTTTGGTGAAAGTTAAACTCTAGGTTACTAGTAATGAAAGTACCATGAGATTGGTTCCGGTCTCGAGTTCGTACAATGAGTCCGGATTCTAGAAGCTCTTGATCGATCTGAGGCCAAACGAGTATAATTTTTATAGCCAAAGAATATATTTCCTATTTTCTATGTGTCCCCGAAATTTAGACTTAATTGTAGTGGTAGTTCAGGTGGCACCTAAGAAATCCCAAAATTAAAAAAGCTTATCTTCGAAATCAATGAAGATAGAAACTTTAAATTAGATAAACGAAAGTTTTTCCTATTTCCGTTTTTATTTAACACTTTTATATTTTTAAAAGGCTAAGAATTTTAGCAAAAAACATATTTTGTATAATATTTTGTAATTATTACCATAGGTGATATATAATTAAGACATTGTGTACAATACTTAAGCTATATTTAAAGGTACTTGCTGCATTTATGTAAAATTTATAGTTATATTTAAATGAATTATATGAAAAGTTCTAAATTTGTAATTATATTTTAGAAATACATTTATTTCATATTTTGCGTTTATGACCTTTTCTAATACGTACAGAAACTAACAATTTAAAGTAATTGCAATTTTAAAAATTTTTAAAATATATTATGCTTTAATTAGCTTTTTATCACAAAATTTAATAGCTCAAATTTTTTCACTTTTGTAATTGAATTAACATAAATATATTTTCATTTAATTCAATTTTTTTTGTTTTTTAATATTTTTAAATAGATAAATTAGTAAGAATTTGTAGTATTTTTTAATTGATAGTGTAATTAGAAAATGTTTTTAGTATTATAAAGTTAATTTGGTTAGCTATGTCTTACGATCAAACTAATAACAGCTTTTATGGTTTTAAAATGACTTATGGATATGTCCTTAAATTTGAACCAAATAGGTGTAGGGTATTTCTAAGTCGGTTGCGCCGACTGACTGTTTCTTTACTTGTTATTTTTATCTGAACTGCTTTTATCTTCATTTTTCAACAATCTTTCTTTTAACCATTTCACTAGCTTTTTTAATAGGAGGTGTGTATATATAAATATAAATGTGTATAGCATTTCATTTGTATTAAACTAAGTAGCATATTTAGGTGATTTATTTGTTGCTTCTAATATATTTTTCTTAAATTTCTTTTATGAAAATTTTTTGAAGAAAAGTGATCAAACATATGAATGTGAAATTGAGTAATTTCAAAAAAAATTTCTCTTGGAGCTTTTAAATTAAATATCCGGATCATTTTTGTAATTATTTTGAAAAATAAATTGCTCCGAATCAAGCACTAAAGTTTCATTAGAATTTTTTATAAATGAATTATTGCATTGATCATAAGAATATTAATTTCATTAATTTGAAAATAATGTAGCCACAAATGTATCTTTAATGTACTAAACACATATTTCCAATTATAAATTAAACCTCCCAGCAAAAATACACATATGTATTTTGCGATGTCTTTTGTTCTGCCGAAACCATAATCAGAAAAACCACTAATTTCATCCAGTGCAATGTTATAGTAAAGGTTCCTCCTAATGGCTATTTAATCGAATAACAATACAGCTTCCCTTTCAATTAAATCTTTTTCTGAGAACATAATACCTAACTCATTTATATTTTTGTCGTTAAGACCTTTATTTAAATGTTAGATGGGTATCCATCTATTAAGGGAACTAAAATGGGACAAATTAAGCTTTACTCCATTTCTCAAAAATTTATAACCTTTAGGTGAATTAAAGTGAATGCAACCTTTTTTTCTTCTTCGGACCATTCACTTAAACTTTGAAAATTCATTTTTAAAAATGCTTTGGCTTTGTTACTCAATTGAAACTGTCTATTAATAATGCTACATAAAGATAAATCCTGTTTTTCTGTTTTTAATTTTTGCCTTAACTTTTTAATTTTAATTTTTTATTTTTTAAATTAAATTTTGTTTTTTAAAGAAAGCTAACCTTTTATGAACGGTTAAATACTTTTTTTAATTAAAAATCTGCATTCCTTTGAAATTTTAAACAATGCCTGCAAAAACTATTTTTTTCGTCTGACGAGACAGTTTAAAAATTTGAAATAGGTACATTAAAATTTCTTGCATTTTTGTTAGAATAGCAATTAGTGCTTGAATAATTATTATTTATTTTCAAAGGTTCTCAGTTTTCTTTATTGATATATATTTCAGGCAAAAACAAGGTAGGAACACATACAAATAATTTTTTTTTTTTTCAAATGTTCGATACTTACATTACATTTGAATTTCCAAATTTCAACCATAGTTTTCTCTACTAAATATTTTTGAAAGTAGTTTATAAGTAAGCAAATAGATCACTTTACTCTTAAAGAAAATCTAAATTTCGGTTATAATAAAATTTTCAAATGATAATATAAAAGAATATGTAGTTAATATAAAGAAGTCGCATTTCATTTCAAATTTTTAAGCAAAACTAAAGTAAAGGTATTTTTTTAAATAAATATTATATTAAATAAATTTTATAAAATAAATAATTTCAACTGCAAGAAAAAATACAACTGATTTATATATTTTCATATACATATCTAATATTTTATATTTATTTTTATAACTATTTCCCCGCGGGGAATCGAAGAAAGTATAATTAGAGCATTTATAATTAGAATGCATTTCTGTGATCTAACTAACTAGGTGCTCTAACTAACTTATTTAAAATAAAACAATTAGTTGCAGAAAATTAATAAATTATTACTTTAATCAAAAAAAATAAATATTTTTTAGTATAGTTTTATGCATACTTTACGTAGATACATTGGGTATGTTTAAAAATATAAAAATATTTTTAATGCAACGTTTTTATGTTTCTATTTATTATGTACCTATGATCTTTGATATTATATTTTCAACTCTTCTTATGATTTACATTAAATAGGTCTTGAATTTGTGCCAACGTAATTTTGTTTTGGAGGAAAACAAAAGTTCATATTTCGCCAAAAATATATTTATACAACAACAAAGCGTTTGTGTACTTACATGATAATGATCTTAATATTTCAGATTAAAATTTGTAATCACCACTTTTATTATTATAATTTATGAAAACAATTTAAAAAACACTTGAATTTGAAGTCTGTAGATATACTCGTTTTAATAAAATGTATCAAACTAAAAACAAAAAAAAGGGCGCGCTTTTTTAAAAAAAGTTCAAAAATAGAATATGTACACCTAAATAAAAATCGTCTAAAAAAAGAAATCGTCCAAATTGTATAAAAAAATATATGTATACAAAATACACAAATGTACGTACATACATCGATTAACATACAAATAAAAAAAACAAAAATATTAATATTAAATAAAATTTTTTAAAAAGAAATCGTCCAACTTGATAAGTAAATATAAACAATTGTACATACATCGATTGACATACAAACAAAATAAAAAGAAAAATAAAAATAAAGCAAAGAAATAATCTCAATTTTATTCATCTTTTTACGAAATATACCAAATACGATATTGGGGTGATTTCCAATCAACAAAATTGACTAACATTTTTTATTCTAGATGAATTCTCTATGTATATGACAATATCTTTATGATATTACGCATTAACGAATACGAAAACTCACATGGTTTTCCTTAAACAAAAAAACAAAACAAAAACATTTGAATGTACCTATAGTATCTGTCATTTTTACAAGATTAAAAAAGAAGTATTTTACGAAACATATGACTTTGACATTTGCAAATATTGTTTGCAGCTGAATGTAGTTCACCGGTTTTTGATTCAGCTAATAAGAAAGCTTTCCCTGATATATCTGCTCTAATAATTCTTCTTCTAATTGTAACGCACGTAAACAGAGAAGTATTCCAGTAAAATTCTCTTTGTTCTAAACTAAGAAAATAATAATGAATAAGAAATATACGTTAAAGGATAAATTAAATTTTGCACAGGGCCGTGTCAAGGTATGCAGGCACCAGGGTGCCAGACACAATCTTCCGCCCGTATTTAGCTAAATTTCTTTTAGTCTAAACTTAATATTTTTCATAACAAAACAAATGTGTATATATGTTTATATACAAATTAATGGAGAAGATAAACTGCTACTCTCTTTTTTATTCGCATCTATTTCATCTTTTTTTTTAGAATTATTCCAATGCATTCCAATAACTCTAATAATTATTATCTAATCATAATTATTAGAGTAATTATCCATAATTATAGCAATTATCCGCAAAATATGTATTGCAGTACAGTTGTGTTGTATTATATTTATATATGTATCATTTTTATAAAAAAAAAGTTCAAATGCAACTTTTTTATATTGTTTGTGTTGCATTGAATGAAATTATAAAATTTGTAGCTGTGTTTGTTTGGTTAAAGTTTAAACCATCATGAAAGTAATAAATATCGTACAATAAATAATTTGTCCACCCTCAATGGCTGCTGCCCCGGAGCCATGCACCCCCGCTTGGCGCGGCCCTGATGCTGCAGCTTTTGGTGATGAAAGCATATCTATTTACAATAATGGTATTCTTACTAATTACTATGTATAAATTGGTGAGAAATTCAACTATTTAATTAAGAAAGAAAGAAGGAGAGATAGTATTTAAAATAAAATATTTTGATGGGGTTAAAGTTTAAAAATTATTATTATTAATTTTTGATTACGTTATTTTTATTATATTATTATTAGACAGGTCAGACGTTAATATATTATATACAATAGGTCCAAGCACTTATCCTTGTGGAACACTGGCACTTATTTCCAATGGATTCGATTTTATATTACATATATAAACTTGAAAACTTCTATCAGTAGAAACATTTTTGCTATATAATATTTTCTATAATTATTAATAATAAAAATTATTAAAAATAATGTTATGAATTATTTGTTATACAGACTTAAAATTATTATTTCTATTATTTTTTTCATTATTGATTTTGTTGTTACCCTATAAGTGCTTTCTATTAGTATTATTATTATTAACTTTATTGTTAAAAGGGTATATTAACTTTGGTATGGTGTTTGTAACCACCTAAAGGAAGCGAGCTAGATATGGAAAAGTATAGTCGATGTCCCTGAGTCGATATAGCCATGTCCGTCCGTCCGTAGGCACTATGACTCAAAAAATAATGGAGCTATCTTGATGAAATTTTAACTGGAGGTTACTAGGACTGAAAGTACGGCGGGGATTGTATATGGACGAAATCGGCCCATTGGTTCGGATTCTGAACCTTTTAATCGATCGAAGGGCTAACGATCCTATATAAAAAATCACAATAACTCAACAACTAATGACGCTTTCTTCATCAAATTTGTGCTGTAGGTTACTAGTAATGAAACTACTTCGGGGATTGCGTAAGTTCGGGATTGGACCATGGGTTCGGAACCTAGAACTTTTTGATCGAATTTAGGCCAAACGAGCATAATTCCGAAACCAAAGAAGATAGAACCTCCAAATTTTGTATCAGGGTGTCCCTTCCTATTTCTTTAATGTCTTTGATTTGGACCCCATTGGAGTAGTGGGTCGGGGACCAGCCATACATTTCCGAAGACCTTAAAGCATATCTTTAAAATTAATAAAGATAACAACTCCGCCATTGCCGGTCCCAAGCCCGGATGTAAAAGGAGGAGGGGGAGGAGTAACAACCTCGTTAAAAAACCTTGGTTCAGCTGGCCCGGCTGATAGTACCTTGTAAGGGCTCCTGGCGAGGGTTCACGTGGGTAGCGTCTGTCCAACACTTGGCGGCTACGAGCGGGCGTCTGACTTGGAACAAGCGGCTCGCTATATAAATGTGAAAATTACCTGGAAGTAGAAAAGGAAGAGGGATTAGTAACCTGAATGGCTATCTAATATCTTATAGCGTCTCAGGAAGTAGGCATGATAGAACACAGAACAATCATAGTAGAACTGGTAGCATAGCTATCAGAACTTCTACATGAAAGTGATGTAATTCTATCTGCTGAAGCAACTCCGACATTTCGACTTAAAGGTCAAGGAAATAAACGTAGCGTCTGACCTATAGTAGGCGGCTACAAACAGCGTCTGAACCCTATGCTAAGGGCGGCTGATTTATAAAGATGAAAAACTACCGGAAATCCTTCAGAAGGCAATGAGAAACCACTGAAGTAACATCTCAAGAAAATCACATTATGCAAGTACAACCAGAAATAAGGCCCTCAGTCTCCGGCAATACGAGGGTGCTAAGAATCCCCGGAGGTAAAACAAAAAGAAAACTAAAAATAGGTACTTGGAATGTACGTAGTCTTTACGCAAGTGGTAAACTAGCAAACACTATACAAGAAATGAGTAGATTGCAAATAAGTATACTTGGTGTATCGGAAACATGGTGGCCAGATTCCGGGAAATGTAAAACAACAGGTGGAACAATATATTACTCCGGAAATCAAAACAAAGATCATAGAAATGGAGTCGGTATAATTATTTCTGATGAAATAGAAAAAAGCATAATTGGCTTCATACCCAACTCGGATAGAACTATGATGATTAAAATATGTGCAAAGCCCGTAAACCTGAATATAATTCAAGTATATGCACCAACGGCAGATAAATCTGATGAAGACGTTGAATCTTTTTATTGTGAAATCGAAGAACTTATGAAACAAACAAAAAGGCATGAGATTAACATCGTTATGGGAGACTTCAATGCCAAAATAGGAAGTGGTAAAGTAGAAAATATTGTTGGACCCCATGGTTTAGGCACCAGAAACCCGAGGGGTGACAGACTAGTTCAATTTTGTACAGAGCAAGAACTTAAAGCCATGAATACATGGTTTTCTTTACCACCTCGCCGATTATACACATGGAAATCCCCACAAGATAACGATCAAAATATAATCCGAAACCAAATCGATTTTATTTTAATAAATAAACGATACAGTACATCAGTGTCAAGAGTTTCAACGTATCCAGGTGCCGACGTCCCATCAGACCACAACTTACTGCTATCGCAAGTCAAAATCAAACTAGCAGTAGCGAAAAAACCAACACGGAAAAAACATTTAGATCTAGGAAAATTAATGGATAGCTCTAGCCAAACTGTAATTGCAGAAGAACTTAATAATCAAATCACATCTCTCATCAGAAACAACAACGTGAACAATGTAGGTGGACATGAATTGTGGAACCGAGTGAAGAACACAATGAAAAATGTAGCTTCAACCAAGCTGGGACCACGAACATATACACCGAAGCAGAAGTGGATGACAAATGAGATTTTAGATTTAATGAATCAGAGACGTTTATATAAAAACACCGGAAATGGTGACCACTATAAGCGCCTGCAAAACATAATAAGATCAAAAATTAGAGCAGCAAAAACACAGTGGCTAAATTCACAATGTCAAGAAATTGAAAATTTACAAAACTTACATGATGATTTTAATCTTCATAAAAAAGTTAAGGAAGCTGCTGGAGTTCATCGTAAGCAAATATATTCGAATCTAGTTGACAGAAATAACCAAATAATCCTGGATCCAGACAAGAAAAAACAAGTTTGGGAAGAATACATAGCAGAGTTATTCAATGATCTAAATAGAACCGAAGTCCACACTCTACCACAAGCAACACTCTCAGGTCCGCCGATAACAAAAGATGAGATCAGGAAAGCTATTACAACAGCAAAAAATAATAAAGCTACTGGCCCTGATGAATTACCCGCAGAAATTCTTAAATTAATTGATGATGACAATTTAACCATCTTAGAAAGAATTTTTAACCAAATCTATGATACGGGAATATACCCAGAAGAATGGCTTAAATCAACATTTATTACGCTGCCTAAAAAAGTAAATGCAAAAAAGTGTAGTGACCATCGGCTTATAAGCTTAATGAGCCATGCATTAAAGATCTTTTTAAAAATTATTCACTTCCGAATCTACAAGAAATGTGAAAGTACAATTAGTAATACACAATTCGGCTTTAGAGCAGGTCTTGATACTCGAGAAGCTCTCTTCGGCCTCCAAGTTTTGGTTCAAAACTGCCGAGACGTTCATAAGGATATTTTTCTCTGTTTCATAGACTATGAAAAAGCTTTTGACCGCGTTCAACATAATAAACTTATGGAGGTTTTGAGTAAAATTAATATAGATCAAAAAGAAATTCAGTGTATCAAGAACTTGTATTGGAACCAAAAAGCCTATGTAGTTTCAGAAAACTTCATTACAAAAGACGTTGAAATTAGAAGAGGAGTGCGGCAAGGCTGTGTATTGTCACCCTTACTTTTTAATTTGTACTCCGAGGCTATATTTGAGGAAACAATACATAACACAAATATTGGAGTAAAAGTAAATGGGGTTAATATCAACAACATACGATACGCAGATGATTCAACATTAATTACCGATAATATAACTGAACTTCAAGAACTTATAAATTCAGTAAGCGACCGCAGCAGACTTTTCGGCTTAAATATTAATATCGCTAAAACCAAGTTTATGGTTATTTCTAGAACCAACACATTCAACAACGCAACATTAACCATAAATGGCACCATAATTGAACGAGTTTCAAGTTTTAAATATCTAGGATGTTGGCTAAATGAAAACTGGAACTCAGATATGGAAATAAAATGCCGAATTGAATATGCTCGTAGCAGTTTTGTAAAATATAAAAAAGTTTTATGCAACCGTGATATCAATCTCGAAACAAAAATCCGGTTTGTTAAATGCTACGTGTGGTCCATACTCCTCTATGGTATGGTAGCGTGGACTCTAAAAATAACGACCATCAATAAGCTTGAAGCATTTGAAATGTGGATATACCGTAGAATATTGAAAATATCATGGATAGATCGAGTGAGCAATAGTGAGGTTCTAAGTAGAATAAATAGAGACCGTGAGTTGTTATTAACAATCAAGCGTAGGAAAACATCTTATCTAGGTCATATAATGCGCAATGACAAATATTATATTCTACAACTGATTCTGCAAGGTAAAATTGAAGGCAGAAGACGTGTCGGCAGAAAGCAAATGTCGTGGCTTAGAAACATCAGGCAATGGACGGGCCTCCAAACGGTGGGAGAATTAATGCACGCAGCACAAGATAGAGAGAGCTTCAGAAATGTGATCGCAGACATCCAGTAGTGGATAAGCAGCTAAAGAAGAAGAAGAAACAACTTAAAAAAATGTAGAAGCTTCAAACTTGGTACAAGGGTGTTCTTTACTATCCCTTGCGTGTCCCCCTAATTTGGGATCATGGAGTGGTGGTTCAGTATCCTTCTTAGACCCTCTTAAGTTTTAAAAGCTTATAATCGAAATTATTAAACATAGTAACTTAAAATTAAGATAGAACGTTCAAATTGTGTGCAAGGGTTAACTAGTGCTTAAAGTTAAGCGTGGACTGCATAAGGGCGAAATCAGTCCAAGGGTTCGGATTCTAGACCTTTTAATCGGTTTCAGGGCTAACGAACATATATAAATAATCACGATAACTCAACAACTAATGACGCTATCTTCATGAAATTTGTGCTGTAAGTTATTAGTAATGAAACTACGGCGGCGATTGCGTACGGTGAGGATTGGACAATGGGTTCGGAACTTAGCATAATAGCATAATTCCAAAACCAATGAAGATATAACCTCCAAATTTGGTTTCAGGGTGTCGCTTTCGATTTCCTTAGTGTCCTTGAAATTTGAGCCCAATTGGAGTAGTGGGTGTGGACCAGCCACTCAGTTCCAAGGACCTTAAAGCATATTTTCGAAATTAATAAAGATAGTAACTTGAAACAAATGAAGAAGCTTCAAATTTGGCACATGGGCGTTCTTTACTATTTCCTGCGTGTCCCTCTAATTTTGTACATTTCTTAGACCCCCCAATGTGTAAAAGTTTTTCATCGAAATTAATAAAACTAGTAACTTAAAATTAAGATAGAACGTTCCAATTGTGTACAAGGGTTAACTAGTATTGAAAGTATGACGGGGACTGCATATGGGCGAAATCGTACCATAATTTCGGATTCATATATCTTAAAAACACCATAACCCAAAAAATAATGCCTCTATATTGATGAAATTTAAACTCTAGGTTACTAGTAATGAAAGTATCATTGGAATTGGTTCTGGTCGAGTTTCGTCAATGAGTTCGGATTCTAGAAGCTTTTGATCGATTTGAGGCCGAACGAGTATAATTTCGAAGCCAAAGAATATATTTTCTATGTGTCCCCGAAATTTAGACTTAATTGTAGTGGTTCAGCTATGTTCAAAGGTACTTGCTGCATTTATGTAAAATTTATTTTTATATTTAAATGAATTATATGAAAAGGTGTAAATTTGTAATTGTATTTTAGAAATACATTTATTGCATATTTTGCGTATAAGCTTTTCTATTAGGTATATTAACTAGTCATTTATAATAATTGCAATTTTGAAAAATTTAGGTTATTAAATATATTATGCTTTGATTAGCTTTTAATCACAAAATTTAATAACTAGAATTTTTTCATTTTGTAATTGAATTGGAATAAATATATTTTCATTTATAACAAGTTTTTTTGTTTTTTAATATTTTTAAATAAATAAATTAGTAAGAATTTGTAATATTTTTTAAGAGATAGTGTAATTAGAAAATGTTTTTTGTATTATAAAGTTAATTTGGTTAGCTATGTCTTACAATCAAATTAATAACAGCTTTTATGGCGTTAAAATGACTTATGGATATGTCATTAAATTTGAACCAAATAGGTGTAGGGTATTTCTAAGTCGGTTGCACCGACTGACTGTTTCTTTACTTGTTTTTTCTTATTTAAATACGTTCTTGTTTAAATTTCAAATTTTTAAAATTTAATTTTATTAGTTTGTTTGTTAATAAAAGATTTGCCATTTTTTTAATAGGTTTATTTTGTTTCAATAATGATCCATTTCTCCATCTATTAACTTTTTGTATACATATTTTTAAAAAATTTTACATACAACTTCTTTTTTTAAATGAGCATTTCTCTGTACCTATTGAAGATAGGTGTCTAAAATTTTGCCAAAAATTGTTTAGTTTTATGTCCAAAATTTGTACAAAATTTGGTTGTTCTACAGTAGTGGCTCTTCTTTTATTTGAGCATTACTTTATACCAAATAAAGGTGAATGTTTGAAATTTTGTCAACAGCGTTAACTTTAATGGCCAAGGTTTAAATAAAAACAGTTGGTGTAGGGGAAAATGTTCGAAGAGCAGTCATCATCACAAGTAAGTCACAAGAAAGCAGTTGATGATAACTCTAAAACTGTCGAAATTCATCCTGCATAATAATAATAATGAATATTAATGATAAATAATAAAAATTAATTTTTTGTACTTAATATTTTTCATATTGTTTATAAAACCAAAATAATGAAGATGAATAATTTTGTTGAAAGTAGTGTAACATCTATTGATAGGTTAATTTTTTCCATATTCTGTTTTGTGTTGATAATCATATTTATCTTTTATTTCTAGTTTGTGTTAAGCGTTAAATCTAAACTTAATAATAAGAGATTGAAGAGAAACTATTATTATACCCTACACCTATGAACTAGGAGAAGAGTATATTAACTTTGGTATGGTGTTTTTAATCACCAAAAGGAAGCGAGCTGGGTATAGAAAAGTATACATATTTGTGATCAGCGTGGCCTCCTGAGTCGATATAGCCATGTCCTTCCGACCGTCCGTCCGTTTTTCGGTTCGTAGGCACTATAACTAAAAAACTAATGGAGTTATCTCGAGGAAACTAGGACTTAAAGTACGACGGGGATTGCATATGGGCGAAATCGGCCATTGGTTTGGATTCTGAACCTTTTAATCGTTCTAAGGTCTAACGAACATATTAAAACAAGTAAAAAAACAATCAGCCGGTACAACCGACTTAGAAATACCCTACACCTATTTCGTTCAAATTTAATGGGAAGTCCATAAGTCATTTAAAAACCATAAAATCTTTTATTAGTTTGATCATAAGACATAGCCAATTTACTTTATAATACTAAAAACATTTTCTAATTATTTTATCAATTTAAAAATATTAAAAATTCTTACAAATTTATCAATTTAAAAATATTAAACAATAAATAAACTTGAAATAAATGGATTCGTAAAATGCAATTACAAAATTGCATATTTAAAACTTTTTATCCAATTTAATAAAATTTTACACACATGTAGCAATTACATCTTTTCAAGATTTTTAGCTGTAGTGCATTTACTGTTGAATAATTTAGTACTCTTGATTATTTATTTTAATTTTAAATAATTTTTTAATTTATTCTCTTAATTTACTTATTTATTAATGTTTTATATAATCAAACCCAAAGTTATTCGAAAGAAATATTAATTTGTAATAATATAAATACTTAGCCAAATCAAACTTCAGGGTTGGATGGTAAAACATACAGAAAAATTAAAATAAGCATGAAAGCGAAGATTTGGATAACTAAAGATCTATATCAATTTTACCTTTGAAAATTCTTGTTATATATCAGACAATAACGTAGATAAAATTTTGTAGAAAATTTCGTTATTGAATCGTTTTAATTCTTTAATTTTTTTTTAGTTTTTCAAATTTCTACTATTTTTTTTTTATTTTCCATCAAATTTCAAATATTGTTTATTGTCGAATAGGATTTGGAATTTGTTCACGTTGCTCTCTTTAATAAAAGTTTTACTTTAAAGCTTAATTTATGAATGATGAAAAGTAAAAATTGGACCACATTTTTCTTTTACAACTGCAAAATAAAATTTCAAGGTATGCTTTTTTTAAAAAAAACGGTTAACTTTTTTAATCAGAACTATTGCAACAAATAGAAAATTTAAAAATAATAAAATACAAAAATATAAAATTTTTGTGGTTATTTTAAAAAAAAATTAAAAATATCTTTTACAGCTGCAAGGTAAAATTAACGCTATTTCTTGTTAATAAGTTTGTTCGATGGTAGAAACCTGTTCGCGTACTGAGAATTTTTGAGTTTTATAGAAAAAACGCTCAAAAAACAAGAGAAACGAGTATGAAATAGATGACTGCCTTTTTCAAATTTTTACAATAAGTATTTATTTTCACAAATTTGAACGACGTTTATTTTGCTGCTACTTTTTTTTTTTTGTGTAAACAAACGACATTTTTTTAAACAACAAACAGTCTCATAGCCTACAAACCATAAAAAAATATACATTTTTACAGAGATTTTTTATGGAAACATAATTTTGCAATTGACTCGAAATTTTCAAACTTTTCACACAATAGATTGAAATTGTCTCTACACACAATGACGGAAAGTCAATTGAAAGGAGAACTTTTTCTAACTAAGAACTATTTCTAGTTTTGTTATATACATATATGTACATATATTTTATATCAATAACATATTCTTAAATAAAATCGCAACAGTTGCATTTGTATAACGCAGATTATGCTTTGATTCTAGTAATAGGTATACCAAAAGTAAAAACAAAAGACTTATATAATTTCTATCTTAAAAATTTAAAGACGAATAAGTTATGTAGTCTACCTTTTGTATTTTTTGAATTTGATAAAATGTTTCTCTTTAGTTCAAATCCATTCTCAGTGAAATATTTTTTAATTTTAATTTCCATTAGTATTTTTTTTTATTTAACTACGTTCTTGTTTAAATTTCAAATTTTTAAAATTAAATTTTATAAGTTTGTTTGTTAATAAAAGATTTGCCATTTTTTTAATAGGTTTATTTTGTTTCAATAATGATCCATTTCTCCATCTATTAACTTTTTGTATACACATTTTTAAAAAATGTTACATACAACTTCTTTTTTTAAATGAGCATTTCTCTGTACCTATTGAAGATAGGTGTCTGAAATATTGCCAAAAATTGTATAGTTGTATGTCCAAAATTTGTACAAAATTTGGTTGTTCTACAATAGTGGTTCTTCTTTTATTTGAGCATTACTTTATACCAAATAAAGGTGGATGTTTGAAATTTTGTCAACAGCGTTAACTTTAATGGCCAAGGTTTGAATTAAAAAAGTTGGTTTGGGGAAAAGGTTCGAAGAGCAGTCATCATCACAAGTAAGTCACAAGAAAGCAGTTAATGATAACTCTATCATAGTTTAATAGAAAAATATTGTTAGGTAAAGATTAATTGTCTGAGATCATTTAATTTAAATAAAAATATAATAATTTAATACCCTTGATTTTATGGTTTAAATTTAGAGTTTAAAATTAGAGTTTAAATTTCATCAAAATAGCGGCATTATTTTTTGAGTTATGGTGTTTTTAAGATGTATGTTTGTTAGCCCTTGAACTTTTAAATGGTTTCAGAACCCGAAGCCATGGTACGATTTCGCCCATATGCAGTCCCCGTCATACTTTCAATACTAGTTAACCCTTGTACACAATTGAAACGTGTTATCTTAATTTTAAGTTACTAGTATTATTAATTTCGATGATAAGCTTTTACACATTGGGGGGTCTAAGAGAGGTACTGAACCCCCACTCCAATTGATCTAAAATTAGAGGGACACGCAGGAAATAGTAAAGAACCCCCATTTGCCAAATTTGAAGCTTCTACATTTGTTTCAGTTACTATTTTTTTTAATTTCGAAAATATGCTTTAAGGTCCTCGGAACTGAGTGGCTGGTCCCCACCCACTAAATGGGGTCAAATTTCAAGGAGACTAAGGTATAATAACAATTTAAAAAAAGGAATTTAATCGTTTATTATACCCTACACCTATAGAATAGGTAAAGGGGTATATTAACTTTGCTATGGTGTTTGTAACCACCTAAAGGAAGCGAGCTAGATATGGAAAAGTATATATATTTGTGATCAGCGTGACCCCCTGAGTCGATATAGCCATGTCCGTCCGTCCGTAGGCACGATAACTCAAATACTAATGGAGCTTTCTTGATGAAATTTTAACTGTGGGTTACTAGGACTGAAAGTACGGCGGGAATTGCATATGGGCGAAATCGGCCCATGGGTTCGGATTCTGGACCTTTTAATCGATCCAAGGGCTAACGAACATATATAAAAAATCACAATAACTCAACAACTAATGACGCTATCTTCATCAAATTTGTGCTGTAGGTTACCAGTAATGAACTTACTTTGGGGATTGCGTAAGTTCGGGATTGGACCATGGGTTCGGAACCTAGAACTTTTTGATCGAATTTAGGCCAAACGAGCATAATTCCGAAACAAATGAAGATAGAACCTCCAAATTTGGTATCAAGGTGTCCCTTCCTATTTCTTAGTGTCCTTGAAATTTGGTCACCATTGGGATATTGGGTCGGGGACCAGCTACACATTTCCGAAGACCTTAAAGCATATCCTTAAAATTAATAAAGATAGCAACTTAAAAAAAATTTAGAAGCTTCAAATTTGGCACAAGGGTGTTTTTTACTGTCTCTTGCGTGTCCCCCTAATTTTGGATCAATTGGAGTGATGGTTCAGTACCCCTCTTAGACCTCCCAAGTTCTAAAAGTTTATAATCGAAATTACTAAAAATAGTAACTTAAAATTAATATAGAACGTTCAAATTGTGTACAAGGGTTAACTAGTAATATAAGTACAGCGCGGACTGTATAATGGCGAAATCAGACCAAGGGTTCGGATTCTGAACCTTTTAATCGGTTTCAGGGCTAACGAACATATTAAAAATCACGATAACTCAACAACTAAGGACGCTATCTTCATGAAATTTTGTGCTGTAGGTTATTGGTAATGAAACTACGGCGGCGATTGCGTACGGTGAGGATTGGACAATGGGTTCGAAACTTAGAACTTTTTGATCGAATTTAGGCCAAACTAGCATAATTCCGAAACCAATAATTTTGGATCAATTGGAGTGGTTGTTCAGTACCTCTCTTAGAGATGTGTAAAAGCTTATCATCGAAATTAATAAAACTAGTAACTTAAAATTAAGATATAACGTTCCAATTGTGTACAAGGGTTAACTAGTATTGAAAGTATGAAGGGGACTGCATATTGGCGAAATCGTACCATGGTTTCGGGTCCTGGAACCCTTGAAAAGTTCAAGGGCTAACAAACATGTATCTTAAAAACACCATAACTCAAAAAATAATGCCGCTATTTTGATGAAATTTAAACTCTAGGTTACTAGTAAGGAAAGTACCATGGGAATTGGTTCTGGTCGAGTTTAATTTCGAAGCCAAAGAATATATTTCCTATTTCCTATGTGTCCCCGAAATTTAGACTTAATTGTAGTGGTTCAGCTATGTTCAAAGGTACTTGCTGCATTTATGTAAAACTTATTTTTATATTTAAATGAATTATATGAAAAGGTCTAAATTTGTAATTGTATTTTAGAAATACATTTATTGCATATTTTGCTTTTATAAGCTTTTCTATTGGTATATAAACTAACAATTTAAAATAATAGCTATTTTGAAAAATTTGGATTATATTATGCTTTGATTATCTTTTTATCACAAAATTTAATAATTAGAATTTTTTCACTTTTCTAATTAAATTGAAATAAATATATTTTCATTTATTTCAATTTTTTTTGTTTTTTAATATTTTTAAATAGATAAATTAGTAAGAATTTGTAATATTTTTGAATAGATAAAGTAATTAGAAAATGTTTTTTGCATTATAAAGTTAATTTGGTTAGCTATGTCTTACGATCAAATTAATAACAGCTTTTATGCTTTTAAAATGACTTATGGATATCTAATTAAATTTGAACCAAATAGGTGTAGGGTATTTCTAAGTCGGTTGTGACTGACTGTTTCTTTACTTGTTATAAAATTTACTTTGGATCATAATTTTGTAATTGCCTGTTATAAAATAAGTGTAGCATTGAATTATTATAAGAAGTTAAATTTTGTTAGTTTTCCTAATTAATAGCTTCTAGAATCCGAACTCGACCAGAACCAATTCCCATGGTACTTTCATTACTAGTAACCTATAATTTAAATTTTATCAAAATAGCGTCATTAGTTTTTGTTTTATGGTGTTTTTAGATATATGTTTTTTAGCCCTTGAACTTTGCAAAGATTGCAGAAACCGAAACCATGGTACGATTTCGCCCACATGCAGTTCCCGTCATACTTTCAATACTAGTTAACCCTTGTACACAATTGGAACGTTCTATCTTAATTTAGGTTACTAATTTTATTAATTTCGATGATAAGCCTTAACCCTTGGCAGATCTAAGAGAGTTAGCTGAACCACCATTCCAATGATCATAAATTAAGGAAACACGTAGAAAATAGTAAAGAACACCCTTGTGCCAAATTTGAAGCTTCTACATTTGTTTGAAGTAACTACTGTCATTATTATTTTCAAAAATATGCTTTAAGATCTTCGAAACTATGTGGATGGCCCCCGACCCACTACTCCAATTGGTTCCAATTTTGAGGACACTAATAGAAGAGGAAGCCCTTACACCCTGATACTTCTTTAGTTCCTGAAGATGGAAAATCGTTTTTCCTAAATTTTATGAAGAAGTTCCAGGATCCGAACCCATGTTCAGATTTCGCTTATGGTTTGGGGCCGCTATTTTGATGAAATTTAAACTCTAGGTTACTAGTAATGAAAGTACCATGGGAATTGGTTCTGGTCGAGTTCGGACAGTAAGTTCGGATTCTAGAAGCTTTTGAACGATTTGAGGCCAAACGAGTAAAATTTCGAAGCCAAAGAACGTATTTCCTATTTCCTATGTGTCCCCAAAATTTAGATTTAATTTTAGTTGTGGTTCAGTGCCTCCTAAAAAATCCCAAAATTAAAAAGCTTATCTTCGAGGGTGCTATTTCCGTTTTTATCTAAAACTTTTATATTTTTAAAAATCTAAGAATTTTACCATAATTTAAAAAAAAATTTTAAATTAAAACCAAAATATTTTTTTAATAAACGATTAAATTCCTTTTTTTAAATTTTTATTATATCATATATTTTATTGAATTATTACCATAGGTGATATATAATTAAAACATTGTGTACGATACTTAAACTATATTCAAAGGTACTTTATGTTAAATTAATTTTTATATTATAAAATATAAAATTTCATATAATGAATTATATGATAAGTTCTAAATTTGTATTTGTATTTTAGAAATACATTTATTGCATATTTTTCGTTTATAACTTTTCTAAAAGGTACATAAACTAACAATTTAAAATAATTGCAATTTTGAAAAATTTGAATTAATAAATATATTATGCTTTGATTAGCTTTTTATCACAAAATTTAATAATTCAAATTTTTTCACTTTTCTAATTAAATTGAAATAAATATATTTTCATTTATATCAAGTTTTTTTGTTTTTTAATATTTTTAAATAGATAAATTAGTAAGAATTTGTAATATTTTTGAATAGATAAAGTAATTAGAAAATGTTTTTTGTATTATAAAGTTAATTTGGTTAGCTATGTCTTATGATCAAATTAATAACAGCTTTTATGCTTTTAAAATGACTTATGGATATCTAATTAAATTTGAACCAAATAGGTGTAGGGTATTTCTAAGTTGGTTGCGACTGACTGTTTCTTTACTTGTTATAAAATTTACTTTGGATCATAATTTTATAGTTGCCAGTTATAAAATAACTGTAGCATTGAATTATTATAAGAAGTTAAATTTTGCCTTAATAGCTAAGTTATTAATAATATATACATAATTTTTTTAATATTTTTTTTTTTTTTTCTAAAACTCTGAAGCCTAAACTTATGATTTGTATTTTGATTTGTTAGTTTTCCTAATTAAATTTTAAAACTCTTGTTACTATTAATATTGTTAATTATTGTAAAATTATAAATTTGAATATACTGCGGTACCGAGCGATTGAGCTCATTGTGAGATAATAAATATATAAAAAAAAATTATTAATTATTATACCCGTTTGACTATATATCAGAAGGGTATACTAAATTTGCCATTATGTCATTATACTATGTCAATAGTAGTTTTCTTGAATTGCCAACGTTTGAATAAAATATAGTCGATGGTTTAGAAAAGGTTTAAAAATTAGCTTTTCAACTTATATTTGGTTTTCTACTTACCTGAAATTTCTACTACGCCTCGTTTTTTTATGATTTTATAAGCGAAATGTAGGCTTCTTTTTTGGAAAAACTGTTTTAAAATACTATGTATTTAAGCATAATATATACGAAATTGAATTATTTGATTTTTAGATTTTTGAAGAAAACTGCAATTTCACACTGAATTTTTTTTTTGAAAAACAACAACTGCAAAGTAGATAAAAAACAAAGAGAAGGAAAATTTTGTGTTATTTAAATTTAAAGATATTATTATCGGATTCTTTATTAGCTTTATTTTAATTAATATTATCTCATTTAGCTTTTGCACTATTTGAGACTATTTACGGAGAGCAAAAAAAATTAGTCTTATTAATTCAGTGAGCTTTTGGAATAAAGTTTAACTTGCGTTAATACCACAAATTTGAAAATTTCAATTGAATCTTTGGGCAAAACGCGAAAACAGCTCAACCCCAAATTAACCCTGTGGGTTTTTATAATTAAAATGCTGGTACAAAATTTTCAATAAAATTCTTTTATCGTTTAAACAAATAAAATTTATAGAAAACTTCATTGCGTCGCCGT
The DNA here is from genome assembly GCA_963082915.1 of Dolichopus griseipennis. Classification (NCBI taxonomy): domain Eukaryota; kingdom Metazoa; phylum Arthropoda; class Insecta; order Diptera; family Dolichopodidae; genus Dolichopus; species Dolichopus griseipennis. The sequence continues at coordinate 55,089,068 of OY720445.1, read as the reverse complement.
GGGAAACGGGTTAATCGAATTTAACTAAAACTTTTTGCAGCCTCTCTTTTGGACTGCAAAATCAACCTGTAAAATTGGACATCGGACAACCTGGGCCTCATTTCATAAAAATTGACAATCCCACAATTTACAGGCGAAAAATTGTAAAACCTACAATTTAATCAAAATTCAGAGCAATTAAAGATTTTTAAAAATAAAATTGTCAGACTATTGTGACAACTTTGTCAAATATTCGCTTGTCAATATTTATGAAATGAGGCCCTGTAAATCGGAAACACAAAATTTTTTGGAAGCCCGCAAGGCCGAAAGGGGTTAATTCTTTCCAACAAAATTTATACTAATTCCAGTTGCTAAGAGGAACATTTGTGCTAAATTTCAAGTTAATCGGTCAAACCGTTTTGACTCGACATCAAAAACATTGAAAAAGCTTCATTACGCCCTCGTGCCCAAACGGATTAACCGAATTCAACAAAAATTTACGTCAGCCTCTCTTTTTGACTGGGAAACCACCATGTAAAATTGGACCAAATGGGTTAATTCATTCCAACCAAATTTATACAACTAATTCCGGTGGCTAAGAGGAATATTTGTGCAAACCGTTTTGACTCGACATTAAAAAAACGAAAAAGCTTAAAACGGCTCTGGAGCCGCAACCTGTTGACTTATAAAAATGTGAAATAGCCTATGTCACCCCCCGTGCTCTCAGAATTTTTCCTTTAAAATTTTGTGACATTCGGACCAGTGGGTTTCACGTGAATCCTGGACAAACACACAAATTTTCTTCTTTATATGTATATTAGAATTATTTATAGTGCCATACAATCGGAAATATTGCCTGATAATGTTAATCCGTTGCCGATTTGACATTTGAACTTATTATTAAATTACTGTAATATACACTATATTTTTTTTTTTACTGAAACGTTATGATTGAAATGTCGCCATTTTACCACTGAGCTATCGGGCAGATATATTGCTTCAATCGACATTGATGCAATATTTGCAATGATGCAATATTTTTACAGTACCGTGTAAAACGTGCTTTTTATTAAAATAAAATGGCCCACATCTGAAAGAAAAAGGACCAATAATTTTTTGTTATTTCATTAATGAATTATTAAAGAGGTGATAATAATAATCCGACTTTTCATGTTTTAAAATACTCTTTGAGTCTTAAACTCACTGAGTGAAGACTTCCGAAATTTTTTTGAAGATTACTAAGTAAACTGTTTTAAAAAACAGTTACTTCAGTTTAAAATATACATTAAAATAAACTGTAAACTTAAATTAAAAATCTTAGTATATATGTATTATAATAATTACATAGCCAAATAATGTGTGCCAAATAAATCTTTTATTTGAATAACTTGCTATCTTATTCTATTAAATAAACTTTCAAAATCTAGTTAAATGATAAATTTTTATTTCTTTTACAGCAACTGAAATGATTGCAAATCCATTTGAAACCCGATCCGATAGTTTTTATTTTGTTGAAGATCGCTTGGTGATGCACAATAAAGCTGACTACGCCTATGATGGAGGATTAGTTGTCTAAATTAGAAAAAGTTGAAAAAAATATTAATATTAAATTAAGAAATCTAGCATACTGGTAACGAGTTAAAAATACATATTAAAAAAATTATCTAAATTTTGAGTCACTAATAATTTAATTTTTGTGATGTTTTTTTTTTTAAATTTATACCTGCAATCGTTGTAAAGTGCAAAACACATAATTTATATATACATATTTTAGATTTCAATAATGAAAACGTACGTTCGCGTTAACGCTTATATTTTGATTAGGCTGGTCGTTAAAGTTTTTTATTTTGCATTTAAATGATTTGATTCATTTATCTAATTGTTGTACCCGCAAACACCAAATCACTAAATCTTAAGGTTACCTAAAATTTCCACTTTCCATATAGGAAAAAGGACAAATTAAAACATTCTTGTTTTATGCTTTTATATATACATTTGTTTTATTGTATATTATACCCGTATATTTCACGGGTAAATTGTATATTACCCGTGAATTATATAGGTAATATTGTATATTACCCGTATAGTTCACGGGTAAATTAAAATTACCTTTGCATTTGTAACTAATTGAATTACGTAAGATATAGATAAGTTAATTTTCCTTCTCGGGATTGAGTTCTGATTTAACTTAACCACTTGTGCCTGTCTATCGCTTCCGATAGCTTCCGAACAACGAACTTTTTCATGTAGGATTTTTGTTATATAAAAATAAAAATTCTACTCATTGGAATAATAGCTCGAAAACTGTTAAAACTATTTTTCGAAAGAACCAACTTCTTTTGAATTGTTTTATTTGAAAGATAATTTGAATTTGGAAAGCAAAAGAAAACCAACAAAATCGAAGTCATAAAAAATGAGCTATCTTTAAAAATGTGAAACTCTTAATAGTTTATTAGATTCAACTCTTCTCTTAATAGATTCAAACAAAATTTAGGGTATGTCGATCATACCAAAATAATATGTAATATATTTCATGAGGAGGCTGTCCATTCAACGGACATATCACATATATACTACATAGATAACTACATATATAACTACAAGAAAGAATACTCAATATATTAGATTTTCCAAATTTTTTTTAAATGCTATCACGGGTTCTCGCAAGTATACCAGAGTTGACACAGTCAACTATACACTCTTACTCGTTTTATTTCGTAAGATAACATTTTAAAGATTATTTTATTTAGTACCAAATTGAGTTTTCGTCGTGAAGTTTAAATTTAAAAATTTTTGAAAACATTTTATATATGTATTTAAAAAACAAATAATTAATTGTAAATTTTACGAAAAAAAAACTCTCTTATCTTACTAGAAAAAAAATCAAATAAATATGTACGTATAACATTAAAGTTTTATAACGTTTGGTATGCGAACGCATTTTAGTGAACAAAAATGAATATTATTGGAAACGTAGTATCACCATGCGTAGATGTACTGGTTTTGTCTCTACAGGTACAACAATTACTTCAGGAGCTAAATTTTTAAAAATATAAAATTCAACTTAATTTTAGTTTTTACAAAAAAAAATGATTGGTTAAATCTGAGTGATTTTATCACTTAACCTCAAGATAGCCTTAAAATAATATTATATGATAGATAATAGCATAATAGTTTAATTAAATAAAAAGCACTCTCCACAAAAAAAATATTGAAGTTAAAATTTATTTAAATTTAAACAACTTGTATTACTTGTTAAGATTCTAGATATTTAGTTTCAAAATATCATAACCTAACAACTCAACTCAAAGGCACACTTCTAAATTGTAAAACAAGATTGAGGGCAATGTGCAATGTTGGTTTATTTGTATTTATTTAATAGATGTAATTAAAAAATGATTTGTTGTTTTTTTCATTAATTTATAATATATTATTAATTAAATAAAATTGCTTTATACTTTTCAGATTATTGTTATTGGTCTATATCATAGGTACATATTATAAGAGTAGAAGACAGGTAGTAAGGTTTTACATTTTTAAAATTAGGATTTATTTAAATGCTTTACAAGTAGGAATACTATACTTCAGGTATTACTAGGTCTTATGACATGTAGAGTGTTTTAAATTCTATTTGTTTTTTATTGTGCAACTCGTTATTATATGGCATTTCTGTTATCTGTGAGTTACGTTAAATATAAAATACTTTGTTAATTCTTCTCAAATATATATTAAATTTTTATAAAACCTTACTCTTCATAAATTTATTTTTCAATTTGTTCTAGCGTTTCTTGACTTAATCCATGTCGAATTCTTCAAATTAAAACAAAAGTTTTTTTAACATTTCTAAAGAGTTTTCTAAAAACCAGTGTAATTTTGTTGAAGAAGTGTAGAAGTTCTAACTTGAACAAGTAAAGAAACAGTCAGTCGGTGCAAGCGACTTAGAAATACCTAATAATTAAATAAAATATCTATATTTAATTGAATTACTACCATAGGTAATATATAATTAAGAAATTGTGTACGATACTTAAGTTGTAAAATTAATTTTTATATTAAAATTAATTATATGAACAGTTCTAAATTTATTATTGTATTTCAAAAATTACAGTCACAGATGGAAGCAGTCCCTGCTCGACGTCAGGACATGAAGAGGGGCAGATATAAACTCCGACCACATGCTTCTCACAGGGGATGTCCGCTTAAGACCTAAAGCAATTAGAAGTTCAAACATGGCTAGAAAGAAGAAAATCGACACTCAAAAGCTTAAAAATGAAGATACAAAGTCCGAATTTGTATCAAAACTCGAGGACTTAGTAAGAAACCAGACAACAGCGAGTGGCGACCCACAAAATATAATAAGACAAGTAGGAGAAGAAGTCCTAGGTACCAAAAAGTCAGAAAGGAAAGAGTGGATTTCTGATGAGACCTGGAGAAAAATTGAACAAAGAAGACAACTAAGAACAAGTCTATTGTTAAATCCAAACAACAATGAGCTGAAGTTGCAGTATAAACATAAAGTAAAAGATGTGAAAAAATCTGCGAGAAGAGACAAGCGACAATATTACAACAATATAGCCACAGAAGCACAAAGGGCAGCAGAACAAAACAACATGCGCACACTTTACAACAAAATCAGAGTACTGTCAAATAAAGCAAAAGGAGGGCAAAACCTTCCAATTAAAGACAAAGAAGGCAAAACACTGACATCCACGCAAGAACAACTATGTAGGTGGCAGGAGTACTTTGCGGAAGTCAATAACAATAACAACATCCAACAGTATCAATCCCGGCAAGAAATCTACAGCAATAGGAACCTTAGAATTAGTCAGGACCCACCTAGCAAAAGAGAAATAATAGATGCCATAAACAAACTAAAAACCAATAAGGCTGAAGGTTCTGACGGTATCCCAGCTGAACTACTGAAAGCAAATCCCAGTATCACAGCAAACATAATATACCCAATTCTGACTGAAATCTGGAATACAGAAAATATCCCAACAAGCTGGAAGAAAGGGATCATAGTAAAACTACCAAAGAAAGGTGATCTTACCGAATGTAAAAACTGGAGAGGCATCACGATACTAAACTCAGTCACAAAAATACTGGCACTCATTATTCACTCCAGAATTGAAAATATAATCGATGAGCAACTGAGAGAAGAACAGGCTGGGTTCAGAAGAGGACGAGGATGCATCGACCATTCCAACACCCTAAGGATAATTATAGAACAGTCAGTCGAATGGAACTCGCCGTTATACATCACCTTCATTAACTTTCAAAGAACCTTCGATTCAATAAACCGGGAAGCAATATGGCAGTCTCTACAGTACAAAGGAATACCCCACAAGCTAGTCCAAATTAACTTTGGTACAGTGTTTGTAGCCACCTAAAGGAAGCGAGCTAGATATGGAAAAGTATATATATTTGTGATCAGCGTGACCTCCTGAGTCGATATAGCCATGTCCGTCCGTCCGTAGGCACGATAACTCAAAAAATAATAGAGTTATCTTGATGAAATTTTAACTGTAGGTTAATAGGACTGAAAGTACGGCGGGGATTGCATATGGGCGAAATCGGCCCATGGGTTCGGATTCTGGACCTTTAAATCGGTCTAAGGTCTAACGAACATATATAAAAAATCACGATAACTCAACAACTAATGACGCTATCTTCAAAAAATTTGTGTTGTAGGGTACTGGTAATGAAACTGCGGCGGTGATTGCGTACGGTGGGGAATGGAAAATGGGTTTGGAACATAGAACTTTTTGATCGAATTTAGGCCAAAGAGCAGAATCCCGAAACCAATGAAGATAGAACCTCCAAATTTGGTATCAGGGTGTCTCTTTCTATTTCCTTAATGTCCTTGAAATTTGGGACCAATTGGAGTAGTTGGCTGAGGACCAGCCACACAGTTCCGAAGACCTTAAAGCATATATTCGAAATTAATAAAGATAGTAATTTCAAACAAATTTAGAAGTTTCAAATTTGGCACATAGGTCCTGTTTACTATTTCCTGCGCGTTCCCCTAATTTTGGATCAACCAAATTGGTGGTTCAGTACCCCTCTTAGACCCCCAAAGGTTTAAAAGCTTATCTTGGAAATTAATAAAAATAGTAACTTAAAATTAAGATAGAACGTTCCAATTGTGTACAAAGGTTAACTAGTATTGAAAGTATGACGGGGACTGCTTATTGGCGAAATCGTACCAGGTTCTAGAATCTTTGAAAAATTCAAGGGCTTACGAACATATATCGTAAAAACAGCATAACTCAAAAAATAATGCCGCTATTTTGATGAAATTTAAACTTTAGGTTACTAGTAATGAAAGTACCATGGGAATTGGTTCTGGTCGAGTTCGAACAATGAGTTCGGATTGTAGAAGCTTTTGATCGATCTGAGGCCAAACGAGTATAATTTCGAAGCCAAAGAATATATTTCCTATATCCTGTGTGTCCCCGAAATTTAGACTTAATTGTAGTGGTAGTTCAGGTGCCTCCTAAGAAATCTCAAAATTAAAAGGCTTATCTCCGAAATTCATGAAGATAGAAACTTTAAATTTGATACACGAGGGTTCTTTCCTATTTCCGTTTTTATTTAACACTTTCATATTTTCAAAAGCCTCAGAATTTTACCATAAAATATTTTGTATAAAATTTTATAAATTAAAAACAAAATATTTCTTTAATAAACGATAAAATTCCTTTTTTTTTAATTTTTATTATATCATATATTTTATTGAATTATTACCATAGGTGATAAATAATTAAGACATTGTGTACAATACTTAAACTATATTCAAAGGTACTTGTTGCATTTATGTAAAATTTTTTGTTATATATTTAAATGAATTATATGAAAAGTTCTACATTTGTAATTATATTTTAGAAATACATTTATTGCATACTTTGCGTTTATAAGCTTTTCTAATAGGTACATAAACTAACAATTTAAAATAATTGCAATAATAATGCTTTGATTAGCTTTTTATCACAAAATTTTATAATTCAGATTTTTTTGACTTGTAATTGAATTGAAATAAATATATTTTCATTTAATTCCAGTTTTTTTTTGTTTTTTTTTATATTTTTAAATATATAAGAATTTGTAATATTTTTGAATAGATAAAGTAATTAGAAAATGTTTTTTTTATTATAAAGTTAATTTAGTTAGCTATGTCTTACGATCAAACTAAAACATCTTTTATGGTTTTAAAATGACTTATGGACTTTCGATTAAATTTGAACCAAATAGGAGTAGGGTATTTCTAAGTCGGTTGCACCGACTGATTGTTTCTTTACTTGTTAATATTTTTGAATTGATAAAATAATTAGAAAATGATTTTAGTATGATAAAGTTAATTTCGTTAGCTATGGCTTACGATCAAACTAGTAAAAGCTTTTATGGTTTAAAAATGACTTATGTATTTTCCAATAAATTTGAATCAAATAGGTGTAAGGTATTTCTAAGTTGGTTGCACTAACTGACTGTTTCTTTATTTGTTTAAAATATCAAAAGTTAAACATGATATCAAGAGTTGTCTTCGTGATAGAGAAAGCAAGTTTAATTCTAGAAAATTTAGAAGGATTGTACACATTTCTTAATGCAAATAAGAGAGTTTGTTTTCGAGCTGATTCAATTCTATTGGAGTGAACTTGAAACGCAGGATCCAAAATTGTGTTACCGTATTCTAAAATAAATCGAACAACAGAACAATTTTTGAGGGATTTTGTTACATCTAAATCATTAAATTTTTTAGGTTTTCTCTTAATATAACCTAACATTTAATTAGAGGTTTATTATCGAGAAGAATTCCTAAATCAGTAATGCTAGAAACATTTTTAAAAGTTAAGTTATCTATTTTATAGTCATGTACCAAAAAAGAAAGTTTTTGGCTAAAGCTGATAATCTTACATTTCTGTATGATGAGCTCCAATTTATTAAATTTTTTATTTTTTATTTTGCGAGGGAATCTAACGCTCGAAAGCCAACCATTGAAACTGTGAGGTATTCCTTTGGATAGTGTGCGATTAACGCACCAAAACCACACCCTTTTTGAGCCAAACTTTAGGATGGAAGCTGTGATACAAACGTACAGTTTGGTTGCAGGATTGGGAATATGACATGATTTTAAGTTAGTGGGGAGGTTATTTGGTAATTTAGGATTATGGGAGATCGGGAAAATTTGGAGGGATATTGGGGAGAAAGATGTTAATATTCTTCTTAAATTTAATTAAGTCGTACACATACGAATTACCAACTTTAGGAAACACATTGGATGGAATGCGATTCCATAATCTCAACATGCGCATACCAAACGAATTTTCATAAGCCGTGTTTGGCCATTTTAACAATTCGACGCTGTAGGGATGAGCATCTGTTGCATTCCTTGTTTCACGTTGGAAAACTTTGAGTTGAGGCATTAATTGTTTTATTTCTTTAAAAAAGGTGTTCGTCCCCACTAGGTATCTATAAAACAGGGTAAGTGACCAGACTGTGGCCCAATGGCTAAGTGGAGTGAGCCTTGAAGTAACACTGGGATCATTTATAAGATAAATAGTTCTGATTTGCTTTTTATCGAGATATTCCAGCGCCGATTGGGGCGCACCAGTCCAAATATGTGCATTATAATCCATTTTAGGTCGAACATATGTTTTATAGATATTGAGGAGATCAAGTGGAGATAAGTACGTTTTACAGCGATACAAAAACCCAAACATCTAGCTGCATCATTAGTTATACCAAAAATATGATTTGACTAGGTCATTTTATGGTTTAACTCAATGCTCAAAATATTTAAATCTGTTAAGTGCTGCAAAGCTTCTCCCTGAAAAATTGAGTTGGGAATAGAATTTGGTATTTGTCGCGAGATGAGACAGCATTGGGTTTTCTTCATGTTGAATTGAACAAGATTATTTTCACCCCATTTATGAATTTTTGCAAATCATTATTTAGCTTACCGATAGTGAAATTTTTTAGCTGTTGTATTAACCTGATGATTAATGCTACAGCGGCTATGAAATTCATAGGAAGCTACAAGGGTGCTGTCGTCTGCAAAACTGTGAATTTTTTTGGAAGTTAAAGATAGAAGATCATTGATGAATATTCAGAAGAGGGTAGGAGAAAGAACAAGACCCTGAGGGATACCAGCGTTTAGTTAAAATTTGTCAGATGATTATTAATCGTCGACCAGTACTCGAATTGTACGATTCGAAAGGAAATCTCCAATACATTTGGGAAAGACTCTACCTAACACTATAGCTCTCCATTTTACATAAAGCTTCAGAAATATTCAGTGCTACAACATCAAATTCACCAGAATGATGAAGACTAATATTGAGCTTTTCACAAAGGTAAGTCATGAGATCACCAGTTGAACGACGGGCACTGAATCCGTATTCATGAAGCAAACCTTTATGATCCAGGTATTTCAATAGCTTTTGGTTTATAATTGTCTTTCGTTAATAAAGCTTATTGGGCTGAAGTCTAAAAGTATAACCAAAATGATTCAAATATTTTTTGATATGTTTACTTACAAATAAATAGTCGATTTGGTGTTCAAAATAATTTTTATTAGTTTGAACAGTGTTAAAATTCTCATAAACGTTTTTATATTCTACAATATTTTGAATTACTTTATTTACTTTCCAATCAGCTATTCTGTGGCCAGATTTACCACAGCAAACATAAGTGCCAAAAGGTCGTTTTGGTTTCAAACAGGAACTGCTTATGTGACCTTATTCACCCATGTTCCAGCATTCCCATTCTCCTATAAAAAGAGAATGTGACAGGAGAATGGGAATACTGGTGTTCCAGCATTCTCTTAGAGAATGTCACATTCTCTCAGAAAATAAAATTTTCGAAAAAGAATAAAATGGTGTTCTGGCATTCACTTTTTGGGAATGTGAATGGAATAGAATTCCTTTTTTCTGTCTGTATCGAATGAAGAATGAATGAGGTTGATATTGCTTAATTTAAATTAAAAAAAAATTTATTTGTGTTGTTAAATTTGAAATAAAAAAAGTTTAAAATGTAAGAATGCGTATATTTTTTTGATTTGTGTATTAATAAATAATGATTTCAAATTTACAGGGTTAAAGGAAAACACAAAAATTGTCGTCAAGACAAAATTTTTGTAGATTTTATGGGAAAAAATGTATATATTGCTAAAGGATTTACTGATTTTAAATAAACACCTAAAACCAGATTTCAAATTTCCTATAGTTCTTTCAACGTGTTTTTTATTTCCTAAAGCCTTAGCGTTTTTTTTTTTGAACGCTTCTTGAAAAATTCCTGAATTAACACATTTATATGGAGTAATAACGAAGTTTTCAAGAGGGTATCCGGAATCTCCTAATAACCAGGAACCGCGGTCTCCATTTTGAAATTGTTGTGAAAAAAAATTTCTAGCACTACTGACATGCCAAATAAGAGCATCGTGGCTTGAACCTGGATGGGTTGCAACAACTGCTCTAATTTGCATTTTGTGATCACATATCTAAAATAAATCAAACTATTTAAGTCTGTGAAATTCATTAAAATTTAATAGCGACTTACAATTAGTGAATTAATACTATAATAACCCTTTCTGTTATAATAAAGTTCACTTTCAACATAAGGTTTTGCCAGTTTTATATGCGTCCCATCTACGCATCCTATTACTCCAGGTATACTAAACTTTTCAAAAAATCATCGTTTCGATTCTTGTTTCTTTTCTTCGGTCATTGACAATTTAATCCATTTTTTGCATAGTTCTTTTTCTAAAATAGTTACCATCTTGGTTAGTATTTTGCTAATTGTAGATCTTCCTAGGCCGATATCAAAACCTTTTCCAATTGATCTTTGGTAAGATCCTTCTGCCAGAAATCTCAATGTAGCAGAAAGTTGATGAGTTGCCGGAATAGAAGAATTCGGAATAGATGTTTTTATTTCATTTAAAACGCTTCTTTGTTAACTCTAAAACTTTGCAAAAAACTAAAAAAATCATTAATTTTCATTTATTTCTAAACATATTTATTAATCCGTCTTCACAAAATAATTAACTTACATAGATTCTAAAAGATCTAAAACATTTGCTTTTTCCCTTAAAATTTTTCTTCTGATTTTTTCTTCATTATTTTTTTCCTATTTTCTTCTTCTAATAATAAAATAATTGGATCCATATTTCTTTCTTTTCAACATAATTTTCAAATATGTAATTCACTTTTTAAAACACAAAATTTTCAAAATTTATTTTAAAATATGAAGTTTCTTCAAATAATTTACAACACCATATGTTTTGACATTTATTTTGACATTTCGAAATTGAGAATAAATTTTTCGAATACGGGAGAATGCTGGAACACCAATTTTCAATTCCAGAGAATGTTAATTCACATTCTCATGAATGCTGGAACATGGGCGATTATTACATTTGGTTAAAATTATCTTAAAATTTTACCTTTCTTAATAAGCTTTGTTTTGAAAGATAACCATCTTGTGGAATATCTTGGCGATGCAACTTCATTTTGCCATAGATTTTCAATGCAAACTTTAGTTCGTATAAATTATTGTAAAGTAAAACTTGATTTATACCATTATCTGGATCAAAAAACGTGGCAATTTCCACCATTGAAAAAACATGTTGTGAGAGCGTCTAGTTCTTCCTCTTTTTACGATTACGTAATTTTGCATAAATTAAGACCGTTATATTAAATTCACCAAAGAAAGCGATTTTTAATTGCTTTATTTTGACATCCCATTCGTTGTATTTTAAAAATTTTGTATCAATTAATCGTTTCGATAGTTATCATCACCGCTAAAAGACGACAATGAATTTTCAACATCCTTAAAATGTACGAAATTAGGGCGAATATCACAAAATAGATAAGTGTTTTTTCAGCTTAACTGGTCGTAAATGTGAAATATGTGTAAAGTAAACGTCAACTATGCAAACTAAATTTTTTATTTACAACCAGTTTACCAAGTAGTAAGGTACAGTTTTTTGAGCGTTCAGCGTTGTTTTATTTTTATGATTAATAATGTAAGTAAGAAGATATTATGTCTTTTTTTGTAAATTAATTTAAATTTAAATTAACAGGAATGAAACTGAAAGTGAATCACAAAGTTTGTTGTGGGACACATCCACCTTAAAACTACTAATTTTTACAAGATAAGCGACGGAAACTCATTTCAAAAGTGGAAAACAAAAACAATCTGTTGATTTTATATCCTAACTAAAAAATTTACTTTTACGACCACAAAAATTTATTTGTAAATTGAATGTCTACTGATTACAAATTGTTTGGTCTTAAAATCATAATAAATGTCAAATGGCATATTTTACGTCAAAAAGTTTACATTTACGACCACACCTTTCGTAATTCGGCGTCAACATTTTCAATTAATGGTTGTGATGACGCAATATATTTTCACCATCATTAATATCATCCTCAGTAATAGTGTAATTTTCCTTATTACTGCTACATTTCTCTACAAAATTTGATATGATTGTTTGCACAATTTCTGGTAAAGTTTCTTCTGATGCAAAAGCTTCTTGTAATCTAACTTTAAAGGCAGCTTTGTGCCCAGTAAATGGCAAACCAAATTCACCAAACAGCTCTTTAACTCCTTAACTTTTGCTATAACCAAAATTGTTTTTTAATCTTCCATTTTTCTGCCTACCAATTTTGTATACCCCAAACCTAATTGTAGGCTTTATTTTTGATACTGAATGCTCCTTTCTTTTATTTTAAATGAAAAAAAATATTTTATTTTAATTTACGAGTATAACACTTACATTTCTTTCCTTTGTTATATACGAGTACATATCTTAAAATATACAACGATTGCCAATTCTTTTCTTGTAAATAATTATTTTCTATTCATAATAATAGAATATTAGAATAACTAATAGATTGTTGCTGCCAAAAAAAATGTGGTTAACATGAATATGTAATATGTCTTTTTATTTCATACCATAAAATTAACCAAACAAACCCAAATGTACATGATTAATTTCGAGAAATAAATTTAGAGTTGGAATTTAATACAGTTGAAATTTAATAAATTTAAATATAAATTTAATCGATATATATATATGTTGAATCTATTAATATAAAGACGAGGAAGATTATAGTTGCCCTTGTCAACTTTTAGATACCCGTGCATACCCACTAACCGTTATTTATTTCCCCTATGCTATTATAAATATTACAAAAAAAATATAAGAAAGTAAAATAGTTTAAAAAATATTTAACTTATTAGGTATCCCATAATTTTTGATTAACTTATTATCCCATAAAAAAAAAAAAAATAGCCCACCCTAAAAGTTGGTCCGAGTGATGTCCAACTTTGCCAACTAACTTGTCCTATTACTTTACCTGCCCAGTTTTGATTTTAACTTCGTAGCTTCATTAGATTCACAGTTATCGAATTGATTACTTTGTATGGCAGCTGCCCGAAAACGGGTCCGTAACATTTTGAAACTTCATATAAGTGCTCGATTCATTATATAACTAACAGTGTGTAATTTTTATCCTCGTAGTATTATCAGTTTCCAAGAAATTCATATTGGTGCAAAGAAGTTGTATAGCAGCCCCCCGAAAATGGGGCCGTAACATTTTGAAACTTCATATAAGTGCTCGATTCATTATATAACTAACAGTGTGTAATTTTCATCCTCGTAGTATAATCAGTTTCCAAGAAATTCATATTGGTGCAAAGAAGTTGTATAGCAGCCCCCCGAAAATGGGGCCGTAACATTTTGAAACTTCATATAAGTGCTCGATTCATTATATAACTAACAGTGTGTAATTTTCATCCTCGTAGTATAATCAGTTTCCAAGAAATTCATATTGGTGCAAAGAAGTTGTATAGCAGCCCCCCGAAAATGGGGCCGTAACATTTTGAAACTTCATATAAGTGCTCGATTCATTATATAACTAACAGTGTGTAATTTTCATCCTCGTAGTATAATCAGTTTCTTCGAAATTCATATTGGTGCAAAGAAGTTGTGTGGCAGCTCCCCAAAACCTTGATCTGGTCTTAACCAAAAAGAATAGGGAACCTCAAAAATGTCCCAAAAATGTTTTGTGTGAATTTCAAAACTCTTGCTCTAATTTTTCAATTCCATCTCTTATAATTAATTTTTAATTCACGAATATATTAAACTTAAGCCAAATCAACTTCATATGATCATTATTCATATAATAATCATCATGATGATTCATCATATATATTCATAAATATCTATCAATATCAATAAGCCATTTACTTAAAAAAAATCTTTGTGTTCTTTTTTTTTGCTTATCTTAAATAAACTACGCATCATTTAAATCATATGAAATTCTAACTCGAAATCGTACAAAAAAAAATACAAAAAAAAAAATAAACAAAAAAATAAAAACAAACAAAATTCATATAATTTCATGTTACAAGGTGCATAGCTAAATTTAAAATTTTTGTATGAAAATGTTGGAGTTGAAAAAGTTAGTTGTTCGAGAGCTACCCGAAGTTTTGGTCCGATCTTAACCAAAAAAAATAGGGAACCTAGAAATTGATTGAAAAATATTTTGTGAAAATTTCAAAACTGTAGCTCTTTTAGTTTTTGAGTTATCGTGCTGACACACAGACGGACGGACGGACGGACGGACAGACACACATAGCTAGATCGACTAATTTTTCGATTCTGAGCCGATACGTACCCTTGACACTATATCTAGCTCGTCTAGATCGATGCGTTACAAACGGAGGAGCAAATCTAATATACCCGATGTCATAAATGTATGCACGGGTATAAAAATATAGAAAATTTAAAAATGGAATTGTATGGGATAATTCAGTATTTAAAGGGGCTTTAATTTACCCTTTAAAAATACTCAATGTACACAATTATAAGTTGTTTAAAACAGTAGACTGAGTTTATATTTTGCTCAAAAATTTTAATAATTTTTTTCTGAAAAAAAAATGCAAAACTTAAAAGATGTTAGGAAATTAAAGTTATTTTCAATTATGAATGCGTTAAAAAAACCTGGTTTGCTATTTTTTTCCAATGATTTGCCAAAATAATTCCATTTGGATTATTTTTGTAAGATCTGTAATATTTCTAGGGGGTTGTTGGAGCTTTTGCAATTTTTTCGCTCCGATTTGATTACTTCAAAATTTAATACGTAATTGTCTTATTTTTAGTCAGGAACGACACAAGTCCACACGCAAAACATATATTGATGTTAATAGAAAAGCATAACATAAAAGTTTTCCTTATTCTGTATTTTCTTAACTAAGGTTTTGATTAAAAAATTAAATAAACCGTTCAACTCTCCTCGATCGGAGCTTTTTATACATCAAAAATCAAACTCGTAAAATGATTTTGGTCTATTTATATAATGATGCCATAAATATCGGTTTTTATACCCGTGCATACATATATGAACATCGGGTATATTAAAATTACTCTTCCGTTTGTAACGCATCGAAATAGACGAGCTAGATATAGTGTCAAGGGTACGTATCGAATCAGCATCGAAAAGTGAATCGATCTAGCTATGTGTGTCCGTCCGACCGTCAGCACGATAACTCAAAAAACTATAAGAGCTAGAGTTCTGAAACTTTCACAAAGTAATTTTTAGACAATTTGTAGGTTCCCTATTGTTTTTGGTTAAAATCGGACAAAGGCTTCGGGTAGCTGCCATACAAATTTTTCGAAATTATATGAATATTTTCAAAATTAATAACTAAATAAAAACCAAATATAAAAACAAACAAAAAGTAGTTAAATTATTAATCGATTCATGGTGTAGTGGTTAGGACATGAGACTTGTAGCCAAAATGTCTCGGTTCGAATCCAGGCTAGGGAAAATTTTTTTTTTTAAATTCATTTTTTGTATCTATTTTCTTCTATTTTCTTTTTAATAAAATATATGTATTTATTTATGTATGAAAAATTTTATTTTGTAGAAAATTTGACAGAAAACTCTCATTTATATTAAAAATTATTCATTATTTTTAATATTTTTATAAAAAAATTCAAAACTGTTATTTAAAACAAACAATTGATACCATGGCAACTACAATTATTTAAAAGAAAAAAATTAAGATATATAAAAACTCGTTGTGTAGGGAAATTTTTAATTGTTCTATGGTGTAGTGGTTAGGACATGCCACTCTAGTAGTCAAAACGTTTCGGTTCGAATCCAGGCTGGGGCAAAATTTTTTTTTTTTTTTTAAATTCATCTTAAAACTCTCATTTATAAATTATTAATTTTTTTAATACATTTTTAAAAAAATTCAAAACAGTTATTCAAAACAATTGATGTTTTGATACCATAGCTATGAATTGATACCATAGCAACTATAATAATTTAAAAAAAAAAATTGAGATGAACAAAAAGTCTATGGCTTGGTGGTTAGGACGTCGACCTTTTAATTGAAAAGTGTGGGTTCGAATCTCGTTCAGAGCATATTTTTTTTTAAATTCATCTTTTTTTTTAGTTAATTTTTTTTTTTTTTCATTTTTTTTGTAATTAAATATAAAAAAAAAACAAATATTTTGAATTTTCTGTCGAACAGTTCAATTGCAATATATGAAATTCTTATTTATTTAATACATAATAGTGTACGCACGGGTATCTAAAAGTTGACAAGGGCAACTATAATCTTCCTCGTTTAATGGGAAAATAAATCTAAAATACCTATCACTAATGTATCGCTTAAATTAGCCGTTAATTTTTCAGGAAGTATTGTATAGATACAAAAACTTTAAGTGTAATAATTATTAATTGTTAGTTTAATAATCGATATAAATTTAACTTTTCTAATTCGCTGTTCAGTTTTCGAAAACTATTGTATAAATTTAAAAAATTTAAGCATTTATAATTGTAGCGTAAATTTGCATTGAGTAGTGGTAAATAATCATTGAAATATAGAGCGAAGTAAATATGAGCACTAAATTAATTATTTTTGTCTTAATCTTTTTATATATTAAGTTAACAATGAAGAATTTAATTATTTATTGGGTTTCAAATTTAAACCCTTTTGTTTTTGTTTAAAACAACAACAATTTAAAACAAATTATAATTTAAAATTTATTTTATTTATTTTAATGCTTTTCTTTTAATTAAAAAACTACCACAAATAATTTTATAGAGGGTAGTGATAATTTTTGTATCGTACAGAGTAATGATATTTGTTAATTGTTTTGCAAAATTTTAGTCTTCGGTTCAAACCCTAATGATGATTTACTTTTTTTTTTACAAATTAAATTTTTTTTTAATAAAAAACGAATCAAAAATTGTTCATTAATTTACTATAATATAGCATTTTAATTTTTTTTTTTACATTTATTTCCTGTTTTGTTTTTTAATATTTTTAAATAGATAAGTAACAGTTTTTAGAATTTTTAAAATAAAATGAATTATGTGTTACCACAGAACTGATAAAGGTTTTTATGGTTTTAAAATGAGTTATGGATTTTTAATTTAATTTGAAACTAATCAGGTGCAGGGTATTAATAATTCGGTTGAACTGTTTCTTTACTTGTTTTGGTTATTGGTTAACTTTAATTAGTAGAACTAATTCATTATATTATCTCAGAGATATTTTTTGTTGAAAAATTACCATTAGGTATATTGTTAGAGAAAATTTTTTGGTTAATTTTTTTTGTTACTTTTGTAAAATCTAGAACAAACTTTGTTAACAATTATTAAGAATATTCATTGTTTTTAGAAAGTTTGTTTTTAAAAATTTGTAGTTCTAAAATTCTCCAAATGTTAAAAATTGCGAAGGTTAAAATTTTTTCGTTTCTAATAAATTTGTTATAAATTTTCGGCACCAAGTACTAATTCCATATTTTACATTTATTAAAAAGTTTTGTTACCAAAAAACATAAATTTGCAATAACAAAAATCATAACCCTTTTCTATTTTTCAAATGTATTTCGGTTATAGAAAGATTTTTTTAAAAATTCAAATAATTAATCCAATTATGTTTTCTTTTATATTTTTTGATTATTTGTCAACCAATTAATTTTTGTCTATGTGTTGACTATCAGAAATTCATATGACGAGACATTAAAAACTAAAAATAATAGGTTACACATGTTAAAATGCGGCAAACCCTGGTAAAAAACCGCGAAGAGGTAGTGCAATTTTGATGAAACATTCTTTACTTCGTCATAAAGAGAGTGAAATACAAACTGACGAGCTTCAACTCTCAGTAATACATGTTATGTATCTGAAATAGAATTTGAACATTAACGCTTTATATTGTCATCCTAATTGCAATATTAAAATATGAGTTTTAAACATCACTTGGACCTACTTGAGGATAGGTTAATCCTGGGAGGTGATAACAATGCCAAACATATCGATTGTGGTTAATTTATCGCCAAATTTTATTAGTTTAGAAAATAATCAGGATTTAGACTCAGATCACTACGCTGTCGTACAAAACCTGAATAAAAAAATTGTTAAGAAACCAAATAGCCTACACTTGTTAATAAAGTAACAAACCGGTTAAACTTTAAGCAAGAGATAGAAAATAATGTAAATCAAAGAGTTAAAATAAAACTGAAGATGAAATAGATCTGGCAATTAATGGCCATAATAAAATTGTCGAAAATCCTGCATGGAATAATACAAAAGAATGTAAACAAATAGTAGCAGGATTTAATTATCCTAGAGATTTATTAAATGCGGTTAAATCAAAGAGAAGAGCTAAACGAAGGTGGAAGAAATACGTGACCCAGCTGATAAAACTTTTTGAATAGTATAACGCAGAAATATGTTGAGAATTTATCAGCTAACAAGGAAGAAAATAACACATTGTGAAAAACAATAAAGAGATTGAAAAAATTTGTGCGAGTCCCACAAAGCCGGAAAATGTATGATAAATGGACAAAAAATAATAGAGAAAAAGCTGAAACATTTGCAGATCATTTCGAAGAAATTTTTCATCCCAATGAAATAGAGTAAGACATCTACTTTGAAAATTACTTCAGAAGAGAAGAAAATGTCCACAAGAAAATGATAAATTTTATCTTTAGATCAGATGGAAAATTAAATTAAATGAAACTGTAATTGTACAAATAAACCTATTCAAAATTCCCCAGCCATAATATTAAATGGGTTAGATATTCTAAAAACCAGGCAAAATACCTAGGAACATTAGATATCAAGCGTCGATGGAAAAACAGGTCAAAAAGAAAAAAAATAGAATTAGAAAACAAATATAGAGAAATGTTTTGGCTCCTAGGTGGAAAATTTAGATTGCCGCAATTAAACCTATTTGGATGTAAAACTTTGGGACTCTGCCAAAAAAACACATATTCAGGGAATTAAAACATTTCAAAGCAAAGTGCTACGTAACATAATGTGTGCTCTTTACGAAATTTTAACTTACATTTCAAATAAAACAATTGAAGTGGGAACAAAATAATATATTGTTAAAAGATTATTAAAATAGCCAGAATTAGATTGGAAACAACGTTAACCCTAAGTAAATACCTATTTTATAGGAAAGGACCACAAGCATGCACATTTTGAAAACAAACAGCAGCTCACAATCAGGCAAATACTAAAGAATTGCATTATGTAATATATAAAATGGTCCATGACCGTAAATTTCACAATATTGTATCAATATTCATTTTGGGATTATTTGGCTTACACATCATATTTATTTAATAAGGGGAAATCCGGTAAATATTTTATTCGTTAAGCTTATTTCATCTAAAGTTTTATCAAATTTACAAGCTTAGCAGACAAAATAAAATGAAGAAATTTAATTTTTAAAGTAAGAAGTGAAGTTAATTTTAAAGTGTGCTAAAATAAAAATTTTTTGTTCGAATGTATATAGCTAAATAGAACAGCCTATATAATGTTTATGGAACGTATATTCAAAAATCAAACGTTTTTCAGCTGCTAATGCAGGTAGTTTCAAAGTATTCCTTTTTAAACGTTAAGAGGTTTTTTTCTCATTTTTACCGAGAATTTAAGTAGTAGAGTTTTACCGAGAGTGTAGTAGAGTAGACTGTGTCAACTCTGGGATACCCGTATGATCGTAACATATACATTATATCATCCGGTAAATTACTTTTGGCAAAGTTTCAAACATACAGCTTTATTAATTGTAGAGGAATACTCATACAGAAGAACGAGTTGTATGGCAGCTACTCGAACCCTCTGCAGTAGCAGTAGAAAAACCAAATTTCGCTGTAGCTTTGGCTATTACACTAAACTATTTTTGGCAAAATTTCAGAAACCCAGCTTCATTAGGTGTAGTGTAATGCTCATATAAAAGAAATAGTTGTATGGCACCTACTCGAACCCTATACAGTAGACCAACGAAATTTTGGCCATTACACTTAGCAAATATAAAATAAGAAGTTGTATGGCAGCTACTCGAACCCACTGCAGTAGACCAACCAAATTTTGCAGAAACTTTGGCCACTAGTGACAAAATCTCAGACACGCAGCTCTAATAGGTACAGAGTAATACTCATATAAAAAAAAGGTGGTATGGCAGCTACCTGAACCCATGGACCAAAAAGGGCTGCATTTATATAGCGATAACGGCTATTGCAAAAAAACGAATTTGCGAAAATTTCAAGATCCTAGCTCCTTTATTTTTTGAGTTATTGTGCGTACGGACGGACGGACATACATAGCTAAATCGATTTATTTTTCGATTCTGATCCGATCTTCTCTGCGTCACAAACGTAATGGCAAATTTATTATACCCTTTGACTATATAGTCATACGGGTATAAAAATTATTAATTATAAATATTGTATTGTGTAAATATATATTACAAAAGGATATTTTATCAATATTGCAGAGAAATTGTATCATTTAAATGCTCCCACACAATATTAAAACAATATTGCTGCATTTATTTATTTGTTCTAGCAGATTTACCCGGCCTTGCACGGAAGCGTGCAAATTGTAAAAAAGCAAGTTTCAGCCAATTTTTTGAAGTACTACATTCATTAACAAGTACACCATGTGTAATTTTTGTGTTAACTTTTTTCAATAATATCAACTTAAATTAAAACTCCATTCAGTGGCGGAGCAACGTTCGCCGGGTAATAGCTAGTTTACATATAAGTATTTTTTTTTTTTATTCCTTTTCCACTCTTTTAAGGAGTATAGGGCATTCACCAAGTTTATTTTTAAACTAGGCTTAAGCTTCTTTAATCATAATATTTACTAAGACGTTGATTACTCGACTGTAGCTATTGTATAAGGTTACGAAACATGAATGCACAAATGTTAACTTTGTGCGCCATCTATAATCTTACACAAGAATTATTTATATATGTTTATTAAATCTTATTTTATATTACGATATAAACTATTATTAGATATGACCTGACCGGGGTTTGAAACCGAAACCTTCCACATGAAAGGCGGCGTCTTTACCACTACGCCATTGGTCAGATAAGTATTAGTCAATAATAATTTAAACTTAATTCAAAAATTGAAAAATGGAGCAATAAAGAACCTTTTTGCCTAAAACCAAAGAACACCGACGAAAGAAATACATCAACAACAAAGTATATTAGCACTTCATCTGCTTATAAAAAGTAAATTAGTCACACAAATACATATGTTATTGAGAAATATAAATACAAATATTTATCCAAGCTTGAATAATGAAATTCATAGATATAACCAAGGTAAGCTGAAAATATTAGAATAAACTCTTCGAGAACCAGGTTTATTGGACAAGATACGTTATATAATATAGGATATAAGAAGTATAATGAATTTCTATCAGGGATCAAATCAATGATTAGTTTAGATAAATTTAAGAAAAGTATAAAAGAATATTATTTTAATCAAATTAATATAGTTATTATATAACTACACTTATAGGGGTAAAGTGGTATATCAACTTTGGTATGGTTTTTGTAACCACCTAAAGGAAGTGAGCTCGATATGGAAAAGTATATATATTTGTGATCAGTGTGATCTCCTGAGTCGATATAGCCATGTCCGTCCATCCGCAGGCACGATAACTCACAAAATAATGGAGCTATCTTGATGAAATTTTAACTGTAGGTTACTAGGACTGAAAGTACGGCGGCGATTGCAAATGGGCGAAATCGGCCTATGGATTCTGGACCTTTTAATCGGTTCAAGGGCTAACGAACTAATAAAAAAAATCACGATATATCAACAACTAATGACGCTATCTTATAAATTTGTGCTGTAGGTTACTAGTAATAAAACTACGGCGGGGATTGCGTACGGTCTAGACTGGACCTGGAATATAGATCAAAAGAGCATAATCCCGAAACCAATAAAGATAGAACTTCCAAATTTAGTATCACGGTATCTCTTTCTATTTTCTTAGTTTCCTTGAATTTGGACCAATTAGAGTAGTGGGTCAGTCACCAGCCACATAGTTCCGAAAACCTTAAAGCATATTTTCTAATAGTAACTTTAAACAAATGTAGAAGCTTCAAATTTGGAACATGGGTGTTCTTTACTATTTCCTGTGCGTCCCCCTGATTTTTGATCAAACGAAGTGGTGGTGGTTCAGTCCCCTCTTAGACCCCTAAGGTTTAAAGGCTTATCATCGAAATTAATAAAAATAGTAACTTAAAATTAAGATAGACCGTTCCAATTGTGTACTAGTATTGAAAGTATGAATGGGACTGCATATGGGCGAAATCGTACCAAACCCCTGGTCTAGAACCTTTGAAAAATTCAAGAGCTAAAAAACATATATCTTAAAAACAGCATAACTCAAAAAATAATGCCGCTATTTTGATGAAATTTAAACTCTAGGTTATTAGTAATGAAAGTATCATGGGAATTGGTTCTGGTCGAGTTCGGACAGTAAGTTCGGATTCTAGAAGCTTTTGATCGATTTCGACGAGGCCAAACGAGTATAATTTCGAAGCCAAAGAATGTATTTCCTATTTCCTATGTGTACCCAAAATTTAGACTTAATTGTAGTGGTGGTTCAGGTGCCTCCTAAAAAATCCCAAAATTAAAAATCTTATCTTCGAAATTCATGAAGATAGAAATTTTAAATTTGATACACGAGGGAGCTATTTCTGTTTTTATCTAAAACTTTTATATTTTTAAAAGTCTAAGAATTTTACCATAATTTAAAAAGAAATTTTAATTTAAAAACAAAAAAATTTTTTTTTATAAAAGATTAAATTCCTTTTTTTAAATTTTTATTATATCATATATTTTATTGAATTATTACCATAGGCGATATATAATTAAAACATTGTGTACGATACTTAAGCTATATTCAAATGTACTTTATGTTAAATTAATTTTTATATTATAAAATATATAATTTTATATAAATGGATTATATGAAAAGTTCTAAATATGTAATTGCATTTATTGCATATTGCATATTTATTTTTCGTTTATAACTTTTCTAAAAGGTACATTTAAAGTAACAATTTAAAATAATTGCAATTTTGAAAAATTTGAATTATTATATATATATGCTTTGATTAGCTTTTTCTCACAAAATTTAATAATTTAAATGTTTTTACTTTTCTAATTGAATTGAAATAAATATATTTTCATTTATTTCAAGTTTTTTTGTTTTTTAATATTTTTTAATAGATAAATTAGTAAGAATTTGTAATAGATAAAGTAATAAGAAAATGTTTTTAGTATTATAAAGTTAATTTGGTTAGCTATGTCTTACGATCAAACTAATAACAGCTTTTATGGTATTAAAATGACTTATGGATATCTCATTCAATTTGAACCAAATAGGTGTAGTGTATTTCTAAGTCGGTTGCGACTGATTGTTTCTTTACTTGTTATAAAATTTACTTTGGATCATAATGTTAAAATTGCCAGTTACAAAATAAGTGTAGCATTGAATTATTATAAAAAGTTGAATTTTGCCTTATACTTAATTTTTTTAATTTTTTTTTTTTTTTTTTATGACTCTGAAGTCTCAACTTATGATTTGTATTTTGATTTGTTAGTGTTCCTAAGATTTGGATAATTGAATTTTAAAACTATTGTTACTATTAATATTGTTAATTATTGTAAAATTATAAATTTGAATATACTGCGGTACCGAGCGATTGAGCTCATTGTGAGATAATAAATATATAAAAAAAAAAAAGTATTATTAATTATTATACCCGTTTGACTATATGTCAGAAGGATATACTAAATTTGCCATTATGTCATTTTACTATGTCAATAGTAGTTTTCTTGAATTGCCAACGTTTGAATAAAATATAGCCGATGGTTTAGAAAAGGTTTAAAAATTAGTTTTTCAACTTATATTTGGTTTTGTACATACCTGAATCTACTACGCCTCGTTTTTTTATGATTTTATGAGAAATGTAGGCTTCTTTTTTGGGAAAAACTGTTTTAAAATACTATGTATTTAAGCATAATATATACGAAATTTAATTTTTTGATTTTTAGATTTTATTTGAAGAAAACTGCAATTTTACACTGAAATCTATTTTTCAGTAACAACAACTGCAACGTAGATAAAAAACAAAGAGAAGGAAAATGTTATGTTATTTAAATTTAAAGATATTATTAATGGATTCTTTATTAGACTATTTACGAAGAGCAAAAAAATTAGACTATTAATTAAGTGAGCTTTTGGAATAAAGTTTAACTTGTGTTAATACCAAAAATTTCAAAATTTCGTTGAATGTTTGTGCAAAACGCGTAAACAGGTCAAAACCAAATTAACCCTGTGGGTTTTTATAATTAAAATGCTGGTATTTATACAACTAATTCCAATTGCTAGGAGGAACTTTTGTGCAAAATTTCAAGCCAATCGGTCAAACCGTTTTGACTCGACATCGTAAACATTGAAAAAGCTTCATTTCGCCCTCGTGCTCAAACGGGTTAACCGAATTCAACCAAAATTTACGTCAGCCAATCTTTTTGACTGCGAAACCACCCTGTAAAATTGGACACAAATCGGAAACACAAAATTTTTTGGAAGCCCGCCAGGCCTAGATGGGTTAATTCATTCCAACCAAATTTATACAACTAATTCCGGTTGCTAAGAGGAATATTTGTGCAAACCGTTTTGACTCGACATCAAAAAAACGAAAAAGCTTAAAACGGCTCTAAATTTTGTGACATTCGGACCAGTGGGTTTCACGTGAATTCTGGACAAACAAACAAATTTTCTTCTTTATATATTAGATTAATTTATAGTACCAGACAATCGGAAATATTGCCTGATAATGTTAATACTTTGCCGATTTGACATTTGAACTTATTATTAAATTACTGTAATATACATTATATTTTTTTTTTTTTACTGAAACTTTATGATTGAAAAGTCGCCAATTTACCACTGAGCTATCGGGCAGATATATTGCTTCAATCGACGTTGATGCAATATTTATTCAATATAGTACCGTGTAAAACATGCTTTTTATTAAAATTAAATGGCCCACATCTGAAAGAAAAAGGTCCAATAATTTTTTGTTATTTCATTAATGAATTATTAAAGAGATGATAATAATAATCCGACTTTTCATGTTTTAAAATACTCTTTGAGTCTTATTCACTGAGTGAAGACTTCCGAAATTTTGTTGAAGATTACTAAGTAAACTGTTTTAAAAAACAGTTACTTCATTTTAAAATATACATTAAAATATACTGTAAACTTAAATTAAAAATGTTAGTATATATGTATTATAATAATTACATAGCCAAATAATGTGTGCCAAATAAATCTTTTATTTGAATAACTTGCTATCTTATTCTATTAAATAAACTTTAAAAATCTAGTTAATGATAAATTTTTATTTCATTTACAGCAACTGAAATGATTGCAAATCCATTTGAAACCCAATCCGATAGTTTTTATTTTGTTGAAGATCGCTTGATGATGCACAATAACGAAGGAATACGGGAATCTAGTAGATTTAGTGCTGAAAATAATTCACAAATTAAATTTAGTTTTAATGACTTTGAAACATTAAAAAGAAAATTTACGGGAAATGAAACTATTAGTATACGTAAATGGTTTTTAGAATTCGAGCAATATGCTAACACGTTTTACCTCAATGAACTAGAAAAATATATAGTGTGTAAAAGATTTTTAGAAGGTGACGCGAAACTTTTTGTGGAATGTGAAGCTAAACCGTTAAATTATCACATGTTTAAAGAAGCTTTGTTTGATGAATTTTCACCCAAAATGAATAGTGCTGAAGTGCATAATAAATTACAAGCGCGAAAAAAGAACGTTAATGAATCGTACCACGAATTTTTATATAAAAAGCTGAAGTCGATGAAATATCGGTAATTAGTTATACAATAAACGGTATAAACGATACGCTAACATATCAACTCTGTATGGCGCGAAAAAATATGCAGAGTTCAAAGAAAAATTAGCCGTGTACGAAAAAATTAAAACAGATACGAATCGGAATAACAATCAAAAAAATGTCGACGCGAAAATTGTTGAAATACCAAAAAGAAATAATAATTTTAATAACAAAATGTCACGGTCAAATAAATACTGTTTTAACTGTGGTTCATCAGCACATGAATTTCACAGTTGTACAGAAAAAGAACCAGGACCAAAATGCTTCGAGTGTAACCATTTTCGACAAAAAAAACCGGATTGTCCAAACAAGAAGCGTCCGATAGCTAGAACACATGCAGCTAATACAAATTATAATTGTGTCTTAATAAAGGTGAACAACGTTGTGATAGAAGGTTAAATAGATACTGGAAGCGATATTTGTTTGATTAAAGAAGCATATATTAATCTAATTAAACCTTTATCTATTCCCAGAAACAATCAGATAGCAATATCAGGAGTAGGTTCTAATATTTTCAGCAAAGGTTGTTGCTACATGGAAATTCAAATAAATGGAGATACTTACCAAAATGTTGGGGTACACATAATTGATAACAACAGCATGAAGTTTCCTATTATCATAGGTATGAGTTTGCTGAGAAACTCCGTGGTCAAAATAAGTGGTGACGTCATTTCCGTAAAGAAGAGTAACACTTCAACAGTCAACACTAAAAAAGAAGAAAACGATTGTTATTTAGCTGAAATAAATAACATCATTAGACGATGAGTTTACTTACAATGATCTCCCAGGATTAGCCAATTTGGACAAAGGTAAATTTAATGAAATTGTTAGTTTAATTGAAAATTACTCGCCGGTAACCATGATGAAATCTCCCATCCAAATGCCGTTGGACGATAAGCCGGTATTTCAGAGTCCAAGAAGGCTCCCACCTATAGAAAAAAAAAATGATCAAGTGGAAGAATGGCTCAATAATGGTATAGTTATCGAAAGCTCGTCGGATTATGCCAGCCCTATAGTTCTCGTGAAAAAGAAGGATGGTTCTAACAGACTTTGTGTGGATTTTAGAGGATTTAATAAGAAAATATACAAAGATCATTTTCCATTGCCAGTTATCGATGACCAAATTGACAAGCTACAAGGAGCAAGAATCTTTACCACATAGGAGAATAGCCAAAAATATACAGCATTTGTCATACAGAAAAGGCAATTTGAATTTTTGAGAGTTCCATTTGGGTTATGCAACTCTCCTAGCGTTTTTCGAGATTTATAAATTTCACATTTAAAGATTTAATAAATAAAGATTATGTAATAACCTATATAGATGATTTAATAATTCCAGCTAAATCCGAGAAAGAAGCGATAACAAAATTAAAAGAGGTATTACGAGTTGCCGCTCAAAGTGGATTAAAAATTAAGTGGACAAAATGCTAATTTTTACAAACAGAAGTGGAGTATCTTGGATATATAATTAAAAATGGTACAGTATCACCGTCCAATTCTAAAACTAAGGCAGTTAAAAATTTCTCGGAACCCAAAACAGCAAAGCAGGTTCAAAGCTTTTAAGGTTTAACAAGCTACTTTAGGAAATTTATCCCACAACATTCAATTATTGCAAAACCGTTAAGCGACATGCTCAAGAAGGATGTTAAATTTAAATTCGACAACACAAAGAGGAGTTCTTTTGAAGAATTAAAACACATGTTAAGCACATCACCCGTCTTAAAAATTTTTAGTTATGATGATTATACCGAGTTACATACAGATGCCTGCAAATTTGGAATAGCAGCTGTCTTGCTACAACGAGATCCAGAAGATGAAGCGTTACACCCGGTGCACTATTCTAGTAAGAAAACAACAGATGCACAACAAAACTGGAGTAACTATGAGCTTGAAGTATTAACCGTGGTGGAAGCTGTTAAAAAATTTAGAACGTATTTACTAGGGAAAAAATTTAAGTTGATAACGGATTGCAAGGACTTGGAAAGACGTTAATTAAAAAGGATTTGGTAACACGAGTGGCACGTTGGTCGTTGCTGTTGGAAGACTTTGATTATGAAGTGGAGCACCGAGAAGGCACGAGAATTCGAAATGAACTTGTGCCATGTTGATGCGTTAAACAGAAATCCAGTAAGTTTACTGTGTTCAAATAAAAAAAAAATTTATATGTCAATTACAGGAACTACATATATGGAGCGTACATATGGAGCGCAGCAATAAAATATAATTTAGGAGATTTAGTTGCAATCGAAACAAAAATTAAACAAAAATTATTTGGTCCATATCAGGTGACAGCTATTAAAGGATTTGATAGGTACACAGTGCAAAAGGAAGGCGAACACGAAGGTCCAACCAATACTGAATGCAGCACTAACAAAATGAAATTATGCGTGCAATATGAAACTGATAGTGATCTGGATCAATCCGAGCCGAATTAAAATACAGGATGGCCGAATGTGGGACTGGATATTTTTATTTAATAATAAAATAAAATCTCTTACCAATATCCAGTAGCAGCATAAAATTTTATTTGTTGTTTTAGCAATATTTTTTTTGTTCAGCATAGCAGCACATATTATTTAAACAAAGGAAAAAAAAATATTATTTGAATACTTATCTAATAGCACTGCATATCTCTAGTAGCTCAGAGATATAATCCAATCAGCAACCCGCATTCTGTTTATTTTTAAATTTTCAAGTTCAAGCGGTCATTCACCTTTTCTTTTTTTTATTTAAAAGCTGTTACTTCTAAAAATATAAAAGGAGAAAAGAAAGTAGAAGAAAGTAGATATAACTCCACGTGGACGTGGATGATATAAGCAGAAAGCAGTTTAATAATTTTAATTTGTACCTTTATTTTTTTTTAATCATTACATAGTAATAATTTTTTAGAAAACATAATTTTTTGAACTTAACTTACATTTTTTTTTTAAAACTAATGAACTAAATAAATGAACTTTTTTGAATTTTTGTGAAAAATAAGTGTTTTTTCTTAAATTAATTTTTATCCAATCCTACATGTATACATATTTTAGATTTCAATAATGAAAACGTACGTTCGCGTTAACGCTTATATTTTGATTAGGCTGGTCGTTAAAGTTTTTTATTTTGCATTTAAATGATTTGATTCATTTATCTAATTGTTGTACCCGCATAACACCAAATCACTAAATCTTAAGGTTACCTAAAATTTCCACTTTCCATATAGGAAAAAGGACAAATTAAAACATTCTTGTTTTATACTTTTATATATACATTTGTTTTATTGTATATTATACCCGTATATAACAATAGTTCACGGGTAAATTAAAATTACCTTTGCATTTGTAACTAATTGAATTACGTAAAATATAGATAAGTTAATTTGTTCCTTCTCAGGATTGAGTTCTGATTTAAATTAACCACTTGTGCCTCTCTATCTCTTCGGATAGCTTCCGCACAACGAACTTTTTATGTAGGATTTTTTTTATAAGGATAATTTGAATTTGAAAAGCAAAAGAAAACCAACAAAATCGAAGTCATAAAAAATGAGCTATCTTTAAAAATGTGAAACTCTTAATAGTTTTGAGTTCTTATTCTGTAGAGATTCAATCAAAATTTAGGGTATGTCTAGAACATACACGATCATACCCCATACCCTAAAATAGTATGTAATATATTTCATGAGACTGTCCATTCAACGGACATATCACATAGATACTACATAGATAACTACAAGAAGAATACTCAATACATTAAATTTTCCAAATTTTTTTTAAATGCTATCACGGGTTCGTGCAAGTATACCATAGTTGACACAGTCAACTATACACTCTTACTCGTTTTATTTCGTAAGATAACATTTTAAAGACTATTTTAGTTAGAGCCAATTTGAGTTTTCGTCGTGAAATTTAAATTTAAAAATTTTTGAAAACATTTTATATATTTAAAAAACAAATAATTAATTGTAAATTTTACAAAAAAAAAGTAAAGAAACAGTCAGTCGGTGCAACCGACTTAGAAACACCCTACACCTATTTGGTTCAAATTTAATGACGTATCCATAAGTCATTTTAACGCCATAAAAGCTGTTATTAATTTGATTGTAAGACATAGCTAACCAAATTAACTTTATAATACTAAAAACATTTTCTAATTACACTATCTATTAAAAAATATTACAAATTCTTACTAATTTATTTATTTAAAAATATTAAAAAACAAAAAAACTTGTTATAAATGAATATATATTTATTCCAATTCAATTACAAAATGAAAAAATTCTAGTTATTAAATTTTGTGATAAAAAGCTAATCAAAGCATAATATATTTAATAACCCAAATTTTTCAAAATTGCAATTATTTTAAATGGCTAGTTAATATACCTAATAGAAAAGCTTATACGCAAAATATGCAATAAATGTATTTCTAAAATACAATTACAAATTTACACCTTTTCATATAATTCATTTAAATATAAAAATAAATTTTACATAAATGCAGCAAATACCTTTGAACATAGCTGAACCACTACAATTAAGTCTAAATTTCAGAGACACATAAGAAATATATTCTTTGGCTTCTAAATTATACTCGTTCGGCCTCAAACCGATCAAAAGCTTCTAGAATCCGAACACATTGACCAAACTCGACCAGAACCAATTCCAATGGTACTTTCATACTAGTAACCTAGAGTTTAAATTTCATCAAAATAGCGGCATTATTTTTTGAGTTATGGTGTTTTTAAGATATATGTTTGTTAGCCCTTGAACTTTTCAACGGTTCCAGAACCCGAAATTATGGTACGATTTCGCCCATATGCAGTCCCCGTCATACTTTCAATACTAGTTAACCCTTGTACACAATTGGAACGTTCTGTCTTAGTTTTAAGTTACTAGTTTTATTAATTTCGATGATAAACTTTTACATATTGGGGGGTCTAAGAAAGGTACAAAATTAGTAGAGGGACACGCAGAAAATTGTAAAGAACACCCATGTGCCAAATTTGAAGCTTCTACATTTGTTTCAAGTTACTATCTTTATTATTTTGAGAATATGCTTTAAGGTCCTTGGAACTGAGTGGCTGGTCCACACCCACTACTCCAATTGGGCTCAAATTTCAAGGACACTAAGGAAATCGAAAGCGACATCCTGGAACCAAATTTGGAGGTTCTATCTTCATTGGTTTCGGAATTATGCTAGTTTGGCCTAAATTCCATCAAAAAGTTCTAAGTTCCGAACCCATTGTCCAATCCTCACCGTACGCAATCGCCGCCGTAGTTTCATTACTAATAACTTACAGCACAAATTTCATGAAGATAGCGTCATTAGTTGTTGAGTTACCGTGATTATTTATATATGTTCGTTAGCCCTAAAACCGATTAAAAGGTCCAGAATCCGAACTCTTGGGCTGATTTCGCCCTTATGCAGTCCACGCTTAACTTTAAGCACTAGTTAACCCTAGTACACAATTTGAACGTTCTATCTTAATTTTAAGTTACTATTTTTAATAATTTCGATTATAAGCTTTTAAAACTTAAGAGGGTCTAAGAGGGATACTGAACCACCACTCCAATTGATCCCAAATTATCCCGCCGTACTTTCAGTCCTAGTAACCTCCAGTTAAAATTTCATCAAGATACCTCCATTATTTTTCTGAGTTATCGTGCCTACGGACGGACGGACGAACATGGCTATATCGACTTAGGAGGTCACGCTGATCACAAATATATATACTTTTCCATATCTAGCTCGCTTCCTTTAGGTGGTTACAAACACCATACCAAAGTTAATATACCCTTTTACCTATTCTATAGGTGTAGGGTATAAAAACTCTCTTATCTTACTAGAATAAAAATCAAATAAATATGTACGTATATCATTAAAGTTTTATAACGTTTGGTATGCGAAAGCATTTTAGTGAACAAAAATGAATATTTTTGGGAACGTAGTATCGTAAGTATGCGTAAGATGTACTGGTTTTGTCTCTGCAGGTACAACAATTACTTCAGGAGCTAAATTTTTTAAAATATAAAATTCAATTTAATTTTAGTTTTTACAAAAAAAAAATGATTGGTTAAATCTGAATGATTTTATCACAAACCTCTAGATAGCCTTAAAATAATATTATATGATAGATAATAGCATAATAGTTTAATTAAATAAAAAGCACTCTCCACACAAAAAATATTGAATTAAAAATTTATTTAAATTTAAACAACTTGTATTACTTGTTAAGATTCTAGATATTTAGTTTCAAAATATCATAACCTAACAACTCAACTCAAAGGCACACTTCTAAATTATAAAACAAGATTGAGGGCAATGTGCAATGTTGGTTTATTTGTATTTATTTAATAGATGTAATTAAAAAATGATTTGTTGTTTTTTTCATTAATTTATAATATATTATTAATTAAATAAAATTGCTTTATACTTTTCAGATTATTGTTATTGGTCTATACTATATCATAGGTACATATAAGAGTAGAAGACAGGTAGTAAGGTTTTATATTTTCAAAATTAGGATTTATTTAAATGCTTTGCAAGTAGGAATTGTATACTTCAGGTATTACTAGGTCTTATGACATGTAGAGCGTTTTAAATTCTGTTTGTTTTTTATTGTGCAACTCGTTATTATGGCCTTTCTGTTACCTGTGAGTTGCATTAAATATAAAATATTTTTTTAATTCTTCTCAAATTTATATTAAATTTTTATAAAACCTTACTCTTCATAAAATTTTTTTCCAATTTGTTCTAGCGTTTCTTGACTTAATCCATGTCGAATTCTTCAAATTGAAACGAAAGTTTTTTAAAATTTCTAAAGAGGTTTCTAAAAAACAGTGTAATTTTGTTGAAGAAGTGTAGAAGTTCTAACTTGAACAAGTAAAGAAATAGTCAGTCGGTGCAACCGACTGAAATACCCTTACCTATTTGGTTCAAATTTAATGGGAAGTCCATAAGTCATTTTAAAACCATAAAAGCTTTTATAAGTTTGATCGTAAGACATGGCTAACCAAATTTACTTTATAATACTAAAAACATTTTCTAATTATTTTATCAATTCACAAATATTAAAAATTCTTACTAATTTATCAATTTAAAAATACTAAACAACAAATAAAGTTGAGATAAATGAATTCGTAAAATGCAATTACAAAATTACATATTTAAAACTTTTATCCAATTCAATAAAATTTTACATACATGCAGCATTTACTTCTTTTCAGGATTTTTAGCTGTAGTGCATTTACTGTTGAATGATTTAGTACCCTTGATTATTTATTTTAATTTTAAATAATTTTTTAATTTATTCTCTTAATTTACTTATTTTTTAATGTTCTATATAATTAAGCTCAAAGTTATTCGAAAGAAATATTAATTTGTAATAATATAAATATAAAAGTTTAGATAATTTCATGATTTTTAATGTTAGTTAAAACCATTAATGCTTTAATTAGCTTTTAATCACAAAATTTAATAATCAAAACATGCAATAAATGTATTTCTAAAATACAATAATAAATTTAGAGCTGTTCATATAATTAATTTAAATATAAAAATAAATTTTACAAATTAAGTATCGTATACAATTTCTTAATTATATATTACCTATGGTAGTAATTCAATAAAATGTAGATATGATATAATAAAAATTAAAAAAAAAAAAATTTTTACGTTTATTAAAAAAATATTTATTATTTATACATAATATGTTTTATAGTAAAATTCTTTTCTTAGCCTTTTAAAAATACAAAATTGTTAAATAAGAACGGAAATAGTCTATCAAATTTGTAATTTCAAACTTTATTAATTTCGAATATATGCTTTAAGGTCTTGGGAGTAATGGGGTCGGTACGCAAACCTCTATTCCAATTCACCCAAAATTTCACGTACACAAAAAAATAAGAAGAAACAACTGTACTCCAAATATAATCTTCCTTGGTTTCGAAATTATACTCGTTTGGCCTCAATTCCATAAAAACTTCGAGATCGGAAAATGAGTTCGGATTCTTTCATAACATAAGTAAACCCCGCGGTATTTTCTTTACTAGTAAACTAGAATTTAAATTTCATCAAAATAGCGTAATTAGTTTTTGAGTTGTGGTGTTTTTAAGATATATGTTTGTTAGCCTTTGAACTTTTTAAAGGTTCCAGATTCCGAAACCATGGTATGATTTCCCTCATATGCAGTCCCCGTCAAATTTGTACAACCCTTGTACACAATTGGAACGTTCTATCATAAAGTAACTATAGATAGAGTATTCACGTAGAACAAAAAAGTTGGACAAGTTTTCTTATTTTGTAAAATGAACTTGATTGTATTTTAGTTTATTTTTATTTTAATTTTTAGAATTTTTATTTCTTTGTTTGTATGTCAATCGATGTGTGTACATTTGTATATTTTTCTTCTCTTTTTTGTTTTTTTTTTTTGTTTTTGGATGTATATATTAATCGCTGTATCAAGTATGTATGCAGTTTGTGTGTATTTTGATTATAAAATAAAAAAGTATTGATAGAAAAAGAAGAATGAAATTTAGTTTTTTTGCTTTATATTTTTTTATTTGCATTATTTGCTTATTCTAAATCTTTCAAATAGTTAGAAAATAATTCTATAAATTGTCTTCTAATGTATGTACCTATGTATTTTAAATTTTCGTTGGTTTAAAATATGTAAGATTTCTTTATAATTTTTAGGTTTTTAAGGACTAAAATAATATTATTAAAAATATTTGTTTATCTTATTGAAAATTTGTTTTATAGTATCTATTAAATAAGTTTCCAAAATTCATATTCCACCCGACATAAAAAAAACTTTAGGCATGTAAATTTAAAACACATTATAAAATATACAAATGTATTTTGCAATGTTTTTTGTTCTGCCGGAACCATTTTTAAAAAAACCACTAATTTAACCGTCCCTTCTGTTGGCTATTTCATCAAATACCAATGCAGTATATTAAATATATTTATATGTTTGATGGAGATCCATCTTTTATGGGAACTAAAATGGGGTAAATTAAGCTTTACTCCATTTCTCAAAAATTTATGACCTTTAGGTGAATTAAAAGTCTCCCTTACACCTAGGCCTTGCGGCCCGTTGTGCAGAATAGCATTTAGTGCTTGAATAATTATTATTTATTTTCAAAGGTTCTCTGTATTCTAAAAAAAAAAGAAATCGTCCAAATTTTATAAAGAAACATATATATATACGAAATACACAAATGTACATACATATTATGAAAAATTATACATATATAGATAAAGCAAGTAGAACAAAAAATGTCAATAAAAATTTCTTAATTTTTTATCTCTTAATTTTTTCTTATAACCATTTCCACATATGCTATCGCTTTCTCACTAATGCTTTCTTTCACTTTTCATAGAGTTTGCCTTTATAGTGTTTCTAGGTACCAAAAAATATGTGGAATATGTATCAAATATAAAAATAAAACGATTATTAAACTTTAATGACAAAATATAAGCTTATATAGAAAAATTTTAAGAATAACCTCTGTTTTTATTATTTTTTATTACTTTTTTCAAATAAAACCTATTTATTAGTTATATTTGCTTATACCTAATATAGAATTTTGAATTGCCGACTGTATTAAACCATTAATATTCTCGTACAATATTTAAGTTAATTTTTTTTTTAATGAAGATGTGTATATAAATGAATACAATATTGCCATATCATTTGCATAATTAAAAAATTTATTTTTTTTTAATTTAAGTTTTAAAAACTTTCATATTTAAGTTTTAAAAAAACAAATTTAAATTATATTTTTTTTGAAACTTAAAACTATTAGTACAACTGATTAGTCATTCGAGTACAAACACTGAAGAAGTCTGCAAAATTAGACGAAATCAGAAATTATAACGAAATCCGCGTATCTGTTAAGATAAGCTAATTTTGTATAATTAAAAGGAAACTAATCGATTTTTAAAATTAAAAATTAATATTTTACCAAAACACAAATTAAGAATATCCTTTATAAATTTATAACTGCTTAGTAGTTTTAAGAATTTTAACAAATAATTTTTGATTTTGTATTAATATTTTATATTTTAAATTATAAATTTATATAATATAAGTTACTTACTTTAATTCTTTAACCCCTATTGGGGCATAGGGCAGAAACAAACTCCTTCCATCGCTCGCGTTCTTTAGCCAGACGCTTCACTTGCAGCCAGGTTTTCTGTTGTGACCCTGCTTCAGCTAAGACGGTTGTCCTCCATGTTTTCTTTGGCCTTCCCACTCGTCGTGTCCCTTGAGGATTCCAATCCAAGGCTTGCTTTGCAATTTCTGTATTGTCTTTCCTCAAGGTATGTCCGATCCACCGCCATTTCCGTTTTCAGATCTCGACATCGATCGCGACTTGGTTAGTTTGCTGCCACAGTGCTCTGTTTGAAATAATGCGTGGCCAGCGGATTTTCAATATGCGACGAAGGCATCGGTTAATATACACCTGCAGTTTTTTAGTGATGGTTGCGGTGACTTTTCATGTTTCGCAGGCGTATAAAAGGACACTTTTGACGTTTGTTTCGAAAATTCTTAGCTTAGTGCGCATGGTGATTGCGTTCGATTGCCATACCCTAGAGAGAGCGCCAAATGCAGTACGGGCTTTGCTGATTCTGTTTTCAATGTCAAGCTCAGCTCCTCCATCTGGTGTCAATATACTACCCAGGTATTTAAACTGCTCTACTTCTCCTACTGCTACTTCATTGAAAAGTATGGCTTGATGTGTGCTGCGGCTCGTCCTAATAATCTTTGTTTTTTCAACATTGATTTTTAGCCCAACTTTGATCCCGTTGTTATGTAGGGCTTGACACATTTCGTTGAGTGCGCTACTTGAATGTGCCATTAGACACACATCATCGGCATAATCTAAGTGGCTTAGGCGTTTGAATGTATGCCACTGTATGCCATTTCTCTCATTTTCACCAACAGCGGTAGTCATAACGTCATCAACTACCGTTAAGAACAATATTGGTGAGAGTATGCATCCTTGACGCACACCTTGCTGCACTTCGAAGGGTTCAGTCAGCTGTCCGCAGTGCAAGACGTAGCTCCTTGCATTTTCATAGGAAGCTTTTATGATGGCTACCATCTTTTCTGGAATTCCTCTCCTATTTAAGGATTTCCAGATGTACTCCTGCTTTACGCGATCAAAGGCTTTCTCAAAATCTACGAACATTAGGTGTAATGGTGAGTTTAGTTCTGTAGATTGCTCAATAATGATACGTAGGGTGTTTATGTTATCAACACAAGAATGGCCGCTACGAAATCCTGTCTGGTGCTTTTTGAGCGTTGAGTTAATTCTTTCTTTGATGCGTTCTAGTACTATTCTCGCCATAAGCTTGGAGAAAACGGATAATAGTGATATACCTCGCCAGTTATTG
Source organism: Dolichopus griseipennis (assembly GCA_963082915.1). Taxonomy (NCBI): domain Eukaryota; kingdom Metazoa; phylum Arthropoda; class Insecta; order Diptera; family Dolichopodidae; genus Dolichopus; species Dolichopus griseipennis. Next base: position 55,051,426 of record OY720445.1, on the reverse strand, counting down.
CAATTGGTCAGGCTACCTTTCTTAGGTATTTTAGCAATAACTCCTTCTTTCCAGTCACTCGGGTATATTTCTTCTTCCCATATAGCCTGAAATAAGGGAAGAAGTATAGATGCCGTTGTGTCTGGGTCTGCTTTTAAGAACTCTGCTGGTATACCATCTATTCCTGCTGCCTTGTTGTTTTTTAATGAGCTGATTGCTGAATTGATTTCTTGTACGGTTGGATTGCCCGTGTCAATGCCTCGAAAAGATCTGCGGTTTTGGGGGCTCACGGGTGTTGACTGTTCGACAAACTGATCATTGAGCAGTTTGCAAAAATGCTCCCTCCGTCTTCGCAGTTGATCTTCCATCCTTACAAGTAGTTTGCCATTTTCGTCGGCAATTGGTTTTTGCGCTCTATTTTTACGGCCAGAAATTTGCCGTGTGATTTTGTAGAGCTCTGCAGCATCATTTCTGGCAGCAGCAGTTTCCGCTTTCTTTGCAAGGTCTTCCATATGTTTTCTTCTATCTCGTCTTACACTGCGCTGTGTTAACTTATGTGCTTCTTGATATTGAGTGCGAAGGATGTCTCTTTGGTGTTGATGTTGCTGGTGATTAATGTTATTCTTCAGCTGCTTCCTCCGGTCTATAAGATCCCATGAAGCTTGAGACATCCATTGATCCCCTCTTCTTCGCATCGCACTCGGCACATGTTCCAAACCAGTGTCAATAAACGCTTTTTTGATATGATCCCATCTGTCGTTTATAGATATTAAGTTGTTCGATGTTGCGGTTCTGTCACGAAGTTTATTTACAAAATTGCGACAAGTTGATGGGTCTTTTAAACCGTTGACATCGAATTTCGGTATTCTGGTTTGGTTTAACAATCTACGCTGGACAGCTGCTGTGCGTAACTGTAGACTGGCTACTACCAAATGGTGATCACTTCCGATGTCTGCACTTCTTCTGTTTCGAACATCGCAGAGGGATTTTCTCCACCTTTGTTGAATAATGCAATGGTCGATTTGGTTTTGAACTTGACCATTCGGAGACACCCATGTAACTTTATGACAAGTTTTGTGTGGAAACAGGGTTCCGCCAATTGTTAGTTGTCGTTCGTTGCAAAAATCAACTAACATTTCGCCATTATTGTTCCTTGTTCCCAGCCCGTGCCTGCCCATTACACGCTCTAATCCTACATTTTCCGTGCCGACTTTGGCGTTTAGATCGCCTATGACGATTTTAATATCGGCTTTTGGAGCGCTGTCATAAGCATTACTCAATTGGGTGTAGAAATTAAGTTTCGCTTCTTCCTCTGCGTCTTCGGTTGGAGCATAACAATGGATGATCGTGATGTTTCTTACTCTGGATCTGAAACGTGCTGATATCAATCTTTTGGAAATAGGAGCCCAGCTTATTAGACTGTGCTTTGCGCCAGTAGTCAACATGATACCAACACCACCTATTCTTGGTCCAGTTTGGTGTTTATCTTCGCCAGAGTATAACATGAATGTTTTCCCTGTAGAGGATGTATGTTCTCCAAGTCCTCTCCATTTGGTTTCGCTGATGCACATTATTTGGATGTTAGCTTGAAGCATTTCACGTTCTGCTTGCTCATATTTTCCAAGATCTAGCAAGGTACGGACGTTCCATGCCCCAATCAATGTGCGAACCTTATAATTGAAGGTCGGTTGTTGCGAGCGATTTCTTTCGTTTGTTTTTGATTCTTTTATCTTTGATTTATTTCCACTATTTTTGCATGAAATTCTTCGCACCCCCACATCCGATGTGCGATTTACTGCAGTTCTAGGAGCTACAGGAGGATTTCCTTCATTTTGAAGGTTACCCCGTGAGGACCGATTTTTCCACGTTTTAGATTTCATGTTTTGAATACTAGAAAGTAGACCTTCTTGTGTTTCCAGAGATATGGATGATAACGCCATAAGCTCAGATCTGACAGGCACACATGCCCTGCGGACGGTCAGATACATCTACAATTTAGGCCGCCCACTGTGGGTACAGACGCCTTTCATAGCCGCTTCTTGGAAGTACAGACGCTACTCGTATTTGTGTTTAATTTCGGAGTTTACCTCTCCTAGCCTTTGGGAATCCAATCCCACGTAGTACAAGGCAGCACTATCGGCAGTTACTTTGAGAAGAGAGTTCCAGGAAGGAGTCTAGGTAGCTATGCTACCAGGCCAACACTACAACCCACTCCTCTATTTTCGCTGCGCATCCCATATGGGTGGCTCATCCGCCTTCTTCGCCGTTGGACTTACATCTCATCCGCCTCCGAAGCCGTTGACCGGTTTTTTCACGTGTATCCTCGTCAGGAGCCCTCACAAGGTGTTATCAGCCGGGCCAGCTGAACCTAGGTTTTTTAACGAGGTTGGTACTCCTCCCCCTCCTCCTTTCTCATCCGGGCTTGGGACCGGCATTGGCAGAGTATAATATAAGTTATACAATATGAATTATAATTAAATTATAATATATTAAAAGTTATATTTTAAATATTTTATATATTCATAAAATAATTTTCAAATCTTACATAACTTTTAGAAAAACTAATTCTTTAAAGTTTTAATAATATTAAAACCTTATATGTTGAAAAATCACGGTAAATTGCATTGGTTTTCAATATGGTAACGCTAGAAACTATATAGGCTTTTAATATAAAATATGATCAATAGACGTGTTGATCAAATCAAGTGTATTGGAATGTATGTTTATGCTTATTTACATATGTGTTTATATTTTAATATGATTTTATGTTAAATAAAACACTGAAAGATGGTGTAAGTAATTTTTTCATAGTATTATTTTCAATGAGTTGGAATTTATATTTTAACCCTTGGTGGCTTGTCGTTGTATTGTGAAATTACCTATTAAATTGCGGTTTCTAGTTTCAAAGGGGTTAAAAAGTTAAAGCCATAAAGGTATAAAAGAAAAATTTAAATTTGAGCGGTAGCTTGTTGTTTTATTTTTATAAATTTTAAGTAATAAATTATTAATTTCCCAACAAATTTTTAGTGGATTAGATTTTCAATACTATATATAGAGACATAAATTAAAATTTTACTGTAATTTATCTTTTTATTTATTTAAAATTTTTAAAAATTTCTAATTTATTTTTTTTTTTTCCACACCCTTCAACTTTTCACCGGAGCATTGAATCTTGAAGTGGAACAGGTGGATCGGCTTTTGTTAAACAATGCAAAATATTAAATAATTTATTTTTGTTTATTTGATTACATATTTAATTTTGTTATGTTTTACTAGAATTATAGTTTTACGTTTGTTTTGTTTTTATAGTTTTATGTTATAGTTTGTACATAGATTCTTAGTTTTAAGAACCTACATAGTAGCTACATGTTTATAATTTTTTTAATTTCGTTTTTTAAAGGGTTTCTTATGCCGAATTGAACGTTATTATTTTTTTTATTATATAGCTTCATTTTGACCTTTTCTCTTTTCTAAAAATATAAAATGAAAATTGAATTTTAAATATTGATTGTGTTTTTATTTTTTAATTAAACCAAATTTTTCAGATATTATTTTACTTTTCCCGTCTCATCTATTTAACTTTATTTCTCAACAAGTATTCAATTTTATATACGATGTACAGAATTTTAATTCCACACACTAAATATCCAATATTCATTTTGTTTTTTCAAAATTCCTAAATTTAGTCTATTCTTAAAATTCGTTTGATAGCAAAAAACAAAATCGTTTGTCTGCTCTTCGCTATATTATTTCAATACCTAAAGAGGTAAAATGAATATTTTAAAAAGAAAAATTTGATTGAATATTTAAAAAAAAAAATATTTAAACATACATACATACATATTGTATTGTATTATTTATATTTGATTAAGTTAAGCTAGTTAAATACGAGTATATATTGGTATTATCAGTATTATATTGAAACACACAAACTCATTAAAAAATAAAATTAATGTACCATCACTAACTTTTTTTTACTTGTTTTTTAAGAAAATTATAATAATATAAAACAATGTGTAGTATGAGAAAGGTATATGTTTTTTCTAATGTATAATATCGTTTTTATACCCTACTCCTATAGAATAGGTAAAGGGGTATATTAACTTTGGTATGGTGTTTGTAACCACCTAAAGGAAGCGAGCTAGATATGGAAAAGTATATATATTTGTGATCAGCGTGACCGCCTTAGTCGATATAGACATGTCCGTCCGTCCGTCCGTAGGCACGATAACTCAAAAAATAATGGAGCTATCTTGATGAAATTTTAACTGTAGGTTACTAGGACTGAAAGTACGGCGGGGATTGCATATGGGCGAAATCGGCCCATGGGTTCGGATTCTGGACCTTTTAATCGGTTTCAGGGCTAAAGAACAAATATAAAAAATCACGATAACTCAACAACTAATGACGCTATCTTCATCAAATTTGTGCTGTAGGTTACTAGTAATGAAACTACTTCGGGAATTGCGTAAGGTCGGGATTGGACCATGGGTTCGGAACCTAGAACTTTTTGATCGAATTTAGGCCAAACGAGCATAATTCCGAAACCAATGAAGATAGAACCTCCAAATTTAGTATCAGGATGTCCCTTCCTATTTCCTAAGTGTCTTGTGAATTTGGGTCCCATTGGAGTAGTGGGTCGGGGACCAGCCACACATTTCCGAAGATCTTAAAGCATATCTTTAAAATTAATAAAGATAACAACTTGAAAAAATGTAAAAGCTTCCAATTTGCCACAAGGGTGTTCTTTACTATCTCTTGTGTGTTCCCCTTATTTGGGATCAATTGGAGTGGTGGTTCTGTACCCCTCTCAGACCTCCCAAGTTTTAAAGGCTTATAATCGAAATTACTAAAAATAGTTACTTAAAATTAGGATAGACCGTTCAAATTGTGTAGAAGGGTTAACTAGTACTATAAGTACAGTGCGGACTATATAAGGGCGAAATCAGCCCAACGATTCGGATTCCGGACCTTTTAATCGATGTCAGGGCTAAGGAACATATATAAAAAATCACGATAACTCAACAACTAATGAGGCTATCTTCATGAAATTTGTGCTGTAGGTTATTGGCAGCGAAACTACGGCGGTTTTTACGTACGGTGAGGATTGGACAATGGATTCGGAACTTAGAACTTTTTGATCGAATTTAGGCCAAACGAGCATAATTCCGAAACCAATGAAGATAGAACCTCCAAATTTGGTATCAGGGTGTCCCTTCCTATCTCGTAAGTGTCTTTGAAATTTGGGCCCCATTGGTGTAGTGGATCGGGGACCAGCCACTCAGTTCTTAGGCCCTTAAAGCATATTTTCGAAATTAATAAAGATAGTAACTTGAAACAAATGTAGAAGCTTCCAATTTGCCACAAGGGTGTTCTTTACTATTTCTTGCGTGCCCCCCTAATTTGGGATCAATTGGAGTGGTGGTTCAGAACCTCTCTTAGACCCCCCAATGTGTAAAAGCTTATCATCGAAATTAATAAAATTAAGTTAGAGCGTTCCAATTGTGTACAAGGGTTAACTAGTATTGAAAGTATGAAAGGACTGCATATGGGCGAAATCGTACCATAATTTCGGGTCCTGGAACCCTTGAAAAGTTCAAGGACTAACAAACATATATCTTACAAACACCATAACTCAAAAAATAATGCCGGTATTTTGATGAAATTTAACAGTAGGTTACTAGTAATGAAAGTACCATGGGAATTGGTTGTGGTCGAGTTTAATTTCGAAGCCAAAAAATATATTTCCTATGTCCTATGTGTCTCCGAAATCTAGACTTAATTGTAGTGGTTCAGCTATGTTCAAAGGTACTTGCTGCATTTATGTAAAATTTATTTTTATATTTAAATGAATTATATGAAAAGGTGTAAATTTTTAATTGTATTTTAGAAATACATTTATTGCATATTTTGCGTTTATAAGCTTTTCTATTAGGTATATAAACTAACCATTTAAAATAATTGCAATTTTTAAAAATTTGGATTATTAAATATATTATGCTTTGATTATCTTTTTATCACAAAATTTAATAATTAGAATTTTTTCATTTTGTAATTGAATTGGAATAAAGGTAATTAGAAAATATTTTTAGTATTATACAGTTAATTTGGTTAGCTATGTCTTACGATCACATTAATAACAGCTTATATGGTGTTAAAATGACTTATGGATATGTCCTTAAATTTTAACCAAATAGGTGTAGGGTATTTCTAAGTCGGTTGCACCGACTGACTGTTTCTTTACTTGTTACTCTTTCGTGGGGCATTGGATTTCACAAAATATAGTGAGAGATTTTTTGTTCTACTTACTTTATCTATATATGTATAATTTTTGATATTACATACATCGATTAACATACAAATAAAATAAAAACAACAATAAAAATATTAAATAAATTTTTTTAAAAAGAAATCGCCAACTTGATAAGGAAATATAAACAATTGTACATACATCGAGTGACATACAAACAAAATAAAAATAAAGCAAAGAAATAATCTCAATTTGATTTTACTATGTATACCAAAAATACGGTCATGTTTTTACTAAGTATACCAAATACTATATGGGGGTGATTTCAAATCAACAAAATGACTAACAATTTTTGTTCTAGATGAAATCTCTATGTATATGATTTCTTTATGGTTCTATCTTAATTTTAAGTTACTATTTTCATTAATTTCGATGAGCTTTTAAACCTTGGTAGGTCTAAGAGATGTACCTGAACCACCACTCCAACGAATCATAAATTAGGGGAACACGTAGAAAATAAACAACACCTTTGTGCCAAAGTTAATGCTTCTTCATTTGTTTGAAGTTACTATATTTTATTGAATTATTACCATTGGTAATATATAATTAAGAAATTGTGTACGATACTTAAGTTTTAAAATTTATTTTCATAATTAAATGAGTTGTACGAAAAGTTCTAAATTATTGTATTTTAGACATACATTTATTGCATATTTTGATTATTAAATCTTTTGATGAAAAGCTAATTAAGCATTAATGTTTTTAATTAACATTAAAAACCATCAAATTATATAAACTTTTATATTTATATTATTACAAATTAATATTTATTTCGAATAACTTTGAGTTTAATTATATAAATCATTAAAAAATAAGTATTTAAGAGAATAAATTTTAAAATTATTTAAAATGGAAATAATTAATAAAGGTAAACAGTAAATGCACTACATCTAAAAATCCTAAAAAGAAGTTGCATACTGCATGTGTGTAAAAGTTTATTGAATTTCATAAAAAGTTTTAAATATGTAAAAATGTAATTGTATTTTACGAATCCATTTATTTCAAGTTTATTTGTTGTTTGATATTTTTAAATAGATAAATTAGTAGGAATTTTTAATATTTTTGAATTGATAAAATACATAATTAGAAAATGTTTTTAGTATTACAAAGTTAATTTCGTTAGCTATGTCTTACGATCAAACTAATAAAACGACTTATGGACTTCTCATTAAATTTGAACCAAATAGGTGTAGGGTATTTCTAAGTCGACTGTTTCTTTACTTGTTAAGTTTGTCTGTTTTATTTTTGTTAATCTTATTTTTAGTATTTCTAATTTTTTCATAATCCGAAATTTTATGTTGTGTCTCTTATGCTTGAATGTAATCGTTCGTTGTTAGATCTAACAGCTCTTTAAATTATTTGTTTACACGGTAAGTTATTTTCGGTCTGTTTTAAACTTTGAAATTTTTCCGCTAGGAAGTTATGAAAGCGTTCGATATCACCATTTCCTGTATGGCTGTTTGGTTAGGGAAATGTAATGCCACATTTTCCTATTGTAAACAACTTTTTATTTGTATGGCTTTGAAAAATCTTTTACCACCAAGCCATTTCTTCAAGTTTGGAAATAGAAAATCTGAGGGGGCTAAATTTGGTGAATAGAGTGCATGAGAAAGCAATTCAAACTTTAATTCATTTATTTTAGCCATGGCAATAACAGATTTTTGACTGTTCTAAAGCAAAATTGCTAAACTCTGTGACTAACTTAAATTTTTTATTAAAATTTGAGTATCTCAGAACTGGATAATCAGTTATAATCTCTTTGTTTCTCAAAAGCATTTATATAGTTTGGGTTGTTTGTATTTATTCTGCAATCTTTTTTAAGATTTGAGTTGGAGTAATCTTTTTTAAACTTCCTATAGTACCCAGTTATACCAAAGAAAAATTTAATTTGTTTTATTGTTGTAGGTAGTTTGAGATTTCAAATTATTTGTATTTTATTCGGATTTGGTTTAATGCGTTGTGGAGTCAATACGTGCACAAGGTATTCTGTTTTTTTAAACACGAAATTGCATTTGTCAACTTAGATTTTTAATCCTGCTTTTTTCAAAGTATTAAAAATTTTTCTCAAATTGATTAAATGTTCTTCTTAGGATGTACTGAAGATAAGGATATCATCCAAATAAAAAACGCAGATTTTGTTGATAAATTCATTTAAAACCAGATTCATCAATCTTTGAAATGTGGCTGGGGAGTTCTTAAGACCAAAGGGCATTCTTGCAAACTCAAAATGGCCAAATGGAATGAAAAATGCTGTATTTTTTCTGTCTTCAGGCTTGCTTAACTGATATTTGTATGGTTATTCTGAAGTACGTCGAAATCTTTGAACCAAAATGCCGAATTTAGTATGCTGCAATCAGAATTTATTTCACGATCTGCAAAATGTAATTCAAATTTTTTGTTATTTCAAATTTTTTTTTTTTTGTATGGAAACTGATCGAATCTGTATTGAAATGGAAACTGAATGAAAATGAATGAAATTTCTTTCGACATAATTAGTCATTCGAAAGCATTATAAGAAGTGTTTTTTAGTGAAAATATTTTTTTTTTTTTTAGAAAACGAAATGTAAAAATTATAATTGTTTACATAACTTTTTTTGTATTAATTTTTAAGAAATTTTTTTTTTTTTTTTAGAAGCAGTAATTTATTAAGAAAATAAAATGTAAGTAGAAAGGTACCGATTACTTTAGTTTTTTATTAAAAATATGTAATAATAATTGTAAAAAAGCCGCACAAAAACTCATTTCTTTCCGTCAGCATGTTTTCCTTTTGAATTATATCTTTGTCCTAAACGATCGTAGGCCGCTGTTAGACTTCAATGTTTTATGTATCACAAAAACTTTTGCAATACATAATTTAAGTTTGGCAAAAGTTTTTATTATGTTTGAGTGGTTAGACAGAAAAAAATGAAAACTTAAAAAGTTGATGCATCTGTCAAATTTTATATAGATCCGTTCATAAATAAATTATAAAAAGTTGAAGCGTTTAAAAATTAAATTAAAATAATAAAATAGTTTATAAAATTGTAAGTAGGCTATTTGAACTAAAGTAGTAATACAATTTGCGGTTAAAAATTTGTCATTTGTAAAGACAATAGATTGTGTAACTTCTATTTTAAAAGATTATTATTAAATATAAATCAAATATAATATTGGATTGGATTAAATATAAATTGGAATAATAAAGGATTATTAAATTTAAAGATAAGTATAAATTAATATAATAAATATAATAAATAAAAGTGTTCGTCTTGGTTTAGCTAGCGCCCTACTTTGCCTCATAGAAGAGGAAATGGACGAACCAGAACAAATAACTTTGTAAAAATATATAAATCAACAACAAAATAAATAGGAAAAATATTAACTAAACATAAATTAATTCAAAAAATTTTTAAATTCAATATTAATTTAAAATAGCTTTGTAAAAATATTTAAATCAACAACAAAATAAATAGGAAAAATATTAACTAAACATAAATTAATTCAAAATAATTTTTAAATTCAATATTAATTCAATAAATTAATTCAAAATAATTTTATAACTCAATATTATTTACAATATTTTTTTTTTCCAATTCAATTCTTCTCTTAAACAAAATCGAACTGATTTCAAATAAGACTTCGTACCTATCCAACGAAGTAATTTCAATTGTAGTATTAAAAATTCAAAATATACTCCAATTTAATTTCAAATGAACTGCTAGTAATTTCTATAAAACCAATCAAAAATTCAAATAGCAAATTCAAAATATTGAATGCGCCAAAAGGAAAAAAAACATAAACGTCAGATAGAAATACAAACTATTCCCAATTTAATTTAATGACATTGGGAAATTTGAGATTTGACAATAAAATGTTTTGAGATTTTGACAGTAACATGTTTGAGATGACAGAACCGAACTTAAAAAATTGAAAACATTTCAATTTTTTAAGTTTTGGAAATTTCGTTCGATTCTAACCTATTACATGATTTAAGTTTTGCAAAGGGTATGAAACGTTGACGAAACATGTACCAAACATTGAAGTCTAACCGCTAAGTAAAAACAAGTAAAGAAACAGTCAGTCGGAAATACCCTACCCTACCCTACGACTTAGAAATACCCTACACCTATTTGGTTCAAATTAATGAGAAGTCATGAGTTCCTTTGATTTTAAAACCATAAAAGCTTATATTAGTTTGATCGTAAGACATAGCTAACCAAATTAATTTTATAATACTAAATAAATTTTCTAATTACTTTATCTATTCAAACATATTACAAATTCTTACTATAAAAAATTACTATGTACAAAAACTTAATATGTACAAAAACTTAATATTACCATATACTATACTAAAATTACTAAATTAGTATATTTTTAAAAATATTAGAAAACAAAAAAAAACAGAAATAAATGAAAATACATTTATTCCAATTCAATTACAAAAGTGACAAAATTTGAATTATTAAATTTTGTTATAAAAAGCTAATCAAAGCATTAATATATTTGATAATTCAAATTTTTCAAAATTGCAATTATTTTAAATTGTTAGTTTATGTACCTATTACAAAAGCTTATAAACGCAAAATATTCAATAAATGTATTTCTAAAATACAATTACAAATTTAGAACTTTTCATATAATTCATTCAAATATAAAAATAAATTTTACATACATGCAGCAAGTACCTTTGAACATAACTTATGTATCGTACACAATATCTTAACTATATATTACCTATGGTAATAATTCAATAAAATTTATGATGGGTGACATCGTAAATGTCGTAAAAAAAACTTGAAACTGATACAATGTGAAAATAACACAATGTAAAATTTCTGAACACATTGTATCGAAAATACAATGTGTTTTTTTTACAATTCCGATTATGTCAAAATGAATATCAAAAAATTAAATTTTTTCTACAGAAAAAATCTTTGAAAAAAAGTATAAATTAATATTTACTTACTTTTCTTCCGAGTTTTTTTTTTGAATTTAGGAACCCCTGACATCGTAAATGTGTTTGCGGCGTCGTGAATACAGTGGCGCATAATCGTAAATGTAAACTACAAAAATTTTGCATCATATTAAAACTTCAAAATTTAAATAACTTTTAATTTTTTTATTTGTGTGTCCAAAAAATTTTCGATACTCAATTTAACAACACGCCGCACGCGTCGTGGAAATGGGTCGCATGAGACATTATGATCATGAGACAATGTAAAATTTTTGAAGTTTACATTAACGATCGTGCGACAATGTATTCACGACGTCGCAAACACTTTTACGATGTCAGGGGATATAATAAAAATTCAAAAAATAAATTTTACATACAACTTAAGTATCGTACACAATTTCTGTATTAATCTAAATCTGTTAAAAGGTAAGAAGGTAGATACAGAAAATTATAAGAAAAACGTATAAAGGTATTTTTTAGATTTCGGTAAGTATACTTTTATTTTTTTATAACTTACAGAACTAAAACAAATTATTATGTTAACTTAATGTTCTTTAGGTAACGAATTTCCTTTCGTCATTTCTATAGCGCAATAGTTGAAGAAAAAAGAATATATTTAAAAAGAGAAATTAAAATTATACCTCTCATCCGACAAGGCTTTTTTTACTAGTATGTATATAAAAGAAAAAAAAAAGTTTTATATATGTGTTCTTATAGTTTTTTATCTGACTTATTATGAAACATTTAAATCTATTTTAATAGGTTTCACCTTAATACTTTTGTTAAACTTTTTTTTAAATTTTTCAACCCGTACATGTAATCATTTATAGATACCCAATTTTGATTTCTATGATCAAAACAATTATTTACAAAATACAAAGTTGAAATACAGACGTAAACATATTTACACATTTATAACCAAGAAAAAAAATCAATGTGATCTAGATCTAGCATAAACTTAAAACCATTTTAAAGAGACAAGAACTATTTTTTTCTCAGATTTTATTTTATTTTTTTTGCACTTGTGTTTTGTTATAGGACTATCATAAGTTGAAGTATCTAGAAAATTTTTTGATTTTGTTTTATTTAGGTTTTATAATAGAAAACATCGTAAGAGAATACGTAGTTAACAAGTGTTATGTGGTTGCATCTTAATAAATTATAATTATAGGTGTGTCGGTTTAGTTTTTAAAATTATGTAAAATAAATTATATAAATATAGCTATAAATCTGTGGCAATATGACAGAACAACTTATGTCAAAATTGTGCATTTTGTGTAATTAACGATTTGGTCTAAAATTTTTATTTTTCATGATATTGAGTAAATAAGTACGGGAAATTATATATAAAAGTTAAACAAAATTTTTAAGCTACGTCTGTTTGAAAAGTCTTCTTTTAGAAGTTTAAGAAAAAACGTTTTTAACAATTTAAGTGCTTATGAACAAATCAGTTTGTACTAAAACAATGTCTTAAGCTACATAAGCGACTAAGTCGAAATATAAACGAAAGTTTTTCTTTTCTTAAGTGAATTTAAGATATTACGAAGGAATTAAAAATAAAACATTTATTAAGTTAACATAAGTTTTTTTTATATTAACAAGGCAAAATAAATCCCTGCAAATTGCCCCAATAATGGCTGAAATATTATGGAGAAAGTTTAAATAAAACATAAAAATAAATTAGATAGTTTAAAGCCTGAGTTTTATTTAGGAAAATTTCCGAATTAATTTTATTGAATTTCATTTACTTATTTTCAAATAAAATAAAAATATTAAAACAACTATTAAATAGTGTTAATACAACAATATTTACTTGCATTTTCTTTGATTGCTTTTGTATCACAGATTCACAGATGTAAAACACAAGTGATAGTGTGCCGAATAAATCGACAGTCGAATTTGTCATATCCATAGAATTACTAGTACTAGAATGGCAAGGCAATAGAGAAAACATTTTCAGACAAATTTCAAAATTTGGTACGTGTACCGTTTGTATGTATTTACTAGTTTCTCCGTGATTCATTTCATTTTGAAAGTGAAATATAAAAGAAACTTTTAAGTACGATTTAAGTAAGATTTCAAACTTAAAAGTAAATGAAAACAAATTAGAAAATATTATATTCAAAAAATTTGTTTGTTGTTGTACTTTTTGAAGTTTTTTAAAAAACATTAAATTAAATAAAGGGTTATTAAGATGGGAATAAAGTGTTGCTTAAAGATTTTTTTTTATTTCTTTATTTTTACAAATTTCGGCCGATTTTTTTTAAACTATTTTAAAGGTATTTTCTTTTTGGTTTTTGCTTTCCATTTTTCATTATTATTAAATGACCGTTCTGTAAATTTACCAAAACATTGTCTATTTTCGAATAGAATCAATTTGAAAATCATATTGTAATGCTAAAATTTTTAAATAATAAGTAAAATTTTGATTGAATAAAAAAAGGGTAAAGAAAAAACCTTTTAATTCTTTATTCGGAAACATTAAGTTATTTATTTTATTGTTATTTATCATAAAAATTATGATTTGTTTTTGGTTTACTTATTTTCATTTCCACGATGAATAAATAAACCTACGATAAATCAAAATAGATATGTAAGTTAATTAAAATTAAACTAAAAATATACTTGTTGGAGATTCTATTATTTTAAAAAAAAATTGACTGCAATATCTTCTAATATTATTCAAATTTTTTTCTTGATGTTTTGTTCTATTATATATATAAAAGTAAATTAAATAGTAAATATCTTTATTCGAAATAACTTACAATATACAAACTGCCCAATCCAAATGTAGTTCTATGTAAAAATGTAAACAAAAAAACTAATGAGAAACTGCCTAATAAACAATCTCATTTACTCAAATTTAAGCAATGACAAATGAAGTAACCGTACCATTTGTATACGCATACGAAATTGCACATTTTTTTTTTGTCTGAATACCTCAGGATAGGAAATCACATTAGAAGAAAAGAGTCGGGAACATTCTTTTGCCATTCTAGTACAGTAATTCTATGGGCATAATATGTTGCCATTCGCTTCTGCGTCGAACTTCGTTTTTTTCGAAAACTTAACATCTTGTCATTGATACAAATTTGCTTACTACACAACAATTAAACTACAAATGCCCTTTAGAAAAATGGGTCGCGAATACAATGTAAAATGAATTTACGATCATGTGACAATGTAAAAATTTTTAAGTTTACATTTACGATAATGGGACATTGTATCCACGACGTCGCAAACACATTTACGATGTCAGGGATTGTTTCTGTAGAAAAAATTTAAATTTTTGACATTTCATTTTGACGCAATCGGAATTGTAAACAAAATACATTGTACTTTCGACATAATGTGTTCAGAAATTTGACATTGTGTTATTTTTAAATTGTATCGGGTTGAATTTGTTTTTTTCGGGATTTACGATGTCACCCACCACCCTAAAATACAACTTAAAAACTAATTAGTAGACACCGCATTAATCACCCAACCACCCAACTACTTATATCTAGCTTGCTAAATGTTACTTTTGATTATTAGATTAGCGTACGCAAGTTCGCAGCGCAGTTTTTTTGAAAAAAATTGTGCCTGTTTAGTCGTCATTCCACCCTTTTTTCTAAGTATACAAAACTTTAACACTTTTTGATAAATAATTTCAAGGAAGAATTCTTTTCAGTAACCCCACCTGCTAAAGCTACAGCTCTTTAGTGGATCTCCGTCTAAAAGTCAAATTGGCGCCAAGAACTTAAAATTTGCAGTTTTTAAACATCTGGAACTTGAAAAGCTATCCAAATTTTTTTTGAAGTAATTTATAAATAATAATAGAGCTTCAACGTAAAATTTTGCTAAAAACAAGCTAGTTATATAATAATTAGTTTCGAATTTAGGTGAAAATTGATTTAAAAATTTTCTTGCTTATATATTAAGTGTTTTTTAATCTTTCGTGGTTGTCGGAACCTTTCTAGCTTAAAAAAACATTCGCGGAATTGTAGGGTTAGACATTCTGGAGCAAAACAGAAAATTCTCAATAACTTAAAAAAATATTTAGTTTACTAAACAGTTTTACAAATTATACAACTTTGTTATAGTTAATCCAACACATAATATGTTTTAGCGGAACCCCTAAAATTTTCCAAGGAATACTAAGGTTCCGCAGAACACAGATTAAGATAACTGTCATATATTGCAATATATTTGTACTATATAGATATTTCGCGCTCTGACTTCTGTTCTGTTAGTAAACTCTAGGCTCTTTGGTTTTGTTATTTTAAAATCATGTAATGTCACTGGAATGTAAATTAAGTTTCTATAACTAAATTTCAAGTCTCTAGGTCAACCATAACTAAGTTCAATAAAAGTTGTTAAAATGTATACTGCTTCAGTTTTAATTAATAAATATGCATATTGAAAAGTTTAATTAGAAAATATTTATTTTGACTTAGAAATTTTACTATTGATATACAGATTAAATATTGAAAACTTTTAGCGGAACAGAACTTAGAGAGCGAAATATATTGTTACGTTATCAACAGATAACCCCTCTGAACTAAACCACAATATTGTTAATAAAACACATGTTTCTCCATTCCAATAACCTCATACGAAATTTCGATGATAACGCATAATCATACTCGTGCCGTATAAATTTGTTTCATAAACTTTTTCTCTTTTTATAATTTTGTCGTTTCTTTTAATGTTTCATTCTGTATTATTCAGAATAAGTCAGCAAAATAAATAATTTTAAGATTGTGTAATAACAACTAATTAAAATAAGTACTTAATAAATCGTATTCGAATATTAATATTTTTTTTATGTTTAACGTGTCATTTTTTTAGTAAATTAAAAATAAAGTAAACTTTTTGTAAAATCAGTTCATTTTTGACTATCAATAAGACAATTATTAAATATTAAAAATTTTTAAATCAAGAAATATTCTTTTGTTTTATTTTGGTCCGAAAATATTATTGGCGCAGTCGGAAAGGATCCTAAAAAATAACAGGATCCAGTGATAAAGGATGAAATAAAAAAAAAAAAACAATTATTAATATTTCTTTCAATTTAATGAAAATAAATTGATTAGGTGACTAAATTTTTAATGATTAAAAATTCAAGAAAAAAAAAAAAAAAAAAAAAAGTGAACTCATAAGAAATTCCAATTTCGAGAATTTTGAAACCAATAAAAGAAAACTGTGAACATAAGAAATTTTAATTTAAAATTTTGAAAATTTAACATTATTGAATAACTAATTAAATCTTAATTTATAAGTAATTAAAACTTAATTATAAAGAAAAGAAACAAAAACTTTCTTCTAATATTTATAACTACCTATAATAAAACTTAAAACAATCAAAATTAATATTAAGACAATAATATAAAACTTATAGTTACAATTAATATTAAAAAAAATATAAGTTTCTTATTAAAAGTAATAAAAGTTAAAATAAAATTTTTTTATTACTTTAAAATAAAATTAAATTAAAAGCGAAGAAAAAATTATATGTTCCAAAGAGAGAGAAATCGTGCCATCAGAAGAGCCCGTACAACCAGCAACAAATTCTATAAGAAATTCAACACCGATTCGGATTCAGAACCAGAGAGACAAACGAACAACTACAAAAACAACATGCCAGATCAACCACAGCCAATAACATTGGAAATAGATCCACTAAAATAAATTAGAACGTCTGTCCGAGTTCGATTGGAAAGGTAACGATTTAATTAATTTTTTAGATTTAGTGGAATTAATAATTCCCTCATTTATTAAATATGATATAAGTAGTCAAAATATTTTGCTTAGTAGAATTAAAAGTAAGTTAGTTAATAAGGCTAGAGTAGTAATTGAGGTAAATAATAATGCGAAAACTTGGTCTGAAATACGGGATGTTTTAATTAAGAACAAAATTTTAATTTTAACAAAATTAAAGAAGAACCCAGTTCGGATCTTAGTATTGCCGCCAATATTAAAACCGGATTGGAGATTTTTAAAGACAAGTTACCTGAACCAATGCGTTCCATATTATTTAGTAGAAATCCTGAGTCAATTGAAGTGGCAATGGATATTCTACATGAGGGAAACTACGCTTATTTTAATCCATTTGGGAACAATTCTAAAAGTAAAAATAACTCTAACAATTATATTAGGTTCAATTATGATAACAACAAAAATAATAGTAAAATAAATCAAAATCAATATAGAAATAACGCTAATTACAATAAATCAAATAGTGCTAACTATAATAATTTTAATCGCAGTAATAATTATAACCGCAATTATAATAGTTATAACCAAAATACTAACCGAACTAACAAAAACAATCATAATAGTAATAATTATAATGATAACAATAGTCGTACTAATTATAACAATTTTAATAATAGTCGTAGTAATAGTCAAAATACCAGAAGAAATGCAACAAATTCACAATCAGAACCGATGGATGTGGTCCCATCGACTAATTCGAGAGCGAATACAGTACTAATTATTCGCAATGGCTGAAAATTTTCAATTACCAGCCTCGACCAAGACTCCATTCCTTATATAATAATCCAATCAAAAGGAAGACCCTTAAAATTTGTTGTAGACACGGGTGCTTCCATGAGTATAATTAATACAAACATTGTCAATCCTATCTATGCTAGTAAAATAAAAACCGTGAATATAAAAACTATCACTAATATCACCACTGGCGATACTCTGATAACGATTGAATCTTTTGTAGAATTCAATTCTGATATAAAAATAAAATTCTTAGAAATGAAATGTCATGATAAGTTTGATGGCATTATAGGAGATAATATTTTACGTCCTCTTGAAGTCGAAATTAATTATAAAGAAAAATTTTTAAAATTAAAAACGGGAAGCATAATCCCACTTTTCTTCAATGAAAATGAAGAAAAGAAATACTTTATTCCAATTCCGTTAAAGGAGCTAGAAGTATTTCAAAACGAACTATTTTTAGAGAAAATGAAATCAGGTGTGATCATTTAGACACATCTACGAAATCAGAGCTTTTGAATTTAATATGCTAAGAATTTAAATATGCTATGTTTATTTAGACGACATAATAATTTTCAGTACTAGTAAAGAAGAGCACTTTGAAAATTTAAAAAGAATATTACAGAAATTGAGAGATGCTAACTTAAAGATTCAGTTAGATAAAAGTGAGTTCATGAAACAAGAAACCGAGTTCTTGGGCCATGTGGTTACAACAAAGGGAATCATACACAACCCAAAAAAAATTGAAGCTATTAATAAATTCCCAATCCTCAGAACTCAAAAACAAATAAAATAATTTTTGGGTTTAGTCGGTTATTATCGTAAATTTATTAAAGATTTTGCGTAAATAGCACCACCTGGTCAGTAATCCCACCTGCTACAAAGCTACAGCTCTTTAGTGGATCTCCGTTTAAAAGTCAAATTGGCGTCAAAAACTTAAAATTTGCAGTTTTTAAACACCTGGAACTTGAAACGCTATCCAAATTTTTTTTCAACTAATTTATACTTCAACGTTAAATTTTGCTAAAAACATGCTAGTTATATAATAATTAGTTTCGAATTTAGACGAAAATTGATTTAAAAATTTTCTTGCTTGTATATCTAAGTGTTTTTTAATCTTTCGTGGTTGTCGGAACCTTTCTATCTTAAACCAACATTCGCGGAATTGTATGGTTAGACATTCTGGAGCAAAACAGAAAATTCTCAATAACTTAAAAAAAATTTTAGTTTAACCTCTGAACTAAACCACAATATTGTTAATAAAACACATGTTTCTCCATTCCAATAATCTCATACGAAATTTCGATGATAACGCATAATCATACTCGTGCCGTATAAATTTGTTTCATAAACTTTTTCTCTTTTTATAATTTTGTCGTTTCTTTTGATGTGTCATTTTACATACAAAAAACCAAATGCACTTGTTATACTGTATTATTCAGAATAAGTCAGCAAAATAAATAATTTTAAGATTGTGTAATAACAACTAATTAAAATAAGTACTTAATAAATCGTATTCGAATATTAATATTTTTTTTATGTTTAACGTGTCATTTTTTTAGTAAATTAAAAATAAAAGTAAACCTTTTTGTAAAACCAGTTCATTTTTGACTATCAATAAGACAATTATTAAATATTAAAAATTTTTAAATCACGAAATATTCTTTTGTTTTATTTTTTTTGGTCCGAAAATATTATTGGAGCAGTCGCGAAGGATCCTAAAAAAATAACAGGATCCAGTGATAAAGGATGAAATAAAAAAAAAAAAACAATTATTAATATTTCTTTCAATTTAATGAAAATAAATTGATTAAGTGACTAAATTTTTAATGATTAAAAATTCAAGAAAAAAAAAAAAAAAAAAAAGTGAACTCATAAGAAATTCCAATTTCATTAATTTTGAAAACAATAAAAGAAAATTGTGAACATAAGAAATTTTAATTTAAAATTTTGAAAATTTAACATTATTGAATAACTAATTAAATCTTAATTTATAAGTAATTAAAACTTAATTATAAGGAAAAGAAACAAAAACTTTCTTCTAATATTTATAACTACCTATAATAAAACTTAAAAAAAAACAATCAAAATTATTATTAAGACAATAATATAAAACTTATAATTAAAATTATTATTAAAAAAAATATAAGTTTCTTATTAAAAGTAATAAAAGTTAAAATAAAATTTTTTTATTACTTTAAAATAAAATTAAATTAAAAGCGAAGAAAAAATTGTATGTTCCAAAGGGAGAGAAATCGTGCCATCAGAAGAGCCCGTACAACCAGCAACAAATTCTATAAGAAATTCAACACCGATTCGGATTCAGAACCAGAAAGACAAACGAACAACTACAAAAACAACATGCCAGATCAACCACAGCCAATAACATTGGAAAAAGATCCACTAAAATAAATTAGAACGTCTGCCCGAGTTCGATTGGAAAGGTAACGATTTAATTAATTTTTTAGATTTAGTAGAATTAATAATTCCTTCACTTATTAAATATGATATAAGTAGTCAAAATATTTTGCTTAGTAGAATTAAAAGTAAGTTAGTTAATAAGGCTAGAGTAGTAATTGAGGTAAATAATAATGCGAAAACTTGGTCTGAAATACGGGATGTTTTAATTAAGAATTTCGGAGAAAAGAAAAGTGCCCTCCAAATTTACAACGAACTGGGAGATGTAACATTTACTTCTAACAGTGTAAATTTGTATAATAACATAAAAAATATTTTAAGGAGACTAAATAACAAAATTAAAGAAGAACCCAGTTCGGATCTTAGTATTGCCGCCAATATTAAAACCGGATTGGAGATTTTTAAAGACAAGTTACCTGAACCAATGCGTTCCATATTATTTAGTAGAAATTCTGAGACAATTGAAGTGGCAATGGATATTCTACATGAGGGAAACTACGCTTATTTTAATCCATTTGGGAACAATTTTAATAATAGTCGTAGTAATAGTCAAAATACCAGAAGAAATGCAACAAATTCACAATCAGAACCGATGGATGTGGTCCCATCGACTAATTCGAGAGCGAATACAGTACTAATTACTCGCAATGGTTGAAAATTTTCAATTAACAGCCTCGACCAAGAGTCCATTCTTTATATAATAATCCAATCAAAAGGAAGACCCTTAAAATTTGTTGTAGACACGGGTGCTTCCATGAGTATAATTAATACAAACATTTGCAATCCTATCTATGCTAGTAAAAAGTTTAAAAAGTTTACTGAAATTATTCTACCACAATTGCAGTGGTATGAGGGGAAAGCTTAAGAAATTATATATTGATGCTAAGTCATGTGAATTTAATATTATTGCTATCACTGAAACATGGTTAAACGATTCCTTTGTTAATGAAGAAATTTTGGACAGTACTTGGTCGATTTATAGAAAAGATCGGGATTATCTTGCTACAAATTGTTCCCGTGGTGGTGGTGTACTACTTGCAGTAAACAATACCTTATCTAGTGTGGCATTAATCACTAGGACTTACCACTCTTTTGATCACCAATTTATTAAAGTTAACTTAGGTAATAATTTTTTATACCTGGGTATTGTTTACTTTCCTCCTAATTCTGACAATTCCTCTTATTCGGAATTTTTCGAGATATACCAGCAGGTTATATCAAATATGAATGAGGATGATTCAATTATAATTTTAGGGGACTTTAACCGTCCTTCTTTATCTTTTATTGTTGACGAATCTGATAATTTGTTACTACCAATTAACTTTCAGGACGAAAAAGATTTCGATCTAATTAATGTATTTTATGGAAATGATTTACAACAAATTATCAGCTTTCCGAATAATTATTACAAGTGGTTAGATCTTGCATTCACGAATGCATATGATAAAGTGGTGGTAAAGCTCGCTGATGATTCAGAAAACCTTTTTACAAACACTCCGCATCATAACGCAATCATCTTCGAATTTTCCACTGCTATACCTCTTTTTACCAAATCTTACAATAATACTTTTGTATATGACTTTCTTAATGCTGATTATCAAAGCATTAATAATGCTTTATCAGTCATCAGTTGGGACGACCTGTTAATCGAACAGGATATTGATTTATTTTCAATTATTTGAGATAATTAACTCCTTTGTTCCTAAAATTCGCAAAAAGGACAAGACAACCGAACCTTGGCTGAACAGTGAACTTAGGACATTGCGTAACCAACGCAATAAACTATACAAAATAATTAAAAATTCAAAAGAACCTAATAATGACTTATTAAACAAGTACAAGGATCTTGCTTTTGAATTTAAACAAAAATCTAATTTGGCTTATGATAGATATCTCACTAACGTAGGCGACAAATTAATTACAGATCCTAAAAAGTTTTTTGACTTCGTTTACACAAAACGTAAAACTTATGGTTATCCAAGCGTAATGTCAAAAGACAATACGTTTTCTAATTGTCCTAAAACGATCTGCAATTTCTTTGCTAAGTCTTTTCAAAAAGTTTATCGTCCACACGAGTCTCCAATTAATTTCGATTTCTCTAACTTAATTAATAATTCAAATCCTATTATTACGGACTTATATCTTACCGAAATTGAAATATTTGAAGCAATCACTAAACTTGATACTAAAAAAGGTATAGGACCTGACCTAATCCCACAGACTTTTTTATACAACTGTGTTAGTTATCTAACTTATCCACTTCATTATATTTTTAATAAATCTCTTTCTTCAGGTATTTTCCCTCTTGTTTGGATATCTTCTTATCTTACCCCTATTCATAAAAAGGGAGATAAATCATTCGTCGAAAATTACCGTGGCATTGCTATTTTATCAACTATTCCAAAGTTGTTCGAAAAAATGGTTGTTAACAAAATTACGCCCATTATTATTACAAAACTAAACGAACAACAACATGGATTCAGAAAAGGTCGTTCCACAACAACAAACCTTTTGGTTTATACTTCTGAAATCCTTAATGAAATGGAAAATGGGCACCAAGTTGATGCTATTTACACGGACTTTAGCAAAGCATTCGATCGTGTTGATCACAAAATTCTACTAAACAAACTTGCAACTTTAGGTATTTCGGGCTCTTTTCTTTACTGGATATTCTCCTATATTTCAAATGGATCGCAAAATATCAAATTTCAAGGATTTTTGTCGGACCCAATTAATGTTACATCAGGAGTACCACAAGGTAGCCACTTAGGACCACTCTTGTTTAATATATTCATTTCCGATCTTTCTAGTAAACTTTTCGGTGTGTCACATGTTGCATTTGCTGACGATCTCAAGATTTATCATGTAATTAAAAATAGCTCTGATGTTGCATTACTTCAGACTAATCTTAATTCTCTACAAGAATGGTGCTTCTCTAATAAACTAGAACTAAACATTGAAAACTGCAAGGTTATAAGTTTTACACGTAAGAGATCTACCATTTCATTCGGTTATAATATAAATAATGTAACCCTTGAAAGGGTTAAAAGCATTACCGATTTAGGGATTCTGTTGGATGATAAACTGAACTTCCATCTCCATTATGAGTATATGATTTCCAGGGCAAACAAAATGCTCGGCTTTATAAAAAGAAGAGCTAAAGAATTTAGCAGCATTGCTGTAACTAAAGCTCTTTATTGTTCTTTAGTACGTTCTATTCTTGAATATAGTAATATTGTGTGGGATCCTGCATTTCAAATACATTCTGATAGAATAGAATCCGTACAAAAGCAATTTCTTCTTTTCGCTTTAAGAAATCAATATAATCCTAGAGATTATTCAATTCTGCCTAGCTATCTCGTAAGACTTAATTCATTGAATATGTTAACGTTATCCTCACGCAGGCAAATTCTTTCTTCCTGCTTTACTTTTGACGTCTTAAGAAAAAACATTGACGTTCGGTATGTATTGGATAACTTTAAAATAAACAATGGTGCGAGAAATACGAGAAGCACAAAATACTTAGTTGAAAATACTCATAGAACTGAATATGGAAAAAATGAACCAATAAATAGATGTTGCATTACATTCAATAAACACAGTCATCTTTATTCTACACAAATTTCTCGATACACTTTTAAACATAAATTAAACTTAAAATTCATTCATGACCTAAGACAATAATTTTAACCTTCATTATATCATATTACACTTCAAGTTCATAATATTTTTTTAATTTAGTTATTTTATACAGTTAGTTAATACAGTTAGTATTCATAAATTTAATTTCAACTGTGTTTTTGCTTTGTATGCATTTTCTACAAATAAACAAATAATTATACTTTTGATTCTTAATGTATTTAAAATTTTTTTGGCTATGTAATCAAATTTCATGTTAATTATAAGTTTTAGTTTTAAGAATTTTTTTTGTAAAAACCTTGTTTTGGTTCAAATAAATAAATAAATAAATAAATAAAATAAAAGCCGTGAATATAAAAACTATCACTAATATCACCACTTGCGATACTCTGATAACAATTGAATCTTTTGTAGAATTCAATTCTGATATAAAAATAAAATTCTTAGAAATGAAATGTCATGATAAGTTTCATGGCATTATAGGAAATAATATTTTACATCCTCTTGAAGCCGAAATTAATTATAAAGAAAAATTTCTAAAATTAAAAACGCGAAGCATAATCCGACTTTTCTTCAACGAAAATGAAGAAAAGGAATACTCTATTCCAATTCCGTTAAAGGAGCTAGAAGTATTTCAAAACGAACTATTTTTAGGAGAAAATGAAATCAGGTGTGATTATTTAGACATATCTACGAAATCAGAGCTTTTGAATTTAATATGCTAAGAATTTGAATATGCTATGTTTATTTAGACGACATAATTATTTTCAGTACTAATAAAGAAGAGCACTTTGAAAATTTAGGACATAGGAAATATATTCTTTGGCTTCGAAATTAAACTCGACCACAACCAATTCCCATGGTACTTTCATTACTAGTAACCTACTGTTAAATTTCATCAAAATACCGGCATTATTTTTTGAGTTATGGTGTTTGTAAGATATATGTTTGTTAGTCCTTGAACTTTTCAAGGGTTCCAGGACCCGAAACCATGTTACGATTTTGCCCATATGCAGTTCCCGTCATACTCTCAATACTAGTTAACCCTTGTACACAATTGGAACGCTCTATCTTAATTTTAAGTTACTAGTTTTATTAATTTCGATGATAAGCTTTTACACATTGGGAGGTCTAAGAGAGGTTTTGAACCACCACTCCAATTGATCCTAAATTAGGGGGGCACGCAAGAAATAGTAAAGAACACCCTTGTGGCAAATTGGAAGCTTCTACATTTGTTTCAAGCTACTATCTTTATTAATTTCGAAAATATGCTTTAAGGGCCTAAGAACTGAGTGGCTGGTCCCCGATCCACTACTCCAATGGGGCCCAAATTTCGAAGACACTTACGAAATAGGAAGGGACACCCTGATACCAAATTTGGAGGTTCTATCTTCATTGGTTTCGGAATTATGCTCGTTTGGCCTAAATTCGATGAAAAAGTTCTAAGTTCCGAACCCATTGTCCAATCCTCACCGTACGTAATCACCGCCGTAGTTTCGCTGCCAATAACCTACAGCACAAATTTCATGAAGATAGCCTCATTAGTTGTTGAGTTATCGTGATTTTTTATATATGTTCCTTAGCCCTGACATCGATTAAAAGGTCCGGAATCCGAACCGTTGGGCTGATTTCACCCTTATATAGTCCGCGCTGTACTTATAGTACTAGTTAACCCTTGTACACAATTTGAACGGTCTATCCTAATTTTAAGTAACTATTTTTAGTAATTTCGATTATAAGCCTTTAAAACTTGGGAGGTCTGAGAGGGGTACAGAACCACCACTCCAATTGATCCCAAATTAGGGGAACACGCAAGAGATAGTAAAGAACACCCTTGTGGCAAATTGGAAGCTTCTACATTTTTTCAAGTTGTTATCTTTATTAATTTTAAAGATATGCTTTAAGGTCTTCGGAAATGTGTGGCTGGTCCCCAACCCACTACTCCAATTGGACCCAAATTCACAAGACACTTAGGAAATAGGAAGGAACACCCTGATACTAAATTTGGAGGTTCTATCTTCATTGGTTTCGGAATTATGCTCGTTTGGCCTAAATTCGATCAAAAAGTTCTAGGTTCCGATCCCATGGTCCAATCCCGACCTTACGCAATTCCCGAAGTAGTTTCATTACTAGTAACCTACAGCACAAATTTGATGAAGATAGCGTCATTAGTTGTTGAGTTATCGTGATTTTTTATATTTGTTCGTTAGCCCTGAAACCGATTAAAAGGTCCAGAATCCGAACCCATGGGCCGATTTCGCCCATATGCAATCCCCGCCGTACTTTCAGTCCTAGTAACCTACAGTTAAAATTTCATCAAGATAGCTCCATTATTTTTTGAGTTATCGTGCCTACGGACGGACGGACGGACATGGCTATATCGACTAAGGCGGTCACGCTGATCACAAATATATATACTTTTCCATATCTAGCTCGCTTCCTTTAGGTGGTTACAAACACCATACCAAAGTTAATATACCCCTTTACCTATTCTATAGGTATAGGGTATAAAAAATAAACTAATAAAATTAAACAAATGCTCAATTTTACTTACTGATATTTTATATCATCTTGAAATAAAGGAATTTATTCTTGACCAGCATATAAAAACAAACCATAGAGGCATCAATGATGTCTATCAAAATTTAAAGGAAAGGTACTATTTTCCTAAATTAAAAAATGAAATTTAGAATGTTATAAATAATTGTCATATTTGTAACATCGCAAAGTATGAAAGACGTCCTTTAAATCTACCGTTAAAAATTACAGAAACCCCTGAAAAACCATTACAAATAGTCCATATGGACATATGGTTTCATACAAAAGGAAATCCATACTTGACAATTATTGACAAGATTTCAAAGCACGCCCAAATAATTCCCTTAATCTAGGAATTGGGTGGATTTAAAAAATGGATTTATGCAATATATAGCATTTTTCGGTAAACCTGTTAAAGTTGTAACCGACCAAGAGAAAGGCTTTAACAGCCATAATTTCAAAAATTATTTAGAGACAGATGGAATTGACGTTCATTTTACTACTCCCAATAATCATAGTAGTAATGCGGATATCGAAAGATTCCATGATACTTTGAATGAACATCTACGAATTTTGAACACGATAATGAAAATAAATTGATTAAGTGACTAAATTTTTAATTATTAAAAATTCAAGAAAAAAAAAAAAAAAAAAAAAAAAAGTGAACTCATAAGAAATTCCAATTTCATTAATTTTGAAAACAATAAAAGAAAATTGTGAACATAAGAAATTTTAATTTAAAATTTTGAAAATTTAACATTATTGAATAACTAATTAAATCTTAATTTATAAGTAACTAGCAGATTTACCCGGCGTTGCCCGGAAGCTTGAAAATTGTAAAAAAGCAAGTTTCAGCCAATTTTTTGAGATACTACTTTACCTATAAATGCCACAAAAAAATATTTGTGGAGTTCCGTTAACCATCGTGGCCCAACAGCTTTTTATAGGTTTTTTCGTTGCTTTGCTGTATATTAGAAATGATTTAACAGATTAACTTCAAATTTCGTATATGTGTTCTTCTTTGAAAATGAAGTTCAATTTACTAACAGACTTGAAAGTTGTTAACCCCTGCCGACGATTGTTCAAAAAAAAATTTGTAAGTAAATTATGTCCAATTTTTGAAAGTAGGTACAACTTCTTTGAATTAGGGGAATACTTAAATAAAAGGTTTGTCGAGTTCTTTTAATCGATTGCGAAACAAAAACTTTAAAAAACAGTTTGCAAAACAATTTGAACGATTATCTCTAATTTTTCTATACATGGTGCTTCTTGACAATTTGGTGCTCCTTGACGATATAGTTGAGGATGGTAGGTTTCCGGTGAACAATGTTAACTGAATTAAAATGACTATAGGTCAAAAGGGGATTTTCTTGAATTGCCAACGCTTGAATAAAATATAGTCGATGGTTTAGAAAAGGTTTAAAAATTCGCTTTTCAACTTATATTTTGTTTAGTACTCACCTGAAAGTTGTAATACGCTCTTCCTCGTTTTTTTATGATTTTATGAGAGAAATGTAGGCTCATTTTTTGGAAAAACTGTTTTAAAATACTATGTATTTAAGCATTATATATAACAAATTGAATTTTTTGATTTTTAGATTTCATTTGAAGAAAACTGAAAATTTCATTGAATCTTTGTTCAAAACGCACAAACAGGTCAAAACCAAATTAACCCTGTGGGTTTTAATTAAAATGCTGGTACAAAATTTTCAATAAATAACTTTTAATCGTATAAGAAAATAAAATATATAGAAAACTTCATATCATCGTCGTGGAAAATGGGTTAATCGAACTTAACTAAAACTTTTTGCAGCCTCTCTTTTAGACTACAAAATCAACCTGTAAAATTGGACACAAATCGAAAACACAAAATTTTTTGAAAGTCCGCCGGGCCGAAATGGGTTAATTTATTCCAACCAAATTTATACAACTAAATGCGGTTGCTAAGAGGAACATTTGTGCAAAATTTCAAGTCAATCGGTCAAACAGTTTTAACTCGACATCAAAAACATTGAAAAAGCTTCTTTGCACTCTCGTGGCCAAACGGGTTAACCGAACTCAACAAAAATTTGTCCCAGACTTTATTTTCGACTGCGAAACCACCCTGTAAAATTGGACACAAATCGGAAACACAAAATTTTTTGGAAGCCTGCCGGGCCGAAAGGGGTTAATTTATTCCAACCAGTTTTATACCATTAATTCCGTGTAATAAGAAGAACATTTGTGCAAAATTTCAAGTGAATCGGTCAAACCGTTTCGACTCGACATCAAAAAAACGAAAAAGCTTAAAACGGCTCTGGAGCCGCAACCTGCTGACTTATAAAAATGCGACATAGCCTATGTCACCCCCCGGACTCCCAAAATTATTCCTCTAAAATTTGGTGTCAATCGGACCAGTGGTTTTCACGTGAATCCTGGACAAACAAACAAACAAACAAACAAATAAACAAACAAATTTTCTTCTTTATATATTAGACTAGCTGATTTACCCGGCGTTGCCCGGAAGCTTGCAAATTGTAAAAACGCAAGTTTCAGCCAATTTTTTGAAATACTACTTTGCTTATAAATGAAGCCACAAAAAAATATTTGTGGAGTTCCGTTAACCCATCGTGGTCCAACAGCTTTTTATAGGTTTTTTCGTTGCTTTGTTATATATTAGAAATGATTTAACCGATTAACTTCAAATTTTGTATATGTGTTCTTCTTTGAAAATGAAGTTCAATTTACTAACAGACTTGGAAGTTGTTAACCCCTGCCGACCCGACGATTGTTCAAAAAAAAATTTGTAAGTAAATTACGTCCAATTTCTGAAAGTAGGTACAACTTCTTTGAATTAGGGGAATGCTTAAAAAAATGTTTTGTCAAGTTCTTTTAACCGATTGCGAAACAAAAACTTTAAAAAACAGTTTGAACGATTATCTCTAATTTTTCTATACATGGTGCTTCTTGACAATTTGGTGCTCCTTGACCATAGAGTTGAGGATGTTAGGTTTCCGGCGAATAATGTTAACTGAATTAAAATGACTATTGGTCAAATGGGGATACTAAGTTTGCCATTATGTCATTATACTATGTCAATAGTAGTTTTCTTGAATTGCCAACGTTTGAATAAAATATAGTCGATGGTTTAGAAAAGGTTTAAAAATTTGCTTTTCAACTTATATTTTGTTTAGTACTCACCTGAAAGCTGTAATACGCTCTTCCTCGTTTTTTTATGATTTTATGAGAGAAATGTAGGCTTATTTTTTGGAAAAACTGTTTTAAAATACTATGTTTTTAAGCATTATATATAAGAAATTGAATTTTTTGATTTTTAGATTTCATTTGAAGAAAACTGAAATTTTCATTGAATCTTTGTTCAAAACGCACAAACAGGTCAAAACCAAATTAACCATGTGGGTTTTAATTAAAATGTTGGTACAAAATTTTCAATAAAATACTTTTAATCGTATAAGAAAATAAAATTTATAGAAAACTTCATGGCGTCGTCGTGGAAAACGGGTTAATCGAACTTAACTAAAACTTTTTGCAGCCTCTCTTTAGATTGCAAAATCAACCTGTAAAATTGGACACAAATCGGAAACACAAAATTTTTTGGAAGCCTGCCGGGCCGAAATGGGTTAAATTATTCCAACCAATGTTATACTACTAATTTCGGTTGCTAAGAGGAACATTTGTGCAAAATTTCAAGTCAATCGGTCAAACCGTTTTGACTCGACATCAAAAACATTAAACAAGCTTCATTGGGCCCTCGTGCCCAAACGGGTTAACCGAACTCAACAAAAATTTGTGCCAGACTCTCTTTTCGACTGCGAAACCACCCTGTAAATTTGAACACAAATCGCAAACACAAAATTTTTTGGAAGCCCGCCAGGCCGAAATGGGTTAATTTATTCCAACCAAACTTATACAACTAATTCCGGTTGCTAAAACGAACATTTATGCAAAATTTCAAGTCAATCGGTCAACCCGTTTTGACTCGAAATCCAAAAAACGAAAAAGCTTAAAACAGCTCTGGAGCCGCAACCTGTTGACTTATAAAAATTTGACATAGCCTATGTTACCCCCCGGGCTCCCAGAATTATTCCTTTAAAATTTTGTGACAATCGGACCAGTGGTTTTCACGTGAATCCTGGGCAAACAAATAAACAAACAAAAAAACAAACAAGTTTTCTTCTTTAATATTAGATTAGAAATTTGCATTCAAAACCTTTTACAAAATTACAAATAGACATGAGTTAAAAGTTTTAAAAATATTGTTTTCGAACGTTAAGCAAGCCAACAAAAACTTAAAAAAATACATTAAGTCCAAACGGGTTAATAGAGCGCAATCATGTTTTTTGGTGAGCTTGTGAAATAATGCAATGTTTGCGTTAACTTTAAACTGTGTTAGTCGAACAATTGTTTTTTTTTTAACATATTGATTAAACTTTTTCAACAGAAAAACAAATTTATATTAAAGATTGAACTCTTTAAGGAGATCAAATTTAATGAACGCTTGTGACAAAAGGGGTTAAATGATAAAAATCAAATTAACCCTGTGAGCTTTGCTAATAAAGATTAGCTGAAAAATGTGTTCAAGATTAGCTGAAAAAATGTTCGTTTAAGCTCAACAACAAAAACATTGAAAAAGCTTCATTGCGCTCTCTTGCCCAAACGGCCAAAGAAAATATTGAAAGCCCGCCAGGCCGAAATGGGTTAATATATTCCAAGCAACTGTATACAACTAATTCCGTTTGCTAAGAGGAAGATTTGTGCAAAATTTCAAGTCAATCGGTCAAACTGTTTCGGCTCGACATCAAAAACATTGAAAAAGCTTCAGTGCGCCCTCGTGCCCAAACGGGTTAACCGAACCCAACAAAAATTTGTGCCAGCCTCTCTTTTTGACTGCAAAACCACCCTGTAAATTGGACATAAATCGGAAACACAAAATTTTTTGGAAGCCTGCCGGGCCGAAAGGGGTTAATTTATTGCAACCAACTTTATACCATTAATTCCGTTTAATAAGAAGAACATTCGTGCAAAATTTCAAGTTAATCGGTCAAACCGTTTCGACTCGACATCAAAAAAACGAAAAAGCTTAAACGGCTCTGGAGCCGCAACCTGTTGACTTATAAAAATGCGACATAGCCTATGTCACCCCCGGAACTCCCAAAATTATTCCTCTAAAATTTGGTGTCAATCGGACCAGTGGTTTTCACGTGAATCCTGGACAAAAAAACAAACAAACAAACAAATTTTCTTCTTTCTATATTAGATTAAAACTTAATTATAAGGAAAAGAAACAAAAACTTTCTTCTAATATTTATAACTACCAATAATAAAACTTAAAAAAAACAATCAAAATTAATATTAAGACAATAATATAAAACTTATAATTAAAATTAATATTAAAAAAAATATAAGTTTCTTATTAAAAGTAATAAAAGTTAAAATAAAATTTTTTTATTACTTTAAAATAAAATTAAATTAAAAGCGAAGAAAAAATAGTATGTTCCAAAGGGAGAGAGATCGTGCCATCAGAAGAGCCCGTACAACCAGCAACAAATTCTATAAGAAATTCAACACCGATTCGGATTCAGAACCAGAAAGACAAACGAACAACTACATAAACAACATGCCAGATCAACCACAGCCAATAACATTGGAAATAGATCCACTAAAATAAATTAGAACGTCTGCCCGAGTTCGATTGGAAAGGTAACGATTTAATTAATTTTTTAGATTTAGTAGAATTAATAATTTCTTCACTTATTAAATATGATATAAGTAGTCAAAATATTTTGCTTAGTAGAATTAAAAGTAAGTTAGTTAATAAGGCTAGAGTAGTAATTGAGGTAAATAATAATGCGAAAACTTGGTCTGAAATACGGGATGTTTTAATTAAGAATTTCGGAGAAAAGAAAAGTGCCCTCCAAATTTACAACGAACTGGGAGATGTAACATTTACTTCTAACAGTGTAAATTTGTATAATAACATAAAAAATATTTTAAGGAGACTAAATAACAAAATTAAAGAAGAACCCAGTTCGGATCTTAGTATTGCCGCCAATATTAAAACCGGATTGGAGATTTTTAAAGACAAGTTACCTGAACCAATGCGTTCCATATTATTTAGTAGAAATCGTTAGACAATTGAAGTGGCAATGGATATTCTACATGAGGGAAACTACGCTTATTTTAATCCATTTGGGAACAATTCTAAAAATAAAAATAACTCTAACAATAATATTAGGTTCAATTATGATAAGAACAAAAATAATAGTAAAATAAATCAAAATCAATATAGAAATAACGCTAATTACAATAAATCAAATAGTGCTAACTATAATAATTTAATTCGCAGTAATAATTATAACCGCAATTATAATAGTAATAATAGTTATAACCAAAATACTAACCGAACTAACAAAAACAATCATAATAGTAATAATTATAATGATAACAATAGTCGTACTAATTATAACAATTTTAATAATAGTCGTAGTAATAGTCAAAATACCAGAAGAAATGCAACAAATTCACAATCAGAACCGATGGATGTGTTCCCATCGACTAATTCGAGAGCGAATACAGTACTAATTACTCGCAATGGTTGAAAATTTTCAATTAACAGCCTCGACCAAGAGTCCATTCCTTATATAATAATCCAATCAAAAGGAAGACCCTTAAAATTTGTTGTAGACACGGGTGCTTCCATGAGTATAATTAATACAAACATTTGCAATCCTATCTATGCTAGTAAAATAAAAGCCGTGAATATAAAAACTATCACTAATATCACCACTCGCGATACTCTGATAACGATTGAATCTTTTGTAGAATTCAATTCTGATATAAAAATAAAATTCTTAGAAATGAAATATCATGATAAGTTTCATGGCATTATAGGAAATAATATTTTACATCCTCTTGAAGCCGAAATTAATTATAAAGAAAAATTTTTAAAATTAAAAACGGGAAGCATAATCCGACTTTTCTTCAATGAAAATGAAGAAAAGGAATACTCTATTCCAATTCCGTTAAAGGAGCTAGAAGTATTTCAAAACGAACTATTTTTAGGAGAAAATGAAATCAGGTGTGATCATTTAGGCACATCTACGAAATCAGAGCTTTTGAATTTAATATGCTAAGAATTTAAATATGCTATGTTTATTTAGACGACATAATTATTTTCAGTACTAATAAAGAAGAGCACTTTGAAAATTTAACAAGTAAAGAAACAGTCAGTCGGTGCAACCGACTTAGAAATACCCTACACCTATTTGGTTCAAATTTAAGGACATATCCATAAGTCGTTTTAACACCATAAGAGCTGTTATTAATTTGATCGTAAGACATAGCTAACCAAATTAACTTTATAATACTAAAAACATTTTCTAATTACACTATCTATTAAAAAATTTTACAAATTCTTACAAATTTATCTATTTAAAAATATTAAAAAAAAAAACTTGAAATAAATGAAAATATATTTATTCCAGTTCAATTACTAAATGAAAAAATTTGAATTATTAAATTTTGTGATATTAAGCTAATATATTTAATAATTAAAATTTTTCAAAATTGCAATTATTTTAAATGGCTTGTTTATGTACCTATTAGAAAAGCTTATAAACGCAAAATATGCAATAAATGTATTTCTAAAATACATATACAAATTTAGACCTTTTCATATAATTCATTTAAATATAAAAATAAATTTTACATAAATGCAGCAAGTACCTTTGAACATAGCTGAACCACTACAATTAAGTCAAAATTTCGGAGAAACATAGGAAATAGGAAATATATTCTTTGGCTTCGAAATTAAACTCGACCAGAACCAATTCCCATGGTACTTTCATTACTAGTAACCTAGAGTTTAAATTTCATCAAAATAGTGGCATTATTTTTTGAGTTATGGTGTTTTAAGATATATGTTTGTTAGCCCTTGAGCTTTTCAAGGGTTTCAGAACTCGAAACCATGGTACGATTTCGCCCATATGCAGTCCCCGTCATACTTTCAATACAAGTTAACTCTTGTACACTATTGGAACGTGTTATCTTAATTTTAAGTTACTAGTTTTATTAATTTCGATGGTAAGCTTTTACACATTGGTGGGTCTAAGAGAAGTAGTGAACCACCACTCCAATTGATCCAAAATTAGAGAGACACGCAGGAAATAGTAAAGAACACCCATGTGCCAAATTTGAAGCTTCTATTTTTGTTTCAAGTTATTATCTTTATTAATTTCGAAAATATGCTTTAAGGCTCTCGGAACTGAGTGGCTGGTCCCCACCCACTACTTCAATTGAGCTCAAACTTCAAGGAGACTAAGGAAATGGAAAGCGACACCCTGATACCAAATTTGGAGGTTCTATCTTCATTGGTTACGGAATTATGCTAGTTTGGCCTAAATTCGATCAAAAAGTTCGAAGTTCCGAACCCATTGTCCAATCCTCACCGTGCGCAATTGCCGCAGTAGTTTCATTACCAATAACCTACAGCACAAATTTCATGAAGATAGCGTCATTAGTTGTTGAGTTATCGTGATTTTTTACATATGTTCGTTAGCCCTGTAACCGATTCAAAGGTCCAGAATCCAAACCCTTGGGCTGATTTCGGTTTTATACAGTCCGCGCTGTACTTTAAGTACTAGTTAACCCTTGTACAAAATTTAAACGTTCTATCTTAATTTTAAGTTACTTTTTTTAGTAATTTCGAGTATAAGCTTTTAAAACTTGGTAGATCTAAGAGGGGTACTAAACCACCATTTCAGTTGATCCCAAATTAGGGGGACACGCAACAGATAGTAAAGAACACCCTTGTGCCAAATTTGAAGCTTCTCCATTTTTTCAAGTTGCTATATTTATTAATTTTAAAGATATGCTTTAAGGTCTTCAGAAATGTGTGGCTGGTCCCCGACCCACTACTCCAATGGGGCCCAAATTTCAAAGACACCTAGGAAATAGGAAGGGACACCCTGGTACCAAATTTGGAGGTTCTATTTTCATTAGTTTCGGAATTATGCTCGTTTGGCCTAAATTCGATCAAAAAGCTCTAGGTTACGAACCCATGGTCCAATCCCGAACTTACGCAATACCCAAAGAAGTTTCATTACTAGTAACCTACAGCACAAATTTGATAAAGATAGCGTCATTAGTTGTTGAGTTATCGTGATTTTTTACATATGTTCGTTAGCCCTGAAACCGATTAAAAGGTCCAGAATCCGAACCCATGGGCCGATTTCGCCCATATGCAATCCCCGCCGTACTTTCAGTCCTAGTAACCTACAGTTAAAATTTCATCAAGATAGCTCCATTATTTTTAGAGTTATCGTGCCTACGGACGGACGGACATGGCTATATCGACTAAGGCGGTCACGCTGATCACAAATATATATACTTTTCCATATCTAGCTCGCTTCGTTTAGGTGGTTACAAACCCCATACCAAAGTTAATATACCCCTTTACCTATTCTATAGGTGTAGGGTATAAAAAGAATATTACAGAAATTAAGAGATGCTAACTTAAAGATTCAGTTAGATAAAAGTGAGTTCATGAAACAAGAAACCGAGTTCTTGGGCCATGTGGTTACAACAAAGGGAATCAAACCCAACCCAAACAAACTTGAAGCTATTAATAAATTCCCAATCCCCAGAACTCAAAAACAAATTAAGTCATTTTTGGGTTTAGTCGGTTATTATCGTAAATTTATTAAAGATTTTGCGAAAATAGCAAAACCTTTAACTACTTGCCTAAAAGAAAATAATAGACACATTAATATTTCTGACTTAGAATACAAAAAAGCTTTTAACTCGTTAAAATTGTTAATTTCCACCGATCCTATTCTCGTTTATCCTGATTTTGAAAAAAAATTCATATTAACTACTGATGCAAGTAACTTCGCTTTTGGAGCTGTTCTCTCTCAAGACAATCATCCAATTTGCTACGCGTCAAGAACGCTCAATGAACATGAGATTAACTACTCGCCAATCGAGAAAGAATTACTTGCGATTGTTTGGGCAATAAAATATTTCCGTCCTTATCTTTATGGTCGAAGTTTTACAGTTAGAACCGACCACATGCCTTTGCAATGGCTCCATAATCTGAAAGAGCCAAATTCGAAAATGCAGAGATGGAAAATAAAATTAGAAGAATTCAACTTTAAAGTTGAGTATTTACCAGGTAGAGAAAAGAAAGTTGCAGATGCTCTTTCACGCGTTCAGATTCATTTAAACGAATCAAATGTAAATAGGCTAAATTCGAATGATAATAATTCAAACAACATGGAAATTGACGAAATACGATCAATTGATGCTACAATGCATTCAGCTGACGAATACAATTCTGAATATATTCCTATATCAGAATTACCACTTACTTTCTACAAAACACAAATCATAATAAAAAAGGGTTCACAAAAACAGTTGAAATTGCTTAAAATCCATCGTAGAACAAGAAAAAATTTAATACATCCTAACCCTAACGAACAATTTTTTATTGAAGTTTTTAAAAATTATATTCCTAGAAAAGGAATAATAGGAATTATGATTAAAGACATTAATATTTACAGTTCTTTTCAAAATACATACCTAAAATACTTTTCAAAAAATAAACTAATAAAATTAAACAAATGCTCATTTTTACTTACTGACATTTTATATCATCTTGAAATAAAGGAATTTATTCTTGACCAGCATATAAAAACAAACCATAGAGGCATCAATGATGTCTATCAAAATTTAAAGGAAAGGTACTATTTTCCTAAATTAAAAAATGAAATTTAGAATGTTATAAATAATTGTCATATTTGTAACATCGCAAAGTATGAAAGACGTCCTTTAAATCTACCGTTAAAAATTACAGAAACCCCTGAAAAACCATTACAAATAGTCCATATGGACATATGGTTTCATACAAAAGGAAATCCATACTTGACAATTATTGACAAGTTTTCAAAGCACGCCCAAATCATTCTGCCCAATCCCTTAATCTAGGAATTGATCTAGTGGATTTAAAAAATGGATTTATACAATATATAACATCTTTCGGTAAACCTGTTAAAGTTGTAACCGACCAAGAGAAAGGCTTTAACAGCCATAATTTCAAAAATTATTTAGAGACAGAAGAAATTGACGTTCATTTTACTACTCCCAATAATCATAGTAGTAATGCGGATATCGAAAGATTCCATGATACTTTGAATGAACATCTACGAATTTTGAACACGATCCAAAAGAAGGAAGATCAAATTACGGACGAAGACCCCAGTATCAAAAGCTTAAAAATCTACAACGAAACTATTCACACTTCAACTGGCAAAAGGCCTATTGACTTTTTAAATGGTGTTATTTCTTCCGACCAATATCCTTATATCAAAGAATTTATTACAAAAATCAAAGAAAAATCTATCAGAAAACGTAATAAAGTAAAAACCAATGGTAAGCCTTCCAATTACCTTAAATTAAATAGGGTTACAAAATTACAACGCTACCCTAAGAAGGTGAAAATGATAGAAACAGGTCAAGACCATCATAAAATTAACAATGAAATCCTTCCTCGTTATAATAATCAATTTAAAAAGAAGTATAAATTTCAAAGTTAACAAATTTCTGTTCTTTAATTTTTTTTTGTTTTTTCAAAATTATAATTTTACTTCTCCTGCTATTTCCATATTCAGTCTTATCAAAATCATCTATAGAAATTACAGAACTAAAATCCGGCAACGGATACATTTTGTTTCAAGAGCACGAGCTAAAAATAATTTATAATTAGAGTAAAATTTTTCATGTAATAGATTTGTCGAAGTATAAAGAAAGTATAAGTAAAATAGAACTTAACATAAACCAGTTGCAAGAAAAAACTAACATTCCAAATACACTTCTATACAATTTCAATCACTTGAAAGAAGAATTCAGTAGTATAATTCCTCACCATGTTACAAAACGAGGTTTAGTAAATTTGGTTGGTAACGGTCTTCGATTTCTCACCGAGTCAATGATGAACGTGAAGAAATAGAGGAACATTTCAAAATAATAAAAAGCAATAATAAACGAGGAAGAGTGTAGTAGAGTAGACTGTGTCAACTCTCGGATACCCGTATGACCGTAACATATACATTATATCATCTGGTTAATTACTTTTGGCAAAATTTAAAACATACAGCTTTATTAAGTTTAGTATAAAGCTCATATAAAGGAAAGGGTTGTATGGCAGCTACTCGAACCCTCTGCAGTAAACCAACCAAATTTTTCTGTAACTTTGGCCATTACACTAAACTATTTTTGGCAAAATTTCAGACACCCAGCTTCAATAGGTATAGAGTAATGCTCATATAAAATTAGAAGTTGTATGGCAGGTACTCGAACCCTCTGCAATAGACCAACCAAATTTTGCAAAAACTTTGGCCATAAAACTAAACTAGTTTTGGCAAAATTTCAGACACGAAGCTGTAATAGGTACAAAGTAATACTCATATAAAAAAGGAAGTTGTATGGCAGCTATCCGAACCCATGGACCAAAATGGCTGGATTTAAATAGCGATGACGGCTATTGCAAAAAAAACTAATTTGGGAAAATTTCAAGACCCTAGCTCCTTTAGTTTTTGAGTTATCGTGCGGACGGACGGACAGACGGACGGATAGACGGACGGACGGACATACATAGCTAAATCGATTTATTTTTCGATTCTGATCCGATCCATACACTTGAGTCTATATCTAGCCCTCCTCCTTCTCTGCGTCACAAACGTAATGGCAAATTTATTATACCCTTTGACTATATAGTCATACGGGTATAAAAAGCCATAGAA
Organism: Dolichopus griseipennis; assembly: GCA_963082915.1. Classification (NCBI taxonomy): domain Eukaryota; kingdom Metazoa; phylum Arthropoda; class Insecta; order Diptera; family Dolichopodidae; genus Dolichopus; species Dolichopus griseipennis. Next base: position 55,012,314 of record OY720445.1, on the reverse strand, counting down.
AATTTAAATGCTCAAATATCAATAAACAAAGAAATTTCAGATCAAGTCGGAGCAATTACTAAACATGTAAACTTAGTACAAAGTTTACAAATATAAGTGATACAATAAATAATTTTAACAATTAGATTGAAAAAATAGAAGTTAAACTTTACCTTTTTATAATAAAAAATGAAATTTGTGAGAACATACAAATTTTATTAAAACAAATTGAAAACATAAAAGAAATAATATTGTCAAGTAGATTAGAAATTTTAGCAAAAGATGTTCTTACAAAAGAAGAAACCGTAGAAACTCTACCTTATATAAAAAATTCTATATTGTTTAATAATTCTGTTATTATACCCTACACCTATAGAATAGGTAAAGGGGTATATTAACTTTGGTATGGTGTTTGTAACCACCTAAAGGAAGCGAGCTAGATATGGAAAAGTATATATATTTGTGATCAGCGTGACCGCCTGAGTCGATATAGCCATGTTCGTCCGTCCGTCCCGTCCGTAGGCACGATAACTCAAAAAAGAATGGAGTTATCTTGATGAAATTTTAACTGTAGGTTAATAGGACTGAAAGTACGGCGGGGATTGCATATGGGCAAGATCGGCCCATGGGTTCGGATTCTGGACCTTTTAATCGATCGAAGGGCTAACGAACATATATAAAAAATCACGATAACTCAACAACTAATGACGCTATCTTCATCAAACTTGTGCTGTAGGTTACTAGTAATGAAACTACTTTGGGGATTGCGTAAGGCCGGGAATTGACCATGGGTTCGGAACCTAGAACTTTTTGATAGAATTTAGGCCAAACGAGCATAATTCCGAAACCAATGAAGATAGGACCTCCAAATTTTGTATCAGGGTGTCCCTTCCTATTTCCTAAGTGTCTTGGAAATTTGGGCCCCATTGGAGTAGTAGGCCGGGACCAGCCACACATTTCCGAAGACCTTAAAGCATATTTTTAAAATTAATAAAGATAGCAACTTGAAAAAATGTAGAAGCTTCCAATTTGCCACAAGGGTGTTCTTTAATATCTCTTGCGTGTTCCCCTAATTTGGGATCAATTGGAGTCGTGGTTCAGTACCCCTCTCAGACCTCCCAAGTTTTAAAAACTTATAATCGAAATTACTAAAAATAGTTACTTAAAATTAAGATAGAACGTTCAAATTGTGTACAAGGGTTAACTACTACTATAAGTACAGCGCGGACTGTATAAGGGCGAAATCAGCCCAAAGATTCAGGTTTTGAACCTTTTAATCGGTGTCAGGGCTAACAAACATATATAAAAATCACGATAACTCAACAACTAATGACGCTATCTTCATGAAATTTGTGCTGTAGGTTATTAGTAATGAAACTACGGCGGTGATTACGTACGGTGAGGATTGGACAATGTGTTCGGAACTTAGAACTTTTTGATCGAATTTAGGCCAAACTAGCATAATTCCAAAACCACAGACGATAGAACCTCCAAATTTTGTATCAGGGTGTCCCTTCCTATCTCCTAAGTGTCTTGGAAATTTGGGCCCCATTGGAGTAGTGGGTCGGGGACCAGGCACTCAGTTCCGAGGACCTTAAAGCATATTTTCGAAATTAATAAAGATAGTAACTTGAAACAAATGTAGAAGCTTCAAATTTGGTCCAGGGTGTTCTTTATTATTTCTTGCGTGCCCCCCTAATTTGGGATCAATTGGAGTGGTGGTTCAGTACCTCTCTTAGACCCCCAATGTGTAAAAGCTTATCGTCGAAATTAATAAAACTAGTAACTTAAAATTAAGATAGAACGTTCCAATTGTGTATAAGGATTAACTAGTATTGAAAGTATGACAGGACTGCATATGGGCGAAATCGTAAAAAAGTTGAAAAGTTCAAGGACTAACAAACATATATCTTAAAAACACCATAACTCAAAAAATAATGCCGGTATTTTGATGAAATTTAAACTCTAGATTACTAGTAATGAAAGTACCATGGGAATTGGTTCTGGTCGAGTTTAATTTTGAAGCCAAAGAATATATTTCCTATGTCCTATGTGTCTCCGAAATCTAGACTTAATTGTAGTGGTTCAGCTATGTTCAAAGGTACTTGCTGCATTTATGTAAAATTTACTTTTATATTTAAATGAATTATATGAAAAGGTCTAAATTTGTAATTGTATTTTAGAAATACATTTATTGCATATTTTGCGTTTATAAACTTTTCTATTAGGTATATAAACTAACCATTTAAAATAATTGCAATTTTTAAAAATTTGGATTATTAAATATATTCTTCTTCTTCTTCTTGTGGCGCTACAGCTCGATGTGAGCTTTGGCCGCTTTTGTGATCGGCTTTCGCTCATTCGCATCATGTGTCCGGCCCATTGCAGCCTTTGTGCCTTGGCAAATCTGACTATGTCTTCCTGTTTAATGAGCTCTTGAATTTCCGCGTTATTTCTTCTTATATATTCGACGTTTTCTATTCTTCTGGCACCGAAAATTTTCCGTAAGATTTTTCTTTCAAAGACTCTTAGTCTGTTTTCATCTGCTACAGTTAACGTCCATATTTCGCATCCATATGTAACTACTGTTCGTATTATAGTTTTGTATATTATGAGCTTTGTTTGCCTTGATAACAATCTGGACTGTAACAACTTTTTATTTGCAAAGAAACTCCTATTGCCAGCTTGTATCTTGTCACATATGTAGAAATGCATGCTGTTGTTGCTGCATACTGTTGCACCCAGATATGCAAAGCTTGAGACCCCTTCGAAATTATACTCGCCAATAGTTATGTTTTGGGGACTTCTTCTGTGTTCTTCTCTTGCCATTTTTAATTATTTTGTCTTTGTTTCGTTTACTTCCAATCCGATTTTCCTTACTTCTCGCTCTATTTCAGTAAACGCTTCAGCCATGTTTCTATAGCTTCTAGATAGTGTAGCAACATCATCAGCGTACGCTACTATCTGATACGCTTTGTTAAATATATTTCCCTCTTTATCTACTTTTTCGATAGCATAATTTAAGACTATGTTAAATAACAGTGCAGATAGCGCATCCCCCTGTCTTACTCCGCTGTTGATTTCAAACTCTTCTGAGTTTTGATCCTGGATCTGAACGTTGCCTTTTGTGTTTTCCATTGTCATCATAGCCATCTTAGCAAGCTTTCTAGATACTCCTTGATTTACCAATGCATTAGAGACCGTTTTTCTATTAATATAGTATTAAAAGCCTGTCGGAAGTCAATGAATAGTATGTGGAGATCAGCGTTATACTCATAGCATTTTTACATATTCTACTACTTGCCTGCACTTTTTCGTCATAATGTGGTGTTACCACATTAATATCAGCAGTATGTATATTATCAGATATTGATTCTTCGTCTTCTTGCTTGTTCAATAATTCATTGAAATATTCGCGTCACCTCTTTATTACATCATTATCGTCCGACACTATTTTACCTTCTTTATCTTTACAGGTACTAATTCGTGGCTGGTATCCTCGAGTTTCTCTTTGAATGTTTTTATAAAAAACTCTAATGTTATTTAAATTGTGTTCATTTTGGATTTGTTCTATTCTTTTCTTCATTATTTGTTTTTTCTTTTTTCTACATAGTTTATTTGCTATTATTCTTTTTTGCTTATATTCGTCACGATTCATTCTTGTATTTCTTTGTAAAAGTTTTAGTCTTGCTTGGTTTTTTGAGGTAATCGCTGTTTGACATTCCTCGTCGAACCAGTCTGCATTTCTCTGCCTTCGAATATTACCAACTACTTCAGTTGCTGCTGTGTTTATAGCATTTTCAATGTTTTGCCATTCTTCGTTTATGTTTGCGTTTAAACTTAAGGTGGCGTTTCCGCTAGTCATCTGGATTTGTTCTTCAATTGCATGTTGAAAGCTTTCCCTTATTTGCGCACATTTTAATTTGTCAGTATCCCACTTGACTTTACGAACTCCCCTTCTCATTGCGACATTTGATATCCTTTGTCTTAATGTAGACGTTACCAAGTAGTGATCGCTATCGCAATTAGCGCCTCTGCAGGTTTTTATTTTTATTATTGACGAGGATTTTCTTTTTAAAATAAGTATGTGGTCAATCTGATTTACAGCATTCCTTCCCGGAATTCTCCATGTACCCTTGTGTATGTCTTTTCTGTCTAGTGCAGTGCTTCTAATTGCTAGGGATGTTTCATTTGCGAAATTACATAAACGTTGTCCATTTTCGCTAGTGGTTTCATGTAGGGAAAAATTACCGGCTACATTGCGTATGTGTTCTTCTTTGCCAATTTTAGCGTTAAAGTCTCCCATTAATATTAATGTGTCGTAGGGGCTTACCTTCTCGCATGTGTCACTTAGAAATTCATAAAAGGAATTCTTTTCCTCTTCTTCGGTTTCTTCAGTGGGTGCATATGCAGATACGATGGTAATGTTAGAGAATCTGCCTTTTAATCTAATGCTACACAGTCTATCGTTCAGAGGGCTAAAACCAAGTATACTTTTTTGTATAGACTTGTTTACAATAAATCCGGTGCCATATCTTCCAGATCTGTCGTCATTTCCACTATAATATATTCCTTTACCTTTCCACCTAATTTCTTGTAGAGCAGCTACATCGATTTTATATTTTAGAATTTCGTTGGCTATTTCGTGCATTTTTCCTGTCTGTAGCATAGTTCTTACGTTCCATGTTGCAAGTTTCAAATCATGTTCCTTTATTTGTCGCCGAGTTCTGTTACCATTAAAATCATCATTTTGTATCCGAGGCTGTTCTGAAGATTCCAAAACATTATTGTTTTCCGATGTGTGGCTGTTAACCAGCACGCTCAACCCCCAACTTGGAGGACCTGGTCATTTTATCTCGGAGTTTTCGTTTCCTAGCCTTTGGGGTTCCAATCCCACGGGAACAAGGCAGCACCAAAAGGCAGTTACTTCGAAAGAAACTGCTTTAGTCAAGCCTATGTTTTACATTACATAAGACTTGACCCGCCAAAATCTCGTTGGTTAGCCGACCCTAATTACTCCACCTGGGTTGGATACAAGATCTTCCATTAGGATTGCTCGGCTTAACAGGGGGGACCAACGTGAAGGTGAGATTTGACTTGGTGTAGCAGAGGCTGGGCCAACGTAACAGAATACCCGTCAGCTGTAATCGCCTACTACCCCCATTGATCCTATAGAGCTACCCAAAGGATACATCCCATAGAAACCCCCCCATATTAAATATATTATGCTTTGATTATCTTTTTATCACAAAATTTAATAATTAGAATTTTTTCATTTGTAATTGAATTGGAATAAATATATTTTAATTTATTTCAAGTTTGTTTGTTTTTTAATATTTTTAAATAGATAAATTAGTAAGAATTTGTAATATTTTTTAATAGATGTGTAATTAGAAAATGTTTTTAGTATTATAAAATTAATTTGGTTAGCTCTGTCTTACGATCAAATTATTAACAGCTTTTATGGTATTAAAATGACTTATGGATATGTCCTTAAATTTGAACCAAATAGGTGCAGAGTATTTCTAAGTCGGTTGCACCGACTGACTGTTTCTTTACTTGTTGTATTTGTAATTTCAATACCAAATTTTGTCAAAGAAAATTGTTATAGGATCATAATTGTTAAAGTTCCAAATAAAGATAGTAATTAAGAATTAGATACTAATTTAAGTAAAGTTATAAATTGTAAACAAAATATTTTTGAAAATGTAGAAAAGTATAACATATTAGAAAAAAACCTGATCCCAATTGAGGATCAATGTATTGCAAATTTAATGAAAACAAATCAAATGACTTGCCATTTTAAGCAAAATCTTGCAATGGAAATAAAATTAATTCAAGTAACATTGTGGTAACAAAAAATTTGAAAAAGACCCCTCTTTATAATAATTGTGGTCAAATTACTGACATAAAAATAAAAGGAAACAATTTAATAAAATTTAATAACTGTAAAATTTCTCTCTAATTATTATTTGCATTTTTGTTTTTATAAAGTTTAAATTTGCTCTACCCAAAATTGTAATACAATCAAGTGGGATTCGCCAGGAGTCGAATCTTAAGGACGAAGGTGTTACGTTATCAACAGATAACCTCTCTGAACTAAACCACAATATTGTTAATAAAACACATGTTTCTCCATTCCAATAACCTCATACGAAATTTCGATGATAACGCATAATCATACTCGTGCCATATAAATTTGTTTCATAAACTTTTTCTCTTTTTATAATTTTGTCGTTTCGTTTAACGTGTCATTTTACATACAAAAAACCAAATGCACTTGTTATACTGAATTATTCAGAATAAGTCAGCAAAATAAATAATTTTAAGATTGTGTAATAACAACTAATTAAAATAAGTACTTAATAAATCGTATTCGAATATTAATATTTTTTTTATGTTTAACGTGTCATTTTTTTAGTAAATTAAAAATAAAAGTAAACTTTTTGTAAAATCAGTTCAATAAGAACTATCAATAAGACAATTATTAAATATTAAAAATTTTTAAATCAAGAAATATTCTTTTGTTTTATTTTTTTTGGTCCGAAAATATTATTATATATATAGTACAAATATATTGCAATATATGACAGTTATCTTAATCTGTGTTTTACGGAACCTTAGTATTCCTTGTAAAATTTTAGGTGTTCCGCCAAAACATATTATTTGTTGGATTAACTATAACAAAGTTGTATAATTGAAAAACTGTTTAGTAAACTAAAATTTTTTTTAAGTTATTGAGAATTTTCTGTTTTGCTCCAGAATGTCTAACCCTACAATTCCGCGAATGTTGTTTTAAGCTAGAAAGGTTCCGACAACCACGAAAGATTAAAAAACACTTAAATATATAAGCAAGAAAAATTTTAAATCAAATTTCATCTAAATTCGAAACTAATTATTATATAACTAGCTTGTTTTTAGCAAAATTTAACGTTGAAGTATAAATTAGTTCAAAAAAATTTGGATAGCTTTTCAAGTTCCAGATGTTTAAAAACTGCAAATTTTAAGTTTTTGACACCAACTTGACTTTTAAACGGAGATCCACTAAAGAGCTGTAGCTTTGTAGCAGGTGGGGTTACTGAAAAGAATTTTTCCTTGAAATTATTTATCAAAAGGTGTTAAAGCTTTGTATACTTAGAAAAAAGGGTGGAATGACGACAACACAGGCACAATTTTTTACAAAATATTTAGAAAATTTTCTAAAAACCGATTTGTAATTGCAAAAAATTAATAATACATAATTTATTTGGGTGAATATTTGAACACAAACAATAGAGTTTTCCGAGTATGTATACAAATATACAATTTTAAAAAAGAAAATTATCAAAGCACCATACATACATTGCTGATTAAAGGCGTATAAAAACAACAACCAATATATCGGTGAAACTCCATTGATTGGTGACTTAAAAACCAAATTTTTTCTTGTGAAAATATTTTGATTTCATTATATTTACATATGAGACGTATTTCTCTTTTAAAATTAATTTATGTAAATATCATGATTCATATAATATTTTAACAGAAAAGGAGTAGAGTAGATTGTGTCAACTCTAGGATACCCGTATGACCGTAATATAAATATTATGTTATCATTCAGTTATTTACTTTTGGCAAATATACAGTTTTATTAGGTGTAGTGTAATGCTCAATGCTCATATAAAAGAAGAAGTTGTATGGCAGCTACTCGAACCCACTGCAGTAAACCAACTAACGTTGGCCATAAAAAAAAAACTTTTGCAGAAACGTTGGCCATAAAACTAAACTATTTTTAGCAAAATTTCAAACACCCAGCATCATTAGGTGTAGAGCAAGGGCCGGCAACATACGGCCTGCGGGCCAAATACGGTCCATTCAATATTTTTTTGGCTCTCCAAGTAATTTTTTTTCCTGTAATTCGGCCTGATTAGTTCTTCTACATTTTCTAAATAATTTTCTTTCAACAAGAGACAATATTTCAAACCTCCAAAAAATTTTTACTCAAAATAAAAATTTAAACTTTAAAAATTTCCATTCATAAAAAAGAAGAAAACATTCAGCCTTTCAAAAAATTCGACTACTACAATTCTTTTCATCATTCAAAAAAATATTGTACTGTTTTACTGATGAATATCAGTTGCCAAATTTTCTAAAGGGCATTTGTAGTTGAATTGTTGTAGTTAGTAGTTATATACTTGATGAAGCTGGATATTTGAAATTTTGCCAAATGTAGTATAGTTTTATGACCAAAGTTTGTGCAAAATTTATCAGTTGTTTACTGTAGCGGATTCGAGTAAATTCTATATACATGCAGCTATTATTTTTAAAGACATTGAAAAGAATTTAAGTATCTGACACAATTAATTATTTGTTTATCACTTATGGTAATAATTGAAAAAAAATTTCTGATTAAAAAAAAATGAAATTTAGTTGTTTATTAAAAAATATTTTAGTTCTTTATTTATAAAAAAATATATAGTATGTTTTTTATTAAAAATTTAATTACCTACCTTAATTTAGTTCTAATTAGCTTAAATAAGAAAGCAAATAGAACCTAACACTCTTGTACCAAATGCCAGGTTTTTATCGTTATTAATTTCGAAGATATGCTTGTTAGATCTTTATAAGAGCTTTTGTGATAGAAACGTAATGGAAAAAAAAAGAACACTCTTGTATCAAATTTAAAGTTTCTATCTTTATTAATTTTGAAGAAACACGTATTAGACCTTGGGAGGTTCGTGGGAGATACCCGAAGCGCTACTGTAATTGATTCCACATTTCAGGAACATGAGAAAAAATGGGAAAAATGAACACCCTTATATCAAATTTGAAGCTTCTATATTTATTTCAAGTTACTATCATTATTAATTTTAATAATCGAAGATATGGAATAAGAAGAAGCACTCTTTTACCAATTTTGAAGGTTATATCACAAATAAAAATATTATACAGATGTCAAATGCCCATATAAAAAAATGATATCCTACGGTTAAAGATCACAAAAAAAACAAAACAAGAATAATAAAAGTTTTAAAAAAAAAATTGTGATGTGATCAAAATATACTAACGCAGTCACATAAAGTAAAACATTTTTAAGCCTAAACAAAAACTTATATACACATACTATTAACTAATAAAATATAGGTATTATGTATATTCATTTTGTATATATATATTTATACGAAACTTAATACTATACAGTCACTGATTTGCACCTATTATATTGCATTAATATGTATGATGATGCATACTTTTATACTTTTGTTTTTTTATACCCTACACCTATAGAATAGGTAAAAGAGTATATTAACTTTGGTATGGTGTTTGTAACCACCTAAAGGAAGCGAGCTAGATATGGAAAAGTATATATATTTGTGATCAGCGTGACCGCCTTAGTCGATATAGCCATGTCCGTCCGTCCGTCTGTCCGTCCGTCTGTCCGTCACGATAACTCAAAAAATAATGGAGCTATCTTGATGAAATTTTAACTGTAGGTTACTAGGACTGAAAGTACGGCGGGGATTGCATATGGGCGAAATCGGCCCATGGGTTCGGATCTTTGACCTTTTAATCGATCGAAGGGCTAACGAACATATATAAAAAATCACGAAAACTCAACAACTAATGACGCTATCTTCATCAGATTTGTGCCGTAGGTTACTAGTAATGAAACTACTTCGAGGACTGCGTAAGTTAAAATTAATAAAGATAGCAATTTGAAAAAATATAGAAGCTTCAAATTTGGCACAAGGATGTTCTTTACTATTTCTTGTATGCCCGCCTAATTTGGAATCCATTGGAGTGGTGGTTCAGTACCCCTTTTAGACTTCAAAAAGTTAAAAAGCTTATAATCGAAATTACTAAAAATAATAACTTAAAATTAATATATAACGTTCCACTTGTTTACAAGGGTTAACTAGTATTGAAAGTATGACGGGACTGCATATGGGCAAAATCGTACCATGGTTTCGGGTTCTGGAACCCTTGACAAGTTCAAGGACTAAAAAACATATATCTTAAAAACACCATAACTCAAAAAATAATGCCTGTATTTTGATGAAATTTAAACTCTAGGTTACTAGTAATGAAAGTACCAGGGGAATTGGTTCTGGTCGAATTTAATTTCAAAGCCAAAGAATATATTTCCTATGTCCTATGTGTCTCCGAAATCTAGACTTAATTGTAGTGGTTCAGCTTTTTTTCATTTTGTAATTGAATTGGAATAAATATATTTTCATTTATTTCAAGTTTGTTTGTTTTTTAGTATTTTTAAATAGATAAATTAGTAAGAATTTGTAATATTTTTTAATAGATAGTGTAATTAGAAAATGTTAAAGTTAATTTGGTTAGCTATGTCTTACGATCAAATTAATAACAGCTTTTATGGTGTTAAAATGATTTATGGATATGTCCTTAAATTTGAATCAAATAGGTGTAGGGTATTTTTAAGTCGGTTGCACCGACTGACTGTTTCTTTACTTGTTTTTTCTTTTTCAATAAAATTCGTTTGTCGTCAAAGAAACTCAATATGACGATTTTTTTAATAATTCAATTTTATTAATATTGATAAATGATCTGGTTGTCTGTCTGGCCGAAAAATAAACAATATCTAATAAAAATCTAATAATTTGGAGTAAAAAAAAGCAAAAAAAGCAAAAGCAAAAAAAAAAATTGAAAAAACCATTACTTTACACAGTTTTCGACCCTTCGTATTCCCCCTTCCTTAAGAGTTTTTTAGGCTCAAAAATGTAAAATTTTGTATGTCTAGATACCTGAAAATTGGGAACATTTGGACATTTTTTTTAAGTAAAACCATAAAATTAAACCTCCAATATCATATTGTTACTTGTGGTATTTTCTTACATAAAAAATCCAAAAAGAATATTATAAATATTAAACAAAAAATATAGTGATCCTTTCATTTCTGCACGACTTTTAAAACCTTTATTTTACATATTGCCTTGTTTTTCAGTTCAATATAATTTTTTGTTTTAATTTTGATTACTACGAGTATACACATACATATTTAATTTCAGTATATACTAAGAAAGCTTTCTAACTACTGTAATTTTATACACCCTATAGGAGTCCTTAGGCTAATCTGGGATATAGTTCTTAAATAAATAAATAAAATAAATAAATAAATATTTTATATTGAATTATTTTTTATTTTTTAATATTATTTTTAATTTTTAATATAACTTTATTGTTTATTTTTTAATATGATTTTAAAAAAGCTCCAGAATCCGAACCCATGACCCGATCTCGCCTATATGCAATCCCCGCATTATTTTCATTACTAGTACTTTTGTGTACTTTTATGTACTGTTAAAATTTGGTATGTAGTTGTGTATTGGATGTGGTATGTAGTCTCTTCTCTTCTTGTTAATCTCTTTTTGTTAATTTAAAAATAAAGTTTTGTTCTCCGTTCCCTCTTTTAAAATCGTTTCTTTCAAAAAGTGAAAATTTTTTTCATCTCTGGATTTTTATCAAATTAAATTAATTAGTAATATGCATTAATGATGATACTGTGCTGGAAATTCGAGCTATTTTTGCTATTAAATTTAAATAAAAAATTCGTTTTGTGTAATTTATATTAGACTAATATTACACGAAACATTATTTCGTTTTTCCTACACGTAATAAAAATTATGACAACAATGTTTTCAACAATTCTTGCGCTTTAAATTTGCTAAAAAAATAATGTATAATTTTTTCAATTGTAAAAACAAAGGTAAGTATTTTGGAATCCTATAGCTTATGTCGCTTTAAAGAGAGCAAAACTTGGTACAGTTTTTACACAAAAAAAAAAAAAACGATTTAAATTTTAAATATTGTTCTAATATAATGTTCTGAAAATTTGATTATATTTTTAAACATAAATTTATATACATATATTTACTGAAGTCAAGTAGTCGAAATTCAAGTTAATGACGTCGTTCATATAGAAAGCTGTATTTTTTATACCCTACACCTATGAAATAGGTAAAGGGTATATTAACTTTGGCGAAAGGGTATATTAACTCTAGGGTAAGGGTATATTAACTTTGGTATGGTATTTGTAACCACCTAAAGGAAGCGAGCTAGATATGGAAAAGTATATATATTTGTGATCAGCGTCTATATCTCCTGAGTCGATATAGCAATGTCCGACCGTCCGTGGGCACGATAACTCAAAAACTAATAGATCTATCTTGATGAAATTTTAACTGTAGGTTACTAGAACCTAAAGTACGGCGGGTATTACATATGGGCGAAATTGGCCCGTGGGTTCGGATTCTGGACCTTTTAATTGTTCTAAGGGCCAAGGAACATATAAAAAAATAAGGAAAACTCAACAATGGCGTTACAATCATGAATTTTGTGATGTAGGTTAGTAGTAATGAGACTATGGCGGGGACTGCGTACGAACGAGTTCGGACCATGGGTAAATTATTTAAATTTTCAATAATTTTGAAATTTATTCTCTTAATTTAATAAGTAATATTCTATATAATTAAACTCAAAGTTATTTGAAAGAAATATTAATTTGCAATAATAAAAATATAAAAGTTTATTATGTTACAGTTTATAACTAATATTTTATGTTAGTTAAAACCATAATGCTTTCAATAGCTTTTTATCACAAAATTTAATAATTAAAATATGTTCATTTAATTAATTTTAATACAAAAATAAATTTTACAACTTAATTATCGTACACAATTTCTGAATTATATATTACCTATGGTAATAATTCAATAAAATATAGATATGACATAATAAAAATTAAAAACAAAAAAAATTGCATCGTTTATTAAACAAATATTTAGTTTTTAATTTATAAAATATAATACACAATATGTTTAATAGTAAAACTCTTAGCCTTTTAAAAATATAAAAGTGTTAAGAACGGAAATAGGAAATAGTGCATCAAATTTGATTTTTTTATCTTTATTAATTTCGAATATATTATTCTTAAAGGTCTTGGGAGTAGTGGGGGTGGTACGAAAACCACTATTCCAATTCATCCAAACCTTCACAAATAAGGAAAAATACACATGTGCCCCAAATATAATGTTCCATCATCTTTGGTTTCGAAATTATATTAGTTTGACTTTAATTCGATCAAAAGCTTCTAGAATCTGAACACGACAATAACCAATTTCAAGGTACCTTCATTACTAATAACCTAGAATATAAATTTCCGTAATTAATTTCTGAGTTTTGCTGTTTTTAAGATATACGTTTGTTAGCTTTTGAACTCGACCCACTAATCCAATTGGTTCCAAATTTCAAGGACACTAAGGGAATATAAAAAGAAACCCTGATACCAAATTTAGAGGTTCTATCTTTTGGTTTCGGAATTATGCTAGTTTGGCCTAAATTCGATCAAAAAGTTCTAAGTTCCGAACCCATTATCCAATCCTCACCGTACGCAATCGTAGTAGTAGTTTTATTACCAATACACTACAGCACAAATTTCATGAAAATAGCGTCATTAGTTGTTGGGTTATCGTTTTTTTTTTATATGCATTCGTTAGCCCTTGGACCAATTAAAAGGTCCAGAATCCGAACTCATGGGCCGATTTCGATTTGGCGGTGCGACTCAGAGGAGAGTTATTATATTTCAGAGTTCGTGTTTTAAAAAGCTCAACTGTATATGGATGGGACTGAGTTGTTAACCGTGTGTTACGGCGGTAAGGTTTGATTTTAGGTATAATGTTTTTAATTTCTATTGAAATATTGCCTAGAAGATACTTATAAAAAAGACAAGCAGCTCCTAAATTACGGCGGTGACTTAAAGACGTTATTATCATTGATAATACGAACAACTCTCTTTTGTATCTTATCCAGATATTGAAGAGCGGTGCTGGGTGCTCCAGCAAATATGTGAGAGTTATACTCGAGTCTCGGCCGAATATAGATTTTATAAATTTGTAGTAGATTTGGAGATGTAAAGTATTTCCTACTCCTACTTAAGAATCCCAGGCATTTCGCGGCATCTTTTGCGACCGAAAATATGTGGTCGTTTACGAAAGTTTTCCATGTCTAGAATTCTTAATGTTTCGGAGTTTTGAATACCTACATTGCCAAAGAAAATGTTTAGTATAGGATCGCTTCGCTTGGTTGATAACAAACAGCTTTGGGTTTTTGAAGCATTAAAACTTACCCTGTTGACGCTTCCCCAATCTTGAATTATTTGGAGATCATTATTTGAGAAATTTGAAACTTTGGTTCGTTCATTATTTACCGACGTTGAGGTAGCATCAACCGCTCTCTCAAAAAGGTAAGAGCAATCAAGAGTGCTGTCATCAGCATAGCTATGAATTTTATTGGAGGTCGTTGATAGAATTCATTGATAAATATTAAAAATAAAATTGGTGATAGGACCGAGCCTTGAATTTTTGGAAGTAAAGCCATCCAATACGACTTGTACTGAACGGTGTGAAAGGAAAGATTCTATCCATGAATTGAAATTTTTCCTAGACCGAATGCTTCTAACTTTTTTAGTAGCGCGGCATGCCAAATGCGATCAAAGGCTTTGGATATATCTAGAGCGAATATGTTCGCTTCGCCATATTTTTCCAAACAATGACCCCATTTTTCAGTCAAAAAAGTCAGCAGGCCACCTGCTGATCTATTTGATCAAAACCATTTTGTTGGTCACTTATGAGGCCTTTACTCTCCAGATATCTTTTTAAATGGAAATTAATTATTAACTTCATAACCTTTGATAGTATTGATGTTAGAGCAATTGGTCTATAATTTTCTGGATTGCTTTGGGCACCCTTTTTTGGGATTGGCTGGACATAAGCAACTTTCCAGATAGAAGGGTAAGGTTCAGAAATAAAGGATATGTGAAAAAGTTTGCTTAGTGGCTTGCGTGTTTGCGCATTTTTGGAGGACAATTGGTGGAATATCGTCAGGACCAGCAGATTTGTGAACAATCAGACCCTTAAGAACTTTAGCAATAGCTCGTGGGCGAAAAAAAATTTTTTAAGTTTTGAATTCGTTTGTGCATAGACCGGAGGAGAGGCTGTTGGTGCCAGCAGTGTTAAATTGGCTGCGCAGATTTGAGCCAGCAAATCTGCATTTTTTCCAAGGTCAGCAATGACAGCATTATTATAAATCAGTTATAGAAGAATATAAATTATTATAAATGTTACAGAAGAAGTGATGTTGTTTACATTCCAGTTGTTTTTTACTGATTTGGCAAATGACCAAAAACTTTTGCTGCCTTTTAGAAAGCGAATAACTTTTTGCCTTATTAAAAATTCATTTGTTTAAATTTTTGCTGCCTTAAAATTCTTTTTCATCGCTTACTAACTTCTGTGAATGAGATCCGGTTTCTTTTGGTTGGTTGCCTCTTAAACTAAAAGAAAGTTTATTTTTTTTTTTAATAGCTTGCCTGCATTTTTTGTTTAACCAATTCTGATTGCGGTGTTTAGCACTGTTAATCTTACACGGTATGAAAAGATTCATGCCAAGGAGAATAGGGCTAGTTAATACGTTGGCAGCTACATCAACATTTGTTGAAAAAAAGAGACCAAATGAAATTTCTACATATTTGCCTTCTGCCGATGTATTAGGAGAGTATAGAAGCCAATTTTTATTATGAATATTAAAATCGCTTGCTACAACGATTTTAGGTTCGGGATTGTCTTGAAGGATGCTAATTATAGAATTCGAATCAAATTCTACAATTGTATTCTCCTTCGAAATATTTGTACTTCTGAACAAAAAACAAAAAATGCGTTTAATGGTCACCAAAAATAAATTTCGTCCAAAAATAGTTCAACTCTGGATTTGTGCTTATGTTATATTTATCCAGAATTTGGTAGGCGGTAACGTTACGAATATAAAGAGCTGAATACTGAACTTAACCGCATCCTTAATCGAACAAACCTGAGTTTCGTTTAGTGCCAACACGGCTGGATTTTGGGAAGTAAGGTGAACATATACTACGAAATAATTGGACTCTAGCTTTCTAATATTTGCAAAATTTATGCTGATTTGACTTTGCATAAATCAGATTTAGTTTTCAAAAAGAATTTCAACTATACGAAAATAATGAGTGGAATTTTTTTTTTAATTCAGTCAAAACTATCAATCTAATTGGGATTGCTTACAATGACGCAGCCGCGGCTAGTTATCCCATACTGTACTATATACACCTTCCAGCATGATATAGTGGCCGACAGCAGAATCACTGCAGCAAAAAATAACGCCCTTTACTTGGCTTCGTACATAAAGTCGAAATAAAGCAAGATTATCGAAAAGTGTAAAAAAAAAAATTAATTATAAAATTTACATTTATTAATAGTATATATATAAAATACTTAAAAAAGAAAAACAAAAAAAATATATAAAGGAAAAACTTTATAATTTTAAATCTAGATTTTTCTAAATTTGACTAAAGTTTGAGAAGAACTTTTTTTTAAATATATCGTTTGATATTCGCTGAGAATTAAAATATGTATCAATATATGTATATATAACAAACTGAAATGCAACTAGATGAAAAGCTGACTGAATAGGAGTGAGATGGATAGCTGTAGTGTTTGATAATTAGTGTGTTTATTATTTATTTTAAGATTTACATTAAAGTTTTTATTTTTGTGAAAAATTCTAATACATAGTTTAATTAAAGGCAACAAACAAAAAAAAAACTAAATTAATAATGAAGTGTATTATTTATTCTTAGTTTAGTTTTAGAGGGAAATGATATTAAATTGATGTTAATAGTGATAATAAATATTTTAGATGTGAAATTGTTAATAGATGTAAGAAATTAAATTGTAAACAAAGTTAGAAAAATGAAACAAAAGCAAATGTAGCTATTAATAATTAAATGTATGTAATAAATAAACAAAACAAATTATATTTAATCTTTTCTTTTTAGTTATTTAATAATTATAAATATAATCAATTTTATAGTTTAATATGTTATAAAATTTTTAAAGATTGTGTTTCTTTAATTTTAAATCTTATATTATTTCTAAATGCCAAAAATTGTAAATGAAGATAGGACATAAGCTATTTATAATAAATTATAACTAAATTTTAATAAAATGATAAATTATTTTTTTATTTTTAATTCTATTAAATGTTATTTTCAAATTTTTTTCTTAACGTTTTATTTTTCCTATGTTTTACATGTGTGTTTTACTTATATTAGGAAGTTAAAAAAAAAAATTTTTTTACTTAAAATTAGTAAGCAAAAAGTGCAGCCATATTATAAACTACAGTTTATACAATAGAATAGAGAATAACAATTAAAAAAATTATTTTTTTAACCTATTTGGCAACCTATTTGGTTCAAATTTAATGGGGAGTCCATAAGTCATTTTAAAATCATAAAAGGTTTTATTAGTTTCATCTTAAGACATGGCTAACCAAATTTACTTTATAATACTAAAACCATTTTCTAATTATTTTATCAATTCAAAAATATTAGCAATTCTTACTATTTACCTATTTAAAATTATTCAACAACAAATAAAGTTGAGATAAATGGATTCGTCAAATGCAATTACAAAATTACATATTTAAAACTTTTATCCAATTCAATAAAATTTTACACACATGCTGTAATTACTCCTTGTCAGAATTTTTAGCTGCAGTGCATTTACTGTTGAATGATTTAGTACCCTTGGTTAATTATTTAAATTTTCAATTATTTTTAAATTTATTCTCTTAATTTCCTAATTTATTCATCTTCGATATAATTAAACTCAAAGTTATTCGACAGAAATATTAATTTGTAATAATATAAATATAAAAGTTTATATAATTTCATGGTTTTAAAATTTAATACATAATGAAATTACGCAATAAATACATTTCTGAATACAATGATAAATTTAGTACTGTTCATTTAATTAATTTTAATACAAAAATAAATTTTACAACTTAAGTATCGTCCACAGTTTATGAATTATATATTACCTAATATAATACATAATATGTTTAATAGTAAAACTCTTAGCCTTTTAAAAAAATAAAAGTGTTAAATAATACGGAAATAGGAAATAGTGTATCAAATTTGATTTTTTTATCTCTATTAATTTCCAATATATTATGCTTTAAGGTCAGAAGTGGGGGTGGTACGCAAACCACTATTCCAATTCATCCAAAATTTCAAATACAAAACAAATAAGAATAAACACGTGTGCCCTAAGTATAATGTTCTATTTTCTTTGGTTTCGAAATTATACTAGTTTGACTTCAATTTGATCAAAAATTTCTAGAATCTGAACCCGACAAGAACCAATTCCATGGAACTTTCAGTGCTAATAACCTAGAATATAAATTTCATCAAAATAGCGTAATTAGTTTCTGAGTTTTGCTGTTTTTAAGATATACGTTTGCTAGTTTTTGAACTTTTCAAAGGTTCCAGAACCCGAAACCATGGTACGATTTCACCCATATGCAGTCCCAGTCATACTTTCAATACTAGTTAACTCTTGTACAAAATTGGAACATTCTATATTAATTTTAAGTTACTTTTTTTATAAATTTCGATGATAAGCCTTTAAACCTTTAGAGGTTTAAGAGAGTTACCTAAACCACCACTCCAATTGATCCCATTAAGGGAGCACGTAGGAAATAGTAAAGAACAACCTGGTGCCAAATATGAAGCTTCTACATTTTTTTGAAGTCTTTATTATTTTCGAAAATATGCTTTAAGGTCTTCGATACTATGATGATGGTCCCCGACCCAGTATTTCAGTTGGTTCCAATTTTCGAGGATACTAAGGGAATTGAAAGACTCCCCCTGATACCGAATTTGGAGGTTCTAACTTCTTTGAATTCGGAATCATGCTCGTTTGGTCTAAATTCGATGAAAAAGTTCCAGGATCCGAACCCATGGTCGAATTTTGCCTATGTCCGCGCCGTTCTTTCAATTCTAGTGAACACTTGTACACAATTAGAACGTTCTATCTTAATTTCAATCGATTTATTTTAATAACTTCAACGATATACTTTAAGATCTTCAGAACTGTGTGGATGGTCCTAGACCCACTCCTCTAATTGGTCCTAAATATCCAAAACTCTAAGGACATTAGAATAGGCACACTGATACCAAATTTGAAGGTTTTATCTTCATTGGTTTCGGAATTATGGTTGTTTGGCCTAAATTCGATCAATATCTTCCCAAGTAACTTTTGCCAAGAGTAATACTCTAGAAAATTTGGAAAAGATCTCATAAGACTGTCATAACACATTGAAGGCTCTCATAACATATTTCTTATTATAAGAGTTAAATTAACTCTTGCAGAGCTCTTATTATAAGATATCAACACTTATAAAACTATTTTCATATATCTCCATTAAAAGTAAGAAAATTTCTATTCTTATAAAGTCTTTTTTATGAGATTTCAACTCTTATAGAATTGTGCTCTTAAAAGAATTCCTTTGTGAGAATCTAACTTAAATAACACATCATAATAACATTGTTGTTAGAGTTTAAGAAGAAATGTGTGAAATTAAAGTGTGAAATTATATTCATATAATTACACAACACCAATCAGTTTGGATGCTAATTTAATTTAACAAAATGGAAAAATTTAATTGGAAAAATTACAAGAGAGCTGTTATTTTTACAAAATCAATATTCTCATAATAAGAGTAAAAAGACTGATTTATACTTGTAACCAGATCAATTTTCTCATAATAAGAGTAAAAAAATTAATTTAGTTCATGAAAAGTTCAAAACATACATTTTTTGTCTTTATATGTAAAACTACAAAGAAGGAGTTGTCTTTGCCCACTCTAAATATCAACTTTACTGGAAAACTATTTAAAATTAGCCGCAAAATGTATAATTTATGTTTGTGTTATAAAAAATATACAATGTAGATTAATCTATTATTGTATTGTACTACGTAACTAGTTAAAATGAAATGATAAAGCCTTTAAAATTCGTCTTTCTTTAAAAATATTTCTGTCATTTTAATTTCTTTATTCTACGCAAGATTAAAACAGTGCGCAATGTTAAGTAAGTTTTAGTGCATTGCCGGTATTTTTTTTTACTTCAATTTTTTGCGTTACCAAGAATATTATGAAGTATAATTTATATTATACATACCTACACATTTTCATGAATATATATATGAACATGACATGTAAAAATATTGAAGAGCTATATGTTAGACTAATTTAAAACGTTTCATGTGGTACAAACTTTGTATAAATTTTGGCATACCTGTGACTTGTTTTTATTCAGATATAAAAAAAATTTGAATTTTCTGATGAAAACCAAATATTTTGACAATGAAAAAAATTATCAAACAATATGTTTAATCGATATATATTATATAGAAACGGTGTTACCTACATTCTAAAGTGACATCCAGACTTTTAAAAACCTATAGCCGGTTAGAAGATACAAAATTTCTTAATTATACTATATACATTACTGTATTCAATTTAATGATTGAAAACACGAAATATTAATTTTACATTAACTTACTGTTTTTTTTAATTTCGTTTAAAAAATAGGATTATCTTTTAATTTCTACTGCATAGCATGAATTAAAAATAATTTTTGGATTTTTGAATTTTATTTAAAACTTATAAACTTATTCATATTTTTGATGAAGATCAAATACAAAATTATAAATTTTGTCAACCTGGTTAAATATATTTTATGAACTAATAAGTTTTTAAAATTATAATAATATTTATATTAAATATTTATAACCTTGGCAACTAGTGTTATTAATAATAATAACAATAACAATGTTACATATTTATAATTTTATTAAATTATGTTTAGAATTTTTATAAACGGACAAATCATAAATGTTAAAAATTTTGTACTTTATTTGATATTGTTTACATTTTCTTTCAGTGAATTATTCTCATATAAAGAATTTTATTCCTATAAGAAAATCAATTACTAATCTTATTAAATAGCGGCCATAGGGCCATATTATTGAATAAAAAAATATTTCTTGTAAAAATTATTAAATTTTAATTATTTGCAACGTAAAATTATAGCTTCAATTCAATATAAAAATAATTTATTAAATTTTATATTCAGTTTTACACAAGTTTACTCGAATTTTCAGATATGCATAGGTAGAAATAGAATAATAATACCTAAAGGTGTTAAAAAAGAGTTATAACATCTTTTAAATTTTAATTATTTTTGGCGCGAGTTACGTAGTCAACAGATTAACTAACATAATTATAAGAAATATATTTACTAACTTAATTTTACCTGTTAAATTCATTTACCTTTATAAACCCAAACGCAACGTTAGCTAAATTATTATATTGGGAAATAATTAATAATAACTTTCCCATGATTTGTATTGAACTAATTAAATTGTGTAATAGCTGACATTGCATCTTTTTTAATATATAAATCAGAACATATTGTAATTAAAAACATTAATTCTTGTACAACAGCAGAAGTAACTAATAAATACAATAATTTTAAATAAAAGATTTGTTTTTTTTATAAACGAATAAATTAACAAACTTATTTGGCGCAGTCGGTAGGATAAAAATAAAAAAAGAACCTTATCCAAGATTGGAAAATTTAAAAAATATTATTAGAAATTTTTCAAACGTGAGATATAATCTTGAACCGATCTGTGAGAACAATTTGTTAAATTCTCCAGAACATTTGTGTGAAATATATAATTCATTAAACGAAACTTCCGGAAATAGTTCGATTTCTTTGTTTAACATGGCTAATGAACAAAATGGTATTCCTGTTACCCCTGGTACTCCTCGGGCAATTACATCCACAGATATTTTTAATAATTTAAGAATACCAGACGCCATTAAAGATTTACCTCAATTCGATGGTAACCCAAGGTTACTATATGACTTTTTAGACAATGTCAATGAAATTTTAACGCTAATTTCAGTTACAAGTTATGGCCAACTATTAGTTCGAGCAATACGAAATAAAATTGTCGGTCCAGCTAATGAGATCCTAAATATGTATGGCACTCCACTTATTTGGGATAACATTAAGGAAAACCTTATATTGCATTACGTGGACAAAAGGAATGAAACCTCCTTAATTAAAGACCTACATAAGTTAAGGCAAAATAATAAAACTGTCGAACAATTTTATAGTGAAGTAATTGAGTTATTCGCAAGTATGACGAATCACGTCAATATTCACGAAAGAGACCAAAATGTAATAAATGCTAAAAAATCTCTTTACGAAGAAATGAGCTTAAATACATTCCTTTCAGGTTCAAAAGAACCTCTTGGCTCAACAATAAGAGCAATGCAACCTACTTCATTAGCAGGAGCATTCTCCTATTGCATGAAAGAACACAATATATCATATACCAATTTTGAACCAAATAGAAATTTTTCAACATATAATCAAGATAGATCAAATAGAAACGAAAATCTTTCTCGTAACAGACCAAGCAACAACTTTAAACGTTTACAACAACAGCCTTATCAATTCCAAAATAATATCAAAATAATAATCAATTTAGACAATATCAAAATAACAATCAATTTAGAAATAATGAACAAAGACAATATCAGAATAATCAATTTAGAAATAATTATCAACCAAGACAATTTCAATCAAATTTCCAACCTAAACCTGAGCCAATGGACGTTTCTACAGGTAATACTGTCCAAATGAGACAGAATTTTTCTAATAGAAATAATTTCAATTGACGACAGAACAATAGAGAATTATATAATGTTACAGAGACTCAACCGTATAGACAAAATCTCGATGACTTCTATGATTACCAAAATAAAAATCAGAATCATCATAATTTCGTTGAAAATTTTTTCCAAACAGCCTCACAGAACCAATTGGATACATAGATATCAATAAACACGGTTCCAATCTACCTTACATTAATATTCCTTCTCCTTTTGGAAGACCACTTAAATTTTTAATTGATACAGGGTCTTCGTCTTCCTTTATAAACCCAGAATTCATACATCCCAACGATTTAAGACAAATTAAACCTATAATAATTAATACGGTTTTGAATAAGCACCAATTGAATAAAGAAGTTATTTTACCAAATTTTCACGAATTTAAAAAACCTGGCTACTTAAGATTTTTAATCTTCAAATTTCATAATTATTTCGATGGATTACTAGGATTAGACTCCCTGTATTCCCTTAGAATTTTAGTAGATCTTAATAAAAAAATATTAATACTAAAAAATGGTGTAATAATACCTTTAAGTTTTAAACCAAATTATATGTCCGAAAAATATATTATACCACCTAATTCAAAATATATTGTTAAAATACCAGTAGATATTGAAAATGGAGACATATTTATTAATAGTACAAGTATTAAACCAAATTTAGAAATATCTGAAGGAGTATATTATACTCATAATTGGTATAGTTCTGTTAAAATAATAAATAAATCAAATAATGAACAAATTCTTTTTCTTGAACAATCACTAAAAGTTAAAAATCATTCTGAAAATAACTATGTAGAATTTAATAATTTTAATATAAAATATTATGAAATTAATGAATCAAATAAATCTAATATAAATAAACTTCTAAGAACTAATCATCTAAATCAAGAAGAGAATAAAGCCTTGATAAAACTTTGCAAAGAATATGAAGAGATATTCTTTACAAATAATAATAAATTATCATTTACTAACGAAATAAAACACTAGATAAAGACTTCCGATGAAATTCCAATCTATACAAAGTCGTATAGATACCCTTACGTACATAAAGAGGAAGTAAGGAAACAAATCAACGATATGCTAGATCAACAAATAATTCGACCAAGTTTTTCTCCGTGGAGCTCACCAGTGTGGATCGTTCCAAAAAAATTAGATGCATCTGGCCAACAAAAATGGAGACTGGTCATAGACTACAGGAAGCTTAATGAGAAGACAATTAGCGACCGTTATCCTCTTCCAAATATTACAGAAATCTTGGAAAAACTCGGTAAATGTATGTACTTCACAACGTTGAACCTTGCCAGTGGGTTCCACCAAATAGAGATGGCTAAGAGTGACATTCCAAAAACAGCATTTACAGTCGAAGGAGGACACTTTGAATATGTACGAATTCCGTTTGGGTTAAAAAACGCATCCGCCACCTTTCAGAGAGCGATGGACAACGTACTTAAGGAACTACAAGGATCAATTTGCTTAGTTTACTTGGATGACATAATAGTCTACTCAACTTCGTTACAAGAACATATTGAAAATTTAAGAAAAGTCTTTCAACGTTTAAAAGAAGCTAATTTAAAGATACAACCAGATAAATCAGAATTTTTGTGTAAAGAAGTAGCTTTTCTTGGACATATCGTGACAACTGAAGGAGTTAAACCTAATCCCGAAAAAACTAGGGCTATAAGGGAATTTCCAATACCAAAAACGCAAAAAGAAATAAAATCTTTCTTAGGTCTTTTAGGTTACTATAGAAAATTCATTAATAATTTTGCAAAACTGACTAAAACCCTTAACTGAATGTTTAAAAAAGGGAAAACAAATAATTTTAGATGAGCGATACGTAAAAACGTTTAAATTATGTAAGGATCTATTAACAAACGATCCATTATTGCCATATCCAGATTTTAATAAACCTTTTGTGTTAACGACCGACGCCAGTAACTACGCAATAAGCGCCGCTCTCTCTCAAGGCCCAATAGGGAGTGATAAACCTATATGCTATGCTAGTAGGACACTAACAGATTCTGAAGTGAATTATTCTACTATAGAAAAAGAGTTATTAGCCATAGTTTGGGCTACCAAATATTTTAGGCCTTATCTTTTTGGGAGAAAATTTAAAATCGTTACTGACCACAAACCACTTACCTGGATTATGAGTTTAAAAGACCCTAATTCACGATTAGTTCGATGGCGGTTAAAACTTGAAGAATACGATTACGAGATCGTATATAAAAAAGGAACTTTAAATCAAAATGCAGACGCTCTAAGTAGAATAAAAATTGAAAACTTACCATCTAAAATTGCAGAAATAAACATTAATGAATCTGAAAATAATACTGATGCTGCAACTATCCATTTAGCACCAGAAAATATGGGTGATGGTATATACATATCAGAAAGACCTCTTAATGAATTTTCTCTTCAACTAATTTTCGAAAAAACTAATGAAACACCTTGTACTAATTTAGAAATGCTTTTCAAAAATAAACAAAGAAGAACAATAAAAATGCAAAATTATTCGGAACAAAGTGTGATAGAACTATTCAAAAAATTTATATCACCAAATAAATTAAATGCAATATATACAAAAGATGATGATATATTTAAACTAATTCAAGAAGTTTTTAGTAAACATTTTTCCCAATCTAAAATTTTTAAATTAATAAGATGTGTAGAATTACTTGAGGACATCAAAGACAATGACGAACAAGACAAAATAATTAAAGACTACCACGAAAACAATAATCATAGAGGTATTAATGAAACCTTTTTTCACCTTAAAAGAAGTTACTATTTTCCTTTTATGAAAACCAAAATTAACAAAATTATTAATTATTGTGATTAGGTCTTTTAGGTTAGGTTTTAGGTTTAGGTCTGTCAAACTCTTAAATACAACCGATCTCCACCAAAAGTAAAATTAACTGTTTCTGAGATTCCACAAAAATCTCTTGATATCGTACACATAGACATTTATGTATTAACAATTAACAAATTTTAACTATCATAGACAAATTTTCTAAATTCGCTTCCGCCTTTACCTTACCTATAAGAAATAGTTTACTAATAATCAAATCTCTTAAAAACTATACCAGTACATATGGTACACCCAGAAAGATCCAGGAACGGAATTTACTGCAATAATATTTAAAGATTTTTGCAAACAATATGACATTGATCACCATGTAACGTCTTTTAGTAATAGCAACAGCAACTCCCCCGTGGAACGTTTTCATTCGACCCTTACTGAAATATATAGAATTATTTATACAAAACAAAAACTAAAGATCATGACGAAATTCTATCTGAAACTTTAATAACTTATAATAACGCTATACACTCCGCTACAAAATTAACTCCATTTGAAGTATTTTATGGTAGAACTTATAAATTTAACAATAATTCTCAACATAGAAATGTTCACGAATATTTAGAAAATTTACAAGAATTTCAAAATCAAATATTTCCTGAAATAAAAGATAGACTAGAAACACAAATTACAGAAAATATAGAAAAACGTAACCAAAATAGAAATGAACCAAAAGACTTTGACGAAGGCACAATTATATTTAGAAAAGAAAATAAACGTAACAAATTAACTCCTAGATTTAAGAAAGAAATAGTAAAGAAAAACCAACACGTAACACTTCTTATAAATAAAAATAAATTACACAAATCTAAAATTAAAAAACCTAAATCTAAATTTCAGATTAACTCAGCTCGTAATATCCCAGAAAATGGAGATAAATGACCTGTCAAATAATAATGGTATCTTACCTTTACATCTTGGAACTGCTAAAATAATTCAAAAACTAAGAACTTTATTCACATAATAAACCTTAATAACTATAAGATAAATATCGAAAATATAGAAAATTCCTTACTATCATTACAAGACATTGACGATTTCAAAGACTTTACTAAAGTACTTAACCTCAAATTAAATGAGTTAAAATTAAAATTTCAAACATTAATGCCCACAATAAGACATAAACGAGGTCTTATTAATGGATTAGGGTCAATTATAAAACAAATTAGTGGTAATATGGATGCCGAAGATGCCGCATACCTAAATAAAGAAATCGAAACAATTAAATCAAACGAAAATATTCTTTTAACTAATATTAACGAAAACTCTCACTTAAATGACAAAATGATTCAAAGGTTTGAAACCATAACAAATCACATAAATGATCAACAGGAAAATCTAACAAAAATTTTAAATTATACAATAGACCAAATTCAAAATAGCATTAGAAAAACAGATATACGGTTTAAGGTTATACAATTTTTAAACGAAATACATTTTAATATAGATTTACTATATAATCATTTAAATAACATTGGCGAAGACATAATTTTAGCTAAACTTAATATAATTTCAAAACATATATTAAATTCAGATGAACTCACCCAAATATATACAATTTTTAAATATCAAAATATTACTATTAAATCCGATATACATATTTATGAACTTTTAGAACTACAGGCTTACTATAATAACACAAATATAATTTTTAATATTAAAATACCTATAATTGAACACAAAAACTATTCCTTTTTCCACATTTTAACACTTCCCATTAACCAAAATGAAACTATCCAATCCAAACCATATATTATTCTTGATGATTATAATGTAAAATTTATGACAGTATTTGCCCAAAAATAGAAGGTTTTTACTACTGCAAAGCAACATATCAAGAAGTAGACCATCAATCAAGTGTATAGCAGATTTAATAAATAATAAACCAACTTATTGTGAAACAGAAGAACTTCAAACAATCATGCAAATTTTTCAACCAGAACCAAACTACATATTATTAATTAATGTTCCAGAAACAAATATATCCACTACATGTAATCCTGCTATCCAACAAATAAAAGGTACCAAACTTCTTCATTTTGAAAACTGCAAGATCATAATAAACGAAATAACATATACTACAACAAATCAAGTTTACTGGGATGAAATCACAATACATCCCTCTACATTCAATGATATTCCTACAATCACATTTCAAACCAATAGCACAACACAACTTCAAAAATTGGGAAAATACCAATTTATTAATAAAAAACCAAACAACTTATTAATTAATTACAAAGAATATTTCAACTTTACAATATCACAATTTTCATATATAATAGTCGCAATAATTACAATCATCAGCATAATTTGGATAATAATATTTCGAATTTTATCATTTAAAAAATACCGTATAACTACATATCCAGTATCCGCTTCTGCCAACGAAACTTCAGCAGTTCAGTTTATTTGGCCATCGCTTCAACTAAGGGGGGACGAGTTACGTAATCAACAGATTAATTAACATAATTATAAGAAATATATTTACTAACCTAATTTTACCTGTTAAATTCATTTACCTTTATAAACCCAGACGCAACGTCAGCTAAGTTATTATATTGGGAAAAAATTAATAATAACTTTCCCATGATTTGTATTGAACTAATTAAATTGTGTAATAGCTGACATTGCATCTTTTTTAATATATAAATCAGAACATATTGTAATTAAAAATATTAATTCTTGTAGAAGTAACTAATAAATACAATAATTTTAAATAAAAGATTTGTTTTTTTTATAAACTAATAAATTGCATATTCAAACAAAATTGTAAACTTATAAATAATAATTTAACAGAAATAATTCAAATTGACGAAGAAACCATTGTAATTAAAAATGCCAATAATAATATACTAAACCAATCATGTGACAAAAGAAATATATCTTTATCTGGAAATATATTGATACCTTTTAATAACTGTACACTTACAATTATAGATCACTATTTTTCTAACTTAAAAGATGTAATATATGAAAGATTTTTTTATCCAACTAAACAAAAATTTTAAAATTTTCAAAATAAAATAACTTTTGACCATATTATAATTAAAAAATTAATGAAAGAAATATCAATAAATTGTATTATCATAGAAATATGGCATATGTCCTAACTACTGTAATAATTTTTATAGTTTTAAGCTATTGTAACAATTTTAGTATTTGCATTTAAAAACAATTTAAAGATAAGATTATAGTAGTCTTCTAGAGTCTTATGAGATATATTTTGTTACTTGGGTTCTAAGGTTCGAACTATATATTATAATATGTTCCGAACTCGTTTGTACGCAGTCCCCGCCATAGTCTCATTACAAATAACCTACATCAAAAAAATTCATGATTGTATCGCCATTAGTTGTTGAGTTATCCCTATTTTTTTATATTATGTTCCTTGGCCCTTAGAACAATTAAAAGGTCCAGAATCCGAACCCATGGGCCGATTTCGCCCATATGCAATCCCCGCCGTACTTTAAGTCCTAGTAACCTACAGTTAAAATTTAATCAATATAGCCCAATTAGTTTTTGATTTATCGTGCCTACGGACGGATATGGCTATATCGACACAGAAGGTCACGCTGATCACAAATATATATACTTTTCCATATCTAGCTCGCTTCCTTTAGATGGTTACAAACACCATGCCAAAGTTAATATACCCTTTTCATATTTCATAGGTGTAGGGTAAAACAAGTAAAAATACAGAAGGTTGGCTTAGAAATACCCTACACTTAATTGGATGATTTGTTGAATGATTAAGTGCCTTTGATTAATTCTTTCAATTTAAAATAATTTTTAAATTTATTCTTTTGATTTACTTATTTTTTAATGTTATCACAATTCAATTTTAAGTAGTTTAATACTTTTAATTTGAAAAATTTTGTTTTGATTTAATTTATAGATTTATAAGAACTTTAACTTGATCCAGGTTAAAAGTATGGAAAAGATTAATTTTAGATTGAAATATTGGGATTATAATTAGTTAATTATCATCTTTTATATTTATGATAAGGAATTTTGAGCACATCTCTTACAAATAAGTATTAAAATCATAATTCTAATTCAATCATAACGCTAATTATTTTATTAATTTGTGACATAGTTTGCTGGCTGTAAACGCATACATTAATGCTTGATTACATTTTTGTCAAAAATTTAGGAATTCAAATTTTTAAAATTGAAAATAATATAAATCCTGGTACCTATTAGAAAACCTTAAAGATGCAAAGCATGCAATAAATGTATTTCTAAAATACAACGACATATTCAGAACTTTTTATATCCTGCACCTATGAAATAGGAAAAGGGTATATTAACTTTGGTCTGGTGTTTGTAACAACCTAAGGAAGCGAGCTAGATATAGAAAAGTATATATATTTGTGATTAGCGTGACCTCCTGATTCGATATAGCCATGTCCGTCCGTCCGGGATGACGGGGACTGGGTATGAACGAGTTCGGACCCTAGAAGTTTTTGATCGAAATTACGACAAACAAGCATAATTCCGAAACCAATGAAGATAAAACCTTCAAATTTGTTATCAGTGTGTCTCTTCCTATGTCCTTAGAGTCCCGGAAATTTAGGACAAATTAGAGTAGTGGGTCGGGGACCATCCACACAGTTTTGAAAACCTTAAAGCATATCATTGAAATTATTAGAAAACGAGGAAGAGTGTAGTAGAGTAGACTGTGTCAACTTTGGGATACCCGTATGACCGTAACATATACATTATATCATCCGGTTAATTACTTTTGGCAAAATTTCAAACATACAGCATTATTAGGTGTAGTGTAATGCTCATATAAAAGAAGGAGTTGTATGGCAGCTACTCGAACCCTCTGCAGTAGACCAACCAAATTTTGCAGAAACTTTGGCCATTACACTAAACTATTTTTAGCAAAATTTCAGACACCCAGATTTAATAGGTATAGAGTAATGGTCATATAAAATAAGAAGTTGTATGGCAGCTTCTCGAACCCACTGCAGTATACCAACCAAATTTTGCAGAAACTTTGGCCATAAAACTAGACCACTTTTGGCAAAATTTCAGACACCAAGCTGTAATAGGTATAAAGTAATACTCATATAAAATAAGAAGTTGTATGGCAGCTACTCGAGCCCACTGCAGTAGACCAACCAAATTTTGCAGAAACTTTGGCCATAAAACTAGACAAAACATAGCAAAATTTCAGACACACAGCTGTAATAGGTACAGAGAAATACTCATATAAAAAAGAAGTTGTATGGCAGCTGCCCGAATCCATGGACCAAAATGGCTGGATTTAAATAGCGATGACGAATATTGCAAAAAAACTAATTTGCGAAAATTTCAAGATCCTAGCTTCTTTAGTTTTTGAGTTATCGTGCGGACGGACGGACAGACGCATGGAAATACATAGCTAAATCATTTTATTTTTCGATTCTGATCCGATCCATACACTTCAGTTTATATCTACCCCCCCTCCTTTTCTGCGTCACAAACGTAATGGCAAATTTATTATACCCTTTGACTATATAGTCATACGGGCATAAATAGCTTAAAATTAAGATAGAACGTTCCAATTGTGTACAAGGATTCACTAGTATTGAAAGATATAGGCGAAATCCGACCATGGGTTCGGATCCTGGAACTTTTTCTTCGAATTTAGGCCAAACGAGGATGATTCCGAATTCAAAGAAGTTAGAACCTCCAAACTCGATATCATGGTGTCCCTTTGTATTCCCATAGTGTCCTCGAAAATTGGAACCAATTGAAATAGTGGGTCGGGACCATCCACATTGTTTCGAAGACTTTCAAGCATATTTTCAAAAATAATAGAGATAGTAACTTCAAAAAAATGTAAAACCTTCAAATTTGGCACAAGGCTGTTCTTTACTATTTCTTACGTGTTCCCTTAATGTATGATCAATTGGAGTGGTGGTTCAGGTAACTCTCTTAGACCTCTAAAGGTTGAAAGGCTTATCATCGAAATTAATAAAAATAGTAACTTAAAATTAATATAGAATTTTCCGATTGTGTACAAAAGTTAACTAGTATTGAAAGTATGACTGGGACTGCATATGGGCGAAATCGTACCATGGTTTCGGGTTCTGGAACCTTTGAAAAGTTCAAAAGCTAACAAACGTATATCTTTAAAACACCAAAAACTAATTAAAGATTTCTTAATAATTATAGAACTAATCAGAAACTAATTACGCTATTTTGATGAATTTTATATACCCTCACTACTCCAAAGACCTTAAAGCATAATATATTCGGAATTAATAAAGGTAAAAAAATCAAATTTGGTATACTATTTCCTATTTCTGTTCCTATTTAACACTTTTATATTTTTAAAAGACTAAGAGTTTTATTATTAAACATATTATGTATTATATTTTATAAATTAAAAACTAAATATTTTTTTAATTTTTATTATATCATATATATATTTTATTGAATTATTACCATAAGTAATATTCAACTAAGAAATTGTGTACGATACTTAAGTTTAAAATTTATTTTTGTATTAAAATTAATTATATGAACAGAGTTCTAAATTTATCATTGTATTTTAGAAATACATTTTTTTGCATATTTTGATCATTAAATTTTGTGATAAAAAGCTAATGAAAGCATTAATGGTTTTAACTAACATTAAAAACCATGAAATTATATAAACTTTTGTATTTATATTATTACAAATTAATATTTCTTTCGAATAACTTTGAGTTTAATTGTATAGAACATTAAAAAATAAGTAAATTAAGAGAATAATTTTAAAAATTATTGAAAATTGAAATAATTAACCAAGGGTACTAATCATTCAACAGTAAATGCACTACAACTAAAAACCCTGAAAATGAGTAATTGCTGCATGTAAAATTTTATTGAATTAGATAAAAGTTTTAAATATGTAATTTTGTAATTGCATTTTACGAATCCATTTATCTCAATTTAATTTGTTGTTTTATATTTTTATATAGATAAGTTAGTAAGAATTTTTAATATTTTTGAATTGATAAAATAATTAGAAAATGTTTTTAGTATTATAAAAAAAAATTTGGTTAGCCATGTCTTACGATCAAACTAATAAAAGCTTTTATGATTTTAAAATGACTTATGGACTTCCCATTAAATTTGAACCAAATAGGTGCAGGGTATTTCTAAGTTGGTTGCACCGACTGACTGTTTCTTTAGTTGTTTTAATTTGAGTTTTGAATAAATATTATTTTTTTTTAGCACATTTTCAAAAAATTTTGTAAAAATGTGCCTATATAGTTTCACTCTGTCCGTCCGTCCGTCCGTCCGACTGTCTGTCCGTATGTTTACAAAAACTTTTACATCGTTTGAAATAGAGTAAAGAAAATTTAACCGTGGGTAGTTTTTGCAAAAAAAATAATTTCGTAGAAAAATTTTTTTCTGTAGCCCCACCTGTAGTTGGTGCTGTAGCCCCCCAAAGTTGGAAAAAGCCCTATATTTAAATTATTATAACAAGAGTTCTGTTAGATATATTTTCAACCTGAAAACGGCAAACGATAGCTGGTTTCATAAACTTTATAAATTTTTAAAAGGCAAATGTTTAGGGTTGCCATACGGTACTAAAATTTAACATTACACAAAACTCAATTTAAGCAAAATTTTTGGCCATACACATCTTCTGAACGGTTCAAGCTAGGGTCTTGAAATTTTGGGAGAAGTAAGAAACTAAGAAACTAGTAGGAGTCGGTTAACAAATGTTTTTTGTCAAGCCCGTATGACTTTGGGATACCCGTATGACCGTAACATATACATTATATCATCCGGTTAATTACTTTTGGCAAAATTTCAAACATACAGCATTATTAGGTGTAGTGTAATGCTCATATAAAAGAAGGAGTTGTATGGCAGCTACTCGAACCCTCTGCAGTAGACCAACCAAATTTTGCAGAAACTTTGGCCATTACACTAAACTATTTTTAGCAAAATTTCAGACACCCAGATTTAATAGGTATAGAGTAATGGTCATATAAAATAAGAAGTTGTATGGCAGCTTCTCGAACCCACTGCAGTATACCAACCAAATTTTGCAGAAACTTTGGCCATAAAACTAGACCACTTTTGGCAAAATTTCAGACACCAAGCTGTAATAGGTATAAAGTAATACTCATATAAAATAAGAAGTTGTATGGCAGCTACTCGAGCCCACTGCAGTAGACCAACCAAATTTTGCAGAAACTTTGGCCATAAAACTAGACAAAACATAGCAAAATTTCAGACACACAGCTGTAATAGGTACAGAGAAATACTCATATAAAAAAGAAGTTGTATGGCAGCTGCCCGAATCCATGGACCAAAATGGCTGGATTTAAATAGCGATGACGACTATTGCAAAAAAACTAATTTGCGAAAATTTCAAGATCCTAGCTTCTTTAGTTTTTGAGTTATCGTGCGGACGGACGGACAGACGCATGGAAATACATAGCTAAATCATTTTATTTTTCGATTCTGATCCGATCCATACACTTCAGTTTATATCTACCCCCCCTCCTTTTCTGCGTCACAAACGTAATGGCAAATTTATTATACCCTTTGACTATATAGTCATACGGGCATAAATAGCTTAAAATTAAGATAGAACGTTCCAATTGTGTACAAGGATTCACTAGTATTGAAAGAACGGCGCGGACTGCATATAGGCGAAATCCGACCATGGGTTCGGATCCTGGAACTTTTTCTTCGAATTTAGGCCAAACGAGGATGATTCCGAATTCAAAGAAGTTAGAACCTCCAAACTCGATATCATGGTGTCCCTTTGTATTCCCATAGTGTCCTCGAAAATTGGAACCAATTGAAATAGTGGGTCGGGACCATCCACATTGTTTCGAAGACTTTCAAGCATATTTTCAAAAATAATAGAGATAGTAACTTCAAACAAATGTAAAACCTTCAAATTTGGCACAAGGCTGTTCTTTACTATTTCCTACGTGTTCCCTTAATGTATGATCAATTGGAGTGGTGGTTCAGGTAACTCTCTTAGACCTCTAAAGGTTGAAAGGCTTATCATCGAAATTAATAAAAATAGTAACTTAAAATTAATATAGAATTTTCCGATTGTGTACAAAAGTTAACTAGTATTGAAAGTATGACTGGGACTGCATATGGGCGAAATCGTACCATGGTTTCGGGTTCTGGAACCTTTGAAAAGTTCAAAAGCTAACAAACGTATATCTTTAAAACACCAAAAACTAATTAAAGATTTCTTAATAATTATAGAACTAATCAGAAACTAATTACGCTATTTTGATGAATTTTATATACCCTCACTACTCCAAAGACCTTAAAGCATAATATATTCGGAATTAATAAAGGTAAAAAAATCAAATTTGGTATACTATTTCCTATTTCTGTTCCTATTTAACACTTTTATATTTTTAAAAGACTAAGAGTTTTATTATTAAACATATTATGTATTATATTTTATAAATTAAAAACTAAATATTTTTTTAATTTTTATTATATCATATATATATTTTATTGAATTATTACCATAAGTAATATTCAACTAAGAAATTGTGTACGATACTTAAGTTTAAAATTTATTTTTGTATTAAAATTAATTATATGAACAGAGTTCTAAATTTATCATTGTATTTTAGAAATACATTTTTTTGCATATTTTGATCATTAAATTTTGTGATAAAAAGCTAATGAAAGCATTAATGGTTTTAACTAACATTAAAAACCATGAAATTATATAAACTTTTGTATTTATATTATTACAAATTAATATTTCTTTCGAATAACTTTGAGTTTAATTGTATAGAACATTAAAAAATAAGTAAATTAAGAGAATAATTTTAAAAATTATTGAAAATTGAAATAATTAACCAAGGGTACTAATCATTCAACAGTAAATGCACTACAACTAAAAACCCTGAAAATGAGTAATTGCTGCATGTAAAATTTTATTGAATTAGATAAAAGTTTTAAATATGTAATTTTGTAATTGCATTTTACGAATCCATTTATCTCAATTTAATTTGTTGTTTTATATTTTTATATAGATAAGTTAGTAAGAATTTTTAATATTTTTGAATTGATAAAATAATTAGAAAATGTTTTTAGTATTATAAAAAAAAATTTGGTTAGCCATGTCTTACGATCAAACTAATAAAAGCTTTTATGATTTTAAAATGACTTATGGACTTCCCATTAAATTTGAAC
This sequence comes from Dolichopus griseipennis, assembly GCA_963082915.1. NCBI lineage: Eukaryota > Metazoa > Arthropoda > Insecta > Diptera > Dolichopodidae > Dolichopus > Dolichopus griseipennis. The sequence continues at coordinate 54,976,665 of OY720445.1, read as the reverse complement.
CAAATAGGTGTAGGGTATTTCTAAGTTGGTTGCACCGACTGACTGTTTCTTTAGTTGTTTTAATTTGAGTTTTGAATAAATATTATTTTTTTTTAGCACATTTTCAAAAAATTTTGTAAAAATGTGCCTATATAGTTTCACTCTGTCCGTCCGTCCGTCCGTCCGTCTGTCTGTCCGTATGTTTACAAAAACTTTTACATCGTTTGAAATAGAGTAAAGAAATTTTAACCGTGGGTAGTTTTTGCAAAAAAAATAATTTCGTAGAAAAATTTTTTTCTGTAGCCCCACCTGTAGTTGGTGCTGTAGCCGCCCAAAGTTGGAAAAAGCCCTATATTTAAATTGTTATAACAAGAGTTCTGTTAGATATATTTTCAACCTGAAAACGGCAAACGATAGCTGGTTTCATAAACTTTATAAATTTTTAAAAGGCAAATGTTTAGGGTTGTCAAGTCCCCTATTTAGGAGCTATAAGGGCTCGAAAATTGAAATTTTGCTATTTTTAAGCACCTGTAACTTGAATACCTGTCCAATTTTTTTTTTATTAATATACAAAATTTAAAGGCCCAACATTATATTTTAACATATATTAAAGGTTTTTCTTAAATTTAAAAGCGGTTCCTTAAATTGAAGAAAGTGTGTCTCAGTTTTACCCATTTTTTCTTAGATTTTATAATTCTAAGTAAAATTCCAAATTTTTGTGGAATTCACAATTTAATTCCTAGAACCTAAAAAAATGGAGGAGGACGGAGGGGGGAGTTAGATGAAATTAGATCCTTGAGAAACTTGGTAACCTTCCCCATTGAAGGGCTATAACAACTTTAAATTAAAAACTTTACTGTTAGCAGTAAATTTTATAAGTAAGCAGTAACTATTTCCAAGTAAATATTTCCAAAATTAAACTCAGTATGTAATACAATATAAATTTGAAAATGTGCTTTTTTAAAAACCCTTGGTTTTTTTTCATCAGCTACATCATCAGCGGCAGCTACTCGAACCCTCTGCAGTAGACCAACCAAATTTTGCAGAAACTTTGGCCATTACACTAAACTATTTTTAGCAAAATTTCAGACACCCAGATTTAATAGGTATAGAGTAATGGTCATATAAAATAAGAAGTTGTATGGCAGCTTCTCGAACCCACTGCAGTATACCAACCAAATTTTGCAGAAACTTTGGCCATAAAACTAAACCACTTTTGGCAAAATTTCAGACACCAAGCGTTAATAGGTATAAAGTAATACTCATATAAAATAAGAAGTTGTATGGCAGCTACTCGAGCCCACTGCAGTAGACCAACCAAATTTTGCAGAAACTTTGGCCATAAAACTAGACAAAACATAGCAAAATTTCAGACACACAGCTGTAATAGGTACAGAGAAATACTCATATAAAAAAAGAAGTTGTATGGCAGCTGCCCGAATCCATGGACCAAAATGGCTGGATTTAAATAGCGATGACGACTATTGCAAAAAAACTAATTTGCGAAAATTTCAAGATCCTAGCTTCTTTAGTTTTTGAGTTATCGTGCGGACGGACGGACAGACGCATGGAAATACATAGCTAAATCATTTTATTTTTCGATTCTGATCCGATCCATACACTTCAGTTTATATCTACCCCCCCTCCTTTTCTGCGTCACAAACGTAATGGCAAATTTATTATACCCTTTGACTATATAGTCATACGGGCATAAATAGCTTAAAATTAAGATAGAACGTTCCAATTGTGTACAAGGATTCACTAGTATTGAAAGAACGGCGCGGACTGCATATAGGCGAAATCCGACCATGGGTTCGGATCCTGGAACTTTTTCTTCGAATTTAGGCCAAACGAGGATGATTCCGAATTCAAAGAAGTTAGAATCTCCAAACTCGATATCATGGTGTCCCTTTGTATTCCCATAGTGTCCTCGAAAATTGGAACCAATTGAAATAGTGGGTCGGGACCATCCACATTGTTTCGAAGACTTTCAAGCATATTTTCAAAAATAATAGAGATAGTAACTTCAAAAAAATGTAAAACCTTCAAATTTGGCACAAGGCTGTTCTTTACTATTTCCTACGTGTTCCCTTAATGTATGATCAATTGGAGTGGTGGTTCAGGTAACTCTCTTAGACCTCTAAAGGTTGAAAGGCTTATCATCGAAATTAATAAAAATGGTAACTTAAAATTAATATAGAATTTTCCGATTGTGTACAAAAGTTAACTAGTATTGAAAGTATGACTGGGACTGCATATGGGCGAAATCGTACCATGGTTTCGGGTTCTGGAACCTTTGAAAAGTTCAAAAGCTAACAAACGTATATCTTTAAAACACCAAAAACTAATTAAAGATTTCTTAATAATTATAGAACTAATCAGAAACTAATTACGCTATTTTGATGAATTTTATATACCCTCACTACTCCAAAGACCTTAAAGAATAATATATTCGGAATTAATAAAGGTAAAAAAATCAAATTTGGTATACTATTTCCTATTTCTGTTCCTATTTAACACTTTTATATTTTTAAAAGACTAAGAGTTTTATTATTAAACATATTATGTATTATATTTTATAAATTAAAAACTAAATATTTTTTTAATTTTTATTATATCATATATATATTTTATTGAATTATTACCATAAGTAATATTCAACTAAGAAATTGTGTACGATACTTAAGTTTAAAATTTATTTTTGTATTAAAATTAATTATATGAACAGAGTTCTAAATTTATCATTGTATTTTAGAAATACATTTTTTTGCATATTTTGATCATTAAATTTTGTGATAAAAAGCTAATGAAAGCATTAATGGTTACTAACATTAAAAACCATGAAATTATATAAACTTTTGTATTTATATTATTACAAATTAATATTTCTTTCGAATAACTTTGAGTTTAATTGTATAGAACATTAAAAAATAAGTAAATTAAGAGAATAATTTTAAAAATTATTGAAAATTGAAATAATTAACCAAGGGTACTAATCATTCAACAGTAAATGCACTACAACTAAAAACCCTGAAAATGAGTAATTGCTGCATGTAAAATTTTATTGAATTAGATAAAAGTTTTAAATATGTAATTTTGTAATTGCATTTTACGAATCCATTTATCTCAATTTAATTTGTTGTTTTATATTTTTATATAGATAAGTTAGTAAGAATTTTTAATATTTTTGAATTGATAAAATAATTAGAAAATGTTTTTAGTATTATAAAAAAAAATTTGGTTAGCCATGTCTTACGATCAAACTAATAAAAGCTTTTATGATTTTAAAATGACTTATGGACTTCCCATTAAATTTGAACCAAATAGGTGTAGGGTATTTCTAAGTTGGTTGCACCGACTGAATGTTTCTTTAGTTGTTTTAATTTGAGTTTTGAATAAATATTATTTTTTTTAGCACATTTTCAAAAAATTTTGTAAAAATGTGCCTATATAGTTTCACTCTGTCCGTCCGTCCGTCCGTCCGTCCGTCTGTCTGTCCGTATGTTTACAAAAACTTTTACGTCGTTTGAAATAGAGTAAAGAAATTTTAACCGTGGGTAGTTTTTGCAAAAAAAATAATTTCGTAGAAAAATTTTTTTCTGTAGCCCCACCTGTAGTTGGTGCTGTAGCCGCCCAAAGTTGGAAAAAGCCCTATATTTAAATTGTTATAACAAGAGTTCTGTTAGATATATTTTCAACCTGAAAACGGCAAACGATAGTTGGTTTCATAAACTTTATAAATTTTTAAAAGGCAAATGTTTAGGGTTGCCATACGGTACTAAAATTTAACATTACACAAAACTCAATTTAAGCAAAATTTTTGGCCATACACATCTTCTGAACGGTTCAAGCTAGGGTCTTGAAATTTTGGGAGAAGTAAGAAACTAAGAAACTAGTAGGAGTCGGTTAACAAATGTTTTTTGTTAAGCCCCCTATTTAGGAGCTATAAGGGCTCGAAAATTGAAACTTTGCTATTTTTAAGCACCTGTAACTTGAATACCTGTCCAATTTTTTTTTTATTAATATACAAAATTTAAAGGCCCAACATTATATTTTAACATATATTAAAGGTTTTTCTTAAATTTAAAAGCGGTTCCTTAAATTGAAGAAAGTGTGTCTCAGTTTTACCCATTTTTTCTTAGATTTTATAATTCTAAGTAAAATTCCAAATTTTTGTGGAATTCACAATTTAATTCCTAGAACCTAAAAAAATGGAGGAGGACGGAGGGGGGAGTTAGATGAAGTTAGATCCTTGAGAAACTTGGTAACCTTCCCCATTGAAGGGCTATAACAACTTTAAATTAAAAACTTTACTGTTAGCAGTAAATTTTATAAGTAAGCAGTAACTATTTCCAAGTAAATATTTCCAAAATTAAACTCAGTATGTAATACAATATAAATTTGAAAATGTGCTTTTTTAAAAACCCTTGGTTTTTTTTCATCACTTGTTTAAATTTTTAAAACATAAAAAAATCGGGTTCTTAAAAAGTTATGTTCAAATGCACGAATGCAACGAACGCAACTATCTTTTTTTAATTGTGAGTTTTTTAGCTATTTCAAATATGTATGAAATATTACCCATAACTGTTACATAAATTCCATCCATTTGGTAAATTAATATTGCTGATTGCCTAATGCCATTTGCAAAATGTTTAATTTAATATAGAATAGTATATTTTACCTACATACAAAAAAAGTAACCAAATTTTAAATTATAATTTAAATTTTTTTTTTTTAAGTTTATTATATATAAATTTACAATATTGGAAACAAAAATCTGATTTTTTAGTTTAATATTGAAAAGATCTGGGGTCTATTGCACCAACCACTTATCATTTTTGATCGGACATTGTTATTACTTATTACTAATTAAACTTCATGATTTTGTTGGCAAATATAGTTTTGATACAACAAAAATATATCAAATAAATGACTATTTGATTAGTGATAAATTGTTGGTGTAGCTGTGCATTCTCTATTTCTAAAATTTAGTGTTAAAATCCAAAAAAAAATTAACATTTCGCGATTCTTATTTCGTACCGTATGTATTTAAACCTTATTAATTGTAAATTTGTTAATTTTCTTTTTTAATTCATTACTCATTTCAAAATTATTTACATCGTTCATTACAATAAATTGACTAACGATTCATGTAAGCCTTTGTATTTACGCTATAATAATATGTTGTTATAATATCTATTAGCGCAATTTTTCATCTAAAAACTATTTTTATATTCAAATACTTTAATTGTTTTATTATCATTAACTGGTTTTCTCTATTTTTCAAAGTCAGTATGATTCTAAGAGTTTTCTGATCTCTAATTTTTTCATCTGTTTCCACATTGGCAATCACTTTTTCATAAAAATTCGTTATTACCCGATCTATAAAACCATTATGTATATATAATGTAAAAATTATAAAAAAATTATATAATAAATGAATTAGGCCGGTACACACTAAATTATTTTTCATCCGGTTTATCTGCCGGTGATGCAAAACCGATAATCGGCCGATAAAACTGGCAAAAATAAATCGTTCAGTTGGTATTAAACTGTAGATTAATCGGCCGATAAAATGTATTCGCATTAACAGATCACTCGTTCGATATTTTAACCAATTTATTGTACGATTATCGTACAAAAAAAATCTGTTTGACATTGTTGTATTGTAAAATATACTAACAAATCAGTTTTAATAAACGCAGGACCAAACTAAGTGTCGGCAAAACAAAACATAGAAGTTCCACTAGAAATTAAATTAGTAAAACCTAAAAATGAATACCAATTTAGAGACGATACACAATATAAATAAAAGAAAATAAAAAAAAATCAGACAAAATAGAACAAAATAATTAAGAAAATAAAAATGCTAACCATACAAAAATACAAGATAATATTTTAATTTTAGGTTACTAGTACTTAAAATACGGCGGGGATTACATATAGGCGAAATCGGTCCATGGGTTCGGATTCTGGACCTTTTAATCGTTCTAAGGGCTAACGAACATATAAAAAAAATCAGAATAACTCAACAACAACTAATTTGTGCTGTATGTTACTAATAATGAGACTATGACGGGGATTGCGTTGGGCCGAGTTCGGACCATGGGTTCGGATCCTAGAATATTTTGATGGAATTTAGGGCAAACAAGCATAATTCCCAAAAAAATTAAGATAGAACCTTAAAATTTGGTATCAATGTGCCTCTTCCTATGTTCTTAGAGTACTTGAAATTTAGAACCAATTGAAGTATTGTGTCGGGAAGCATCCACATATTTTCGAAGACCTTGAAGCATATCTTCGAAAACAATAAAGATAGTAACTTCAAACAAATGTAGAAGCTTAAAATTTGGCACAAGGGTGTTCTTTAATTTCTAGTTCCCTTAATTTATGATCAATTTGAGTGGTGGTTCAGGTAACTCTCTTACACCTCTCAAGGTTTAAAGGCTTATCATCGAAATTAATAAAAATAGTAATTTAAAAGTAAGATAGAACGTTCCAATTGTTCAAAAACCTAGTATTGAAAGTATGTGGGTGACTGCATATGGCCGAAATCGTAACATGGTTTGGTATTCTAGAATCTTTGAAAAGTTCAAGGGCTAACAAACATTTATCTAACACCATAACTCGAAAACTAATAACGCTATTTTGAAAACACCATAACTCCAAAACTAATGACGCTATTTTGATGAAATTTAAATTCTAGGTTACTAGTAATGAAAGTAACATGGGAATTGGTTCTGGTCGAGGTCGGGCAATGAGTTCGGATTCTAGAAGCTTTTGATCGGATTGAGGCCAAACGAATATAAATTCGAAACCAATGAAGATAGAACCTTATATTTGGGGCACAGGTGTTTCTTCTTATTTGTTTTGTGTACGTGAAATTTAGAATAGCGCAGGGTTTCTTAACCTGTGGTTCATGGACCCCTTGGGGGTCCATAGAGCATATTTTGGGGGTTCGCCGACTACTCTTAATTTTTAAAATTTCTTTAAAAAAAATTTTTTTTTTTCAAAATTTTAAAATTTGAAACACTGAGTAGCCTTTGATTTTTATTTCACTTGGAATAAAGTGCGTTAGAATCAGTTCCGCAAAGTTCTTGCAAATTCTTAAAGCGAAATATTTGTTCGTAAAGTATTGTATTTACTAGTATTTTTTTTTCGAGTGCTTTTTTGTATCATAGTTTTTTCTAGTGTTTTTTTGTGTTGACAACGGTGTTTTCAAGTAAAGGTGAGTTCAGTCAAGTAATTCATTTGTGAACAATTTCAATTTGAATTCCTAATAATTTCTTGATATTTTTTTCTTAATAATTTCTTGATATTTAATTCTTGATATTTTTTGTAGTCCAAAATGTCCAAAAAATGGAAGTACGATGAAAGTTACGTTAAATATGGATTCTGTTGCATGAAGGAATCGGACGATGTTGAAAAGCCACAATGCTTTCTGTGTGGAAAAATTTTGGCAAACGCCAGTATGAAACCAGCAAAATTGATAGAGCATCTCAAATCTCTTCATCCTGAAAATGCACCTAAAGGTCTAGAATTTTTTACAAAGAAGAAAGCCCAGTTTTCGAAATCTGGAACATTAACCAAACTTGGATTTGGTATTCCACAAAAATCTTTGGTTGAAGCATCTTTCAGAGTTGCATATCGTATTGCCAAAAGTAGGAAACCGCATACTATTGGAGAGACATTAATTAAGCCATGTGCACTAGAAATGGTTGAATTAGTTTGTGGACTGGAACAGAGAAAAAAACTTGAGGCTATTCCATTATCCAATGATGTGATACAGTCAAGAATAGTTGAAATTTCTTGTGATATTTTAAAACAGACTATCAATGAATTGAAAGCATCGCCATTTCCCTTTAGTATGCAACTGGATGAAACTACAGACATCTCGAATTGTAGTCAACTTCTGGTTTTTATTCGTTACGTGTCAGCTGATACTATCAAAGAAGAATTCTTATTTTGTGAGCCTCTTTTGCAAACTACAAAGGCAGTTGATGTTTTAGCGATTTTGAATGTTTTCTTTTCCAAACACGATTTCGACTGGAAACAAAAACTTCATTCGCTTTGTACCGATGGAGCACCTGCAATGCTTGGCAATAAATCTGGTTTTGCACATTTGGTAAAAAAAAGAAGCTCCTAATGTTATTGTTACACATTGTTTTTTACATAGACATGCGCTGGCTACAAAAACTCTTCCAACCAGCTTAAAATATGTATTGTCAATAGTTATTAAAACCGTGAATTTTATTAGAAGTAGAGCTCTTAATCATTGTCTTTTTAAAACATTGTGTCAAGAAATGAACGCAGAACATGAGGTACTTCTGTACCACACGGAAGTGCGCTGGCTGTCTCGAGGGCAGGTTTTGAAACGAATTTTCAAGTTGAAGACAGAAGTATCACTATTTTTGGAAGAAAAAGATAACTCGCTCTTCGAATATTTCAATAACAAAGATTTTATATGTAAATTGGCTTACCTGGCAGACATTTTTAGCCACATGAACGATATAAATATTTCAATTCAGGGGCCTGATACAACAATTATGGATGCCACTGAAAAACTACAAGCATTTTTATCGAAAATGTCCGTTTGGAAAATTAGAATTCAAAATGGGATATATGCAAACTTTCAAATGTTGAACGAATTCATTTTTGAAAATGGATCTTGGCAAGATAGTTTGTTATTGAATAACTTGAAAGATGCAATCTGTGAGCACCTGGAAGTACTTCAAGTTTCATTTGAAAAATATTTCATTTTGGATGAAATAACTAAAGAAGATGAGTTGTGGATTCGTAATCCTTTTCTTTGTGATATTGACTGTATCGACGACATGGACCTTGCCAAAGACGAGTTAATTGATTTGAAAACAAAGTCCTTGTTAAAAGTGGATTTCGATTCAAAAACTCTTGGAGAGTTTTGGTCTTCTTTAAGAGAAGCCTATCCATTGCTTGTAAAACGAGCTATGGCAGCCATTATACCATTTACTACGGTATATCTTTGCGAATCAGGATTTTCCACACTCGTAACAATAAAAACAAAACATCGAAATCGACTGAATGTCGAACATGATATGCGCGTTGCTTTGTCGAAAACCATCCCTCGATTCAATCTCCTAATCAAGGAAAAGCAGCAACAGCCTTCACATTGAAAATTTTATAAAAAATATTTAAATAATAAAATAGAATATATATTGTAATAATTGACGTTTAAACAAATTTTTTTCACAGAGGGGTCCGCGACATATTCAAAATTTTTAAAGGGGTCCCAAAAAGGTTAAGAAAACCTGGAATAGCGGTTTGTAGACCTTAAAGCATATATTTGAAATTAATAAAGATAAATTCAAATTTGATACACTATTTCCGTTCTTATTTAAAATGTTTATATTTTTAAAAGGCTAAGAATTTTAGTATAAAACATATTTTGTATTATATTTTATAATTTAAAAACAAAATATTTTTTTAATAAACGACGAAATTTTTTTTTTTTAATTTTATTGCATTGCATCTATATTTTAAAAGTTGTAAAATTTATTTTTATATTTAAATGAATTATATGAAAAGTTCTAAATTTGTCATTGTATTTTAGAAATACATTTATTTCATATTTTAATTATGAAATTTGATAAAAAGCTAATGAAAGCATTAATGGTTTTAATTAACATTAAAAATCATAAAATTATATAAATTTTTATATTTATATTATTACAAATTAAAATTTACTTTAAGTTTAATTATATAAAACATTAAAAAATAGGGTAAATTAAGAGAAAAAATTTAAAAATTATTTAAAATTGAAAAAATTAATCAAGGGTACTACATCATTCAATAGTAATTGCACTACAGATAAAATCCTGAAAAGAAGTAATTGCTACATGTTTGTAAAATTTCATTGAATTGGATAAAGTTTTAAATATGTAATTATGTAATTGCATTTTACAAATCCATTTATTTCAAGTTTATTTGTTGTTTAATATTTTTTTACAAATTACAATTGTTTTTAAAATTTTATGTACCCAACAAAGCATACATAATTTTCTCTTCAATTTTTAAAAGTAAAATGATAAGAGGTATACAAAAAAAAATTTCAAAAGCTACAAAAACTAAATTTTGCTTATTATTAGTAAAAAAAATTAAATGAATCAGCTAAATTTTTGTTTCAAAAAATCTCTCCCTGTTCATCAAGCAGTGGAGAATTTTTTCATTCGTTTCATACTCCTTTCCTACAAAATTACCGTGCATCAGCTGCAAGTTGCTTTAGTGTAAAACCATAGATTTACTAGTTCTAGAATTGCAAAAGAATGTTCCGAACTCTTTTCTTCTAATGTGATTTCCTATCCTGAGGTATTCAGACAAAAAAATACATATGCACTTTCGTATGCGTATACAAATGGTACGGTTACTCTTCTGTCATTGTTAAATTGAGTAAATGAGAATGTTTATCAAGCAGTTTCTCATTAGTTTTTTTGTTTAAATTTTTACATAGAAATACATTTGGATTGAAAAGTTTGTATACCTATTGTAAGTTATTTCGTATAAACATATTTACTATTTGATTTAATGTATTTTTAATTTTAAATATTTAATTTTTAATATTATATATATAATTGAACAAAACATCAAGAAACAAATTTGAATAGTATTAGAGAAGAAATTAAAGCCAACTATTTTTAAAAATAATGGAATCTTCATTTTTTTAGTTGAATTTTAATGAATTTACATATGTAAATATAGCATTACATATGTAGAATTACATATGTAGAATTTACATATGTAAATATATTTTGATTTATCTTCAGGTATTTATTCATCGTGGTAATGAAAATAAGTAAATCAAAAATCAAATCATAATTTTTTGAACAAAACAAAAAGTATTTACAGTATTTCGTGAATATATAAACATTTTTAGCCGTTTTTAAAAACGAACGAACCTTTTGCAAATATGAATTCTACGAATTTGTTAACGGTAAGGAGGGTTTTTGATTTCTGTTTCAAATAATTTAAAATTTCCGAATAAAGAATTAAAAGGTTTTTTCTTTACACTTATTTTATTTAATAAAAATTTTACTTATTATTTAAAAATATTAGCATTACAATATGATGATTCTATTCAAAATTAGACAATTTTTTTGTTAAATTTACAGAACGGTCACTTAATAATAATGAAAAATGGAAAGCAGAAACCTAAACGAAAATACCTTTAAAATTATTTAAAAAAATTTTATTTATAAGCAAAATTTAATTTTTAAATATTATTGAAGGATTATATTCTTTTTTTCACATCAACCAAGAGGTAAACAAACAGATGCGATTTTTTTTGTGGTTTCCCCAAGAGGCCTATTCCACAATATTAGTTTTATTTATATTTTAGGAGACAACATATTTACATAAAAAAAAAAGATAATTTTTCATTTATTCTTAACTTTGAATTATGTACTTAAAAGTTTCTTTTATATTTCACTTTCAAAATGAAATAAATCGCGAAGAAACTAGTAAATACAAACAAACGGTACACGTACCAATTTTTGAAATTTGTCTGAAAATTTTTTCTCTATTGCCATTCTAGTACTAGTAATTCTATGTGTAAAACGCACCAATGAGCCCAGATAACAACATTAAAATTTTACTTCAAGAGCTAAATTTTTGGAAAACAATACAAATGCACACAATGAAGGTAACAACTAAGTTTCAACGCAGAATGGGTGTTAAAGTTATTAACTTTTAACTTTTGCGCTACTTTGACAGCTAATTGTTTATGTTTTGTAAGCATTTATAATTACTTTTTAGTTTGAAATTGGAGAATATAGAAATAGAAAAATTAAAAATTAAAATTTTTTATAACAGGTCTCTTCACGAACAAAAAAATTAAACTGAATTGAATTAACTTATTATTTTTGACATTTCAATTCCGTTCGTTTATATGACAGTTTGCTTTTTGAACCTATCAAAAAATTAGAAAAATGATATTGCCATATAAAAAGTTTGCAACACTTTGCGAACAAATGGAATAAACGAACGGAATGTTTTAATTCAATTATTTCAAAAATAATAAGCCTCAGGACTAAATAATTCTTAATTCTTTTTAAATAATTCAATTAAAGTTAATTGAGTTATTTTACTTTGACAACTCATTACAACCAGTTTGTTTATAAACAAAAGGTAAATATTTACATTTTTCATGTTAATAAATGAAAGTTAAAATTTTTTTCAGTAATTTCTAAAATTAAAATTATTTAATTAAAATTTTTTATAACTTTTTTGTTTATTTTTAATCAATTTAAAATTAATTTACTTTTCTTTGACTTACTAAATTTCAAACTTATTGACATACATATATATTTGTTATTAGTAATAAAAAAAAGTCTCAAACATCAACATTTTTCTAAAATAAACAAAATATAATAATATAATTCATTTGTTTATATTAAAATAATTTTCTAATATTTATAAACAAATGAAGTTTCAAAATTAGCTGTTTCCCAAACTAATATAACTCAATTAACTTTTTTGATAAAAAACATCCTCACGAGACAAACAATTTTAATTGAATAAAGTTTAATTATTTGTTCGTGAAGAGACCTTATATAAAAAATAAAATTATAAAATTTATAATAAAATAGATTTTTTACTTTACTTTCAGGTCAATGATTGAAAAATTAATTATGTTTACTTACTTAATTTATTGACATTAAATGTTTAACGCTTTCAACATTTTGTATTGTGATGGAAAATTTTGATAGCTAGGTTTTTTGACATTTAGCAACTTCGATGCTGCGTCATGGTTGCGATCTTTGTGGCCAAGGCACTAGATTCGAATTGAATCGAGTGTTCCTTGTTGTTTTTGTTCGCGTGACGCTGCACTGCCGATACGTCTTATAATAATATTTTATTTTAACTTTCAATTAAATGTTGAATTTTTTTTTTTTATATTATTTAATATTTAAATAGAAATGAAAGTGGAAAATGTTTATACTTCTGTAGCATGCAACCGCTTTCCAGCATGTTTAGATTGGGGAAAAAATGGTTTCGTTATATACGGTGCCAGTTGTTGTATATGTCTACTCGATTTACGTTATAAGAATTCTCCAAAAGTTATTCGAACCTTTCTGAAACATAATAAGCCTGTTAATTGTGTTAAGTGGGTTCGTAAAATTGGTCAAAATGAAACTCATTTTGTGTCTGTTGGAAACGATTGCTTGGTGATTTTATGGAATTTTTCAAATTCAAGTCTATTGATTTTAGAAGGTCATACTAATGTGGTACATTTTGCGGATGCGATTGATGATGGGAAAGAAGTTTTAATAGCAACAGCATCGAATTCTTCTGTTCGGATATGGTCTGTAATAAACGAGAAGGCAAACTGTTTTCAAGTGATAAATCTGGAAAATAGATTTTGTTTAGGTTTAGCTCTTGGAAGATTATCCAAATTTGATAAATATCTTCTTGCAGTAGCCGAGGATGATAACACTATATCTTTGTGGTTTGAAATTCGTAAACTTGAGCAAAAATTTTTTGAAAAGTTACACAACTTGAAAGGGCATGAAGATTGGGTAAGAGGTGTTGATTTTATTGAAACTATAAATGGTGATTTACTTTTAAGTAGTTCTTCGCAAGATACCTTTATTAGATTGTGGAGAATATCACCTAAAGTTACTTATGAAAGTTCATTTAAGAACTTTGAAGATCTTGATTGCGAAATAAAACTAAAAGAAAATTTATTTTCTGTTGCTGATGAAATGAATTCTATAGTCATCTCAATCTGTGTAGAATCGATTTTGCAAGGGCATGAAGGATGGGTGTATGGAGTGCAATGGCATAAAAATTCTGATGGAAATATAAAATTGTTGTCAGCATCAATTGATAAAAATTTGATTATTTGGGAGTTTAATTCTGAAGTTGGTATTTGGATAGAAAAATATCGGTTAGGTGATGTTGGTGGAGGTTCCTTAGGATTTTTTGGTGCAAAGTTTTCTAGTAATGGCAAATCTGTCATAGGCCATAGTTTTCAAGGCGGATTGCATGTTTGGAATCAGTTTGAAAGCGATGAAACTATTTGGGAATCAGGTATAACAGTTAGCGGTCATTTTGACCAAGTACGCGATCTATGCTGGGAGCCTTATGGAGAATATATTTTTTCTGTATCTGCGGATCAGACAACAAGAATACATGCTCCATATAGACAATATAATTCAAAGTGCGACTCGTGGCATGAAATAGCCAGGCCACAAATTCATGGGTATAACATGCAATCAATTGCTGTTATTAGCAGGTATAGATTTGCAAGCGCAGGAGAAGAGAAAATTATTAGAATATTTCAAACAACAGCAGATTTTATAAATAATTTTCGTGCAATATGTCAAATTTCTACAGATGAAGAAGGCAATAACATTTTAGAAACGTTACCAAAAGGAGCCACAGTTCCATCTCTTGGTTTATCTAACAAGGCCGTATATATAAATGAAGAAAACAATGAAAAACATCATGTTAAAGATGAATATCCAGAAAATTATTATGTATCTACTTCATTAACAACACCTCCATCAGAACAAACGCTTATGCAAAACACTTTATGGCATGAAACTCATAAATTATATGGTCATGGCTTTGAAATTTATGCTCTTGTAGCATCACCAAATTTCAAATGGTTGGCATCCTCCTGTAAAGCAAACACAAAAGATCATGCCGATATATTTATTTGGGATTCTTTAAGCGGCAAACAAATTCAGAAATTAATTTCGCATCAATTAACTGTGACTCAATTAAAATTTTCTCCGAATAACCATTTTTTGCTATCTGTTTCACGTGATCGAAGTTGGTCTTTATTTAAAAATAATTTAGAGGGCAGCGTAAATTTTATTTTAGAAGCAAAATCCGACAAAACTAATGGACTACATACTAGGATTATTTGGTCTTGCGACTGGACTCATGACTCCAACATGTTTTGCACAACATCAAGAGACGGCAAAATTGTTGTATGGAACAAAGGCAAAATTAAAAAAGAGAATTGTTTAAAAAAATGGGAAGTTTTTGTGTGTCACGATATACTTATTCAAGCTGTTACTGCTGTTTGCTTTGCCCCGACTTATTTCCACGGTAAAACTAATAAATATTTAATGGTGACTGGCTTAGAAAATGGACATATAAATATTTTTAAACTTTCTACAAAATTAGAACTTTTATATACAATTATGCAAGAGGAAGCACATCATTTGTCGGTTAAAAAATTGCAATTTAATCCAAATTGCGAAAGATTGTTGTTGGCAAGTTGTGGAGATGATAATTTTTTTAGAATATTTGAATTAACATGTTAAAATATGTTTTCTTAATACATTCAACGCATGTATTTTCTAAAATATTTTAATATTTAATATATTTACCGGAAATAAATATTTATAGATATATACAATGTTATGTTTTAAATTTATACCAAAAAAATAAATCTTTTAATCCTTAAAATATTGATTACATTCAATATATTTTTAATGAGAAGCAATTTAGAGATACTAACATTAGTTTATAGCTTTTACATGTCAAGAGAGAAAGTAAATCGAGAAGAATACTTAGTGGTCAATGGTTAAATCAGTGACACTCTGTACCATAAGTCGTTTTTTTATGTATAAATATTTCTAATTTTAACAAAAATTTAAAAAATGAATACCAAAATTCCTACTAAAAAATTAAATCAGAGTAAAAGAGAATGAAGTGAAAGAATAATAGCATGGAAAAGGCCTTTAGTTTTTAATTTTTACTGAACATTGCTCTAAAAGATATGAAAGGAATACAGATACGGAATAGTATTCATGGCTATTCCGTATATGTATTCCTTTCATATCCTATAAATAATTTCAAATCCCTATAGGGGTTTTCCTGAAAATAAAAATCTGTAAAAAGTCAGTTAATATATTACTCAAAAACAAAATTAAGTTGCAAGGAAAATAGTTAAAATATTTATAGTTTTTTCTCTTTTGAAACTAATAAATTAATTATTTGTGAAACTGAGTTTAGTAGCAAATCGGTAAATAAAAGCAAATTTAAAAAAGTTTTGTTTAAATTTTTCGGTTTTGGATACGATAAAATAAAATTGTTTTGTGGGGAATATCTATTCATATAAAACTGGAATGAATAGAGGATATTCCCAAGAAAGTATGTTAATTCGACCTTGTCAAATACCTTATTGAACTTTTCTTCTCGTGGTTTATTTCTAGATTAATTATTGGTACCAAATCTACGTTTTCAACATCAAGAATGGATACCGACATCCTTAAGAATATAAAAATGTATACATTTTATTGATTCTTTATTTAAATGCGATTAATTTTTACTATAAACCTTATACTTTCCTTTTATGAAGTGGTCTGAACAAATCACATAAAATATAGCCAGCAATTATTTTTTATTGCTGTTTATTCTCATTTTTTTTGTCTAATACGGGAGTTCTTCTAATTTACAGCATATATAGTTTGGAAAATCAAAGATATTTCGTTTTTGGTGTTCTATAGTTTGAGACTTATTCACATATACTCGTTATAGTTTGAGACTTATTCACATATACTCGTTCTGAGATAACTCCATAGGAAATAATCTGGCGCAGTTAAAATTGAATCCTAAATATCTTCTCATAATTTGGGGGTTCAAACTTACAACTTTTAGCAAAAAATTTTTTGGGTAGTTTTGATTTTAATGCTCTCCTTTTGAATCACGATTTTCTACCACATTCCAGCTACTATTAAACCTTTTTTAATTTGAAATGGACCCTTTAATATTTTTGAATTTCTCTGCCTTTGTTTTTTTATTTTCAAAATTTTTTCTATAATATTTTCAATTTTAAAACTTTTTCTTTTCTCATATAAAAACGAAAATACCGTGAAATTCTTTAGAGTAATTGTGAAGTGTACATAATAATTTTTGTTTTTTTAAAAACCTGTAAATTTTTAAAAATTTTTGAAAATTTACGCAAAAAATTGTTTGCGTAACGAGTTTTATAAAAAGAAGCAGACTGCTCTGTAATTTACAAAAATTTTAATACGTTTAGCTGCCATTTCTCTTTTTTTTCCCAAAGAGATTTTCTTATAGACGCAAATGTCATATAAATTTTTCCTCATATATGAAATAAGACGTTTTTTTTTATCAGAGCAACAATCACACACTTTGAACAGTGCATGAACTGAGACGCTCAGACTTAAAATACTAATAATAGTATTAAGGTGGCCTTGTCTGCTGAGATTTAAAAAAAAACAATGCCTATGAGGAAACCTAGTAGTTTCAAATTCAAGTAATCTTTGATACATTTTCTCTTTTTTTTTTATTTTCATTACTTTAACTAATGCCTCTTTGTACATAAAAAAAATTTCCCATAATTTTCTAATTCCGCGTATTAAATGTTAATTATGGGGCATCTAGTACCATAAAAAAAGGAATCAAATAAGGTATTCAGCTTTTAAAAATTATAATTCAATTGGGATAAAAATGAGATTTAGACTGTTTTAAGTTTGAAATTAAGAAATCTTGCTTAAATTCTGCCTTATTTTGTGTTTGTACTTCGCCAATTTCTTCATATTCTCCTTCACCAATCTTTTCGATTGTGTAAACTCCATCTTTGGATTTCTCATTTTGTTCAAAAATTTCATGATATGCTGATTTATTACCTTCATGTTCTATAATTTCTGAAAAATAATATTGTTTTGATTTTAAGTGTCGAAACAAATTTTTGCATTAAAAATAGTAAGCGAAAATCTCAAGTATAATTCAGCGGTGTGACGCCGCGTAGTTAGAAACAAACATAGAATTACTAGTTCTAGAATGGCAAAAGAATGTTCCCGACTCTTTTCTTCTAATGTGATTTCCTATCCTGAGGTATTCAGACAAAAAAATACATATGCAATTTCGTATGCGTATACAAATGGTACGGCTACTTCAACTGTCATTGCTTATATTTGAGTAAATGAGAATGTTTATTAGGCAGTTTCTCATTAGTTTTTTTGTTTACATTTTTACATAGAAATACATTTGGATTGGGCAGTTTGTATATTGTAAGTTATTTCGAATAAAGATATTTACTATTTGATTTAATTTACTTTTATATATAATTAAACAAAACATCAAGAAAAAAATTTGAATAATATTAGAAGAAATTGCAGTTAATTATTTTTAAAAATAATGGAATCTCCAACAAGTATATTTTTAGTTTAATTTTAATTAACTTACATATCTATTTTGATTTATCTTAAGGTATATTTATTCATCGTGAAAATAAAAATAAGTAAATCAAAAACAAATCATAATTTTTTCAACAAAACAAAAAGTATTTAATGTCTTGTGAATATATAAACAATTTTAGCCATTTTTAAATATGAACGAACCTTTTGCAAATATGAAATCAACATTTATGTTAACCGTAAGGAGGGTTTTGATTTCTGTTTCAAATAACTTAACGTTTCCGAATAAAGAATTAAAAGGTTTTTTCTTTACCCTTTTTTTATTCAATCAAAATTTTACTTATTATTTAAAAATTTTAGCATTACAATATGATTTTCAAATTGATTCTATTCAAAAATAGATAATGTTTTGGTAAATTTACAGAACGGTCACTTAATAATAATGAAAAATGGAAAGCAAAAACCAAAAGGCAAATAACTTTAAAATAATTTAAAAAAAATCGGTTGAAAATTGTAAAACCTCAAAAAATAAAAAAAAATCTTTAAGCAACACTTTCTTCCCATTTTAATAACCCTTTATTTAATTTAATTTTTTTTAAAGAACTTCAAAAAACACAACAACACACAAATTTTTTGAATATAATATTTTCTAATTTGCTTTCATTTACTTTTAACTTTGAAATCATACTTAAATCGTACTTAAAAGTTTCTTTTATATTTCACTTTCAAAATGAAATGAATCGCGGAGAAACTAGGAAATACATACAAACGGTACACGTACCAAATTTTGAAATTTGTCTGAAAATATTTTCTCTATTGCCATTCTAGTACTAGTAATTCTATGGAAACAAATGTTCCTAATTTTGCGTATTAAATGTTAATGATTAAACATCTGGAGCCATAAGTAAAAACTAATAGATAAGGTATTCAGCTATTGACGGTTATAATTCAGGGGGGTAGCGTTGCGTAATGAAACAAATGTACCTAATTCGCATAATAAACGTTAACGATGAGACATCTAGTACCATATTAAGTAAGCTAATAAATAATATATTCTACTAGGGGATTAAAAATCATCACTAAATAATAAATCAGGGGATAGAATGGCTCAATGTGACGCTGTAAGTATTACGAGCAGTGTTGCCATTTTGATTAATTTGGTTAATGTTAGTACAATTTTTTTTGTTTGTGAAAATCTTTATTTGATATTTTGAAATAAATATTTTACTACTTTATCTGAAATAATAAATAAATAAAACTTCGACATGGTCACATTATATCATTAGTTAAATTAGGTATTGCGAATTTATAAAAAGCAACGCTCCATAAATCAATCTAAAAGAAATTATGTACATGTTTCAATATACATACTTAATTTTAGGTTTTTCTTAATTAAATTTTTAATTTGACCGATTTTTTAACAGTATTTTACTCTAAAAACTTTTGACTGGATTTTTTGACTGAATTTTTTAAAAAGTTTTCCAGTCAAACTGTCAAATTTGAACGAATTGAAAATTTTGAAGTGGCAACACTGATTATGAGCGACTCTATGAGCAGGGGTGCACAACTGGCCGCAAGGCCTAGGTGTAATGGTGACTTGCTCTCCCCCTCCCGGTTAAACTACAACAACAAATAAAAATTTCTAAAAAACGACAACACTAAGTTTAAAGTTGTCCAAATTTTTTTGACAACGATCTATTGGTTTTGTTATGTAAAAACTGTAAAACATTTGGCATTTCAATTAAGGCAGATAGTTTTTTAAATACTTTTTATATTTAAAAATCGTACGAAAATTAATTACTATTTTAGCTTTTGTGGAAATTTTTTTTTTCCATAATTAATAAAAATGTCTTCGTCAGCTGCCAAGAAACAAGATATGCCACCTTCGGGGGGTTATAAAAAAATTCCATTTGCTAGAATTCCAGCCAAAACTTATCTTAGTGGTCAGTTTACTTTTGAATAAATTTTAATAAAACTTTTATGTCGAATAATAATGAATTTCCGCAGGTGTTCAAATAATTGGAAGCTATATTGCGGTTACTGCGGCTGGACTTTTTGTTTATTACTTGACAGCTAAACAAATTAAACGAGAGGAAATAGAAGTTCGAAGTGCCGAAAATTGTATTTATCCCTTATTAGTAGCTGAACGTGACCGTGAATTTTTAAAGCAATTACGAAGAAATCGTGATGAAGAAGAACGTTTAATGAAAAATGTTAAAGGCTGGGAGGTAATGATTTCTATAAAATACACATTTTTTAATAAACAAATTTTTTAAGGTTGGTACCTGGTACGGTGAACCCATTTTTAAAACTATCTCTGAGGACATTTTGATTAACCCAACATTTAAGGAATTTTATGTCCATACAGACTACAAATCTTTTGCAAAACGTGCAAATCTTAAACTATGGTCTTAAATGTTACAAAAGGAAAAATATTTCATTAGTTTTTATTTTAATTTTATTAAAATGAAAAAAACAAAATATAGTAATTTGTTGCAACGGCGTAGTATTTATCTTGGAGTTGGAATTTATTAATGAATTTTAATTTTCTTTTATATGTGAGAACAGAAAATATATTTGACTTAAACGGAACTTCAATAATTTGCTAAAAATATATTAGTTTTGGTTAAATTATATTAAAATGAAAAAAAAACAAAATATTGTAATTTTTGCAATGGCGTATTATTTATCTTGGAATTCATTAATGAATTTGAATTTTCTTTTATAAGTTAGAACAGAAAATATATTTGGCTTAAACGGAACTTCAATATTAAGAAAAATCAATTTGAATCACGGGGAATATTTCTTTTTTTTTTTATCGTTCCATCACAAGTTGGCGCATGTCTTTGTAAAAATCCTTCGAAAACAAAAATTCTTCCGCATCTATCGCATCTAAATTCCTACACAAAATACATTATTTTTAATCATTAGAGACAATTGCATTTAGTAATTTCTGACCTTTTTTTCCTCTAAAGATTCTTTGTGTTTTTTTAGCTCTTCTTCATTAGTAAATCTTTCTCGACATTCATCGCAAGCATATCTTCTTTTTGTATGCCTCGAATCAAAAACTACTGTAAATTTTTTTTGACAAAAGGAGCAAGTATATTGTTTTACTATCTTTTTTTCTGAACTACAACCGTCATGGCTTGTTTCAACTTCGACTGTGATTTGTGGATCATTTTCATGATTTTTTAAGTGAGCTTCAAATTTGTCATCATCTATAAATTTTCGATTACATTTCTCGCACTTTTTCGGTCCTTTACCACTATGACGTAGAATATGTTCTTTTAAATAACTTATTGAATTATAAACTTTTCCACATATATGGCATTTCCTTGCTTCCAAATCTTTTGCCTCTGTCTCCTTTTGACGGAGACAAGCACGAATATGTAACTTTAAACTATATAAGTTGTAATATTAATTTTTTGCTTACCAAATATTTATGTTTACCTTCCGGCAGCTCCATAGCAGTTACCACAATTGGGACAAAAATGAGATTTAGACTGTTTTGAGTTTGAAGTTAAGAAATCTTCTTGGCTAGATTCTGCCTCATTTTGTGTTTGTACTTCGTCAATTTCTTCATATTCTCCTTCACCAATCTGTTCGATTGTGTAAACTCCATCTTTGGATTCCTCATCTTGTTCAATAATTTCATGATATACTATAGTCGGATTACCTTCATGCTGTATAATTTCTGTTTTTACAGACGATTTTTGCATTGTTAGTTCAAGTTGAATATTTACTGTAAAAACCAAGATTTTATTCTTCTAAAAAAATATCAATATTATTTTAATTTGGTACCACTACAATCGCTATTAAAAAGTAAAAGCGGAAGTTTCTGAAGCTGTCAACATTGATTGCAACAGTGCAGTGCTGCCAATTTTATATTATTTTTAAAAAAAAAACAACAGGCGTTTATTGGACGGGATTTTTATTAGCAATGGTAAATTCAGTCACAATTAGTTGTAGACGTTTTTTTAGCTGTAGTCAAAATGTCTTTGTATTTTATTTTGCTCAGCCTCAATAAAAAAAATTGTACTTAGTGCTCAGAGCTGAAAAGAAAACACGATTTTGTTTTGCGTGTTCAGGCTATGTTAATTTTTTTTTAAAAATTAACATAGCATGAACACGCAAAACAAAATCGTGTTTTTTTTAGCTCTGAGCACTCAGTGCAAATATTTTGAGTAAGGCTGAGCAAAATAAAATAGAAAGACATTTGGACTTTGTTTAAGATTACCTTGTAAAATAAAATTCAAAATGTTTTTTTACAATTTAAGGTATCCATTTTTTATTTAATTTTAAATTAACTAAAAATTTAATGTTAATATTCGATAATTTAAAACGTAACTAAAATTAAAATGAGGATCATGTTTATTTATTAAATCTGAGCGCTCTGAGCTTACTCTATTTGTTCAAACCGTTCACTGCATTTACTGTTGAATGATCTAGTACCCTTGATTAATTATTTGAATTTTAAATAATTTTTAAATTTATTCGTTTAATAATTAATAATTATATATCTTTAATAAAAAATACATAAATATAACAATACAAAGAAATACAAAATGTAAGCAAATAATTCAATTAAAATAATAAAATTCCTAGATATAGAGTACCATATAACTCAAATACAAAATTATTACAATATGTATAAACAATATAGACCTGTATTTGTGAAAATTTAAAACATTTATTTCACTACATATTATAAGGCGCAGTACTATCTAATATATAAACTTTATGTGGAATTCATTTCATCAGTTCTAATATTTGAATACATACCCCACTGTTCCGACATTCACATATACAGTCATGCTGTTTAGTCTATATCAGATAGCAAGGAGAGATGACGGCAAAAAAAATATAATAATCTGAATTTACCTATTTTAATACCATACACCTATAGAATAGGTAAAGGGGTATATTAACTTTTGGAATGGTGTTAGTAACCACCTAAAGGAAGCCCTCTAGATATGGAAAAGTATATATATTGGTGATCAGCGTGACCTCCTTAGTCAATATAGCCATGTTCGTCCGTTCGTAGGCACAATAACTCAAAAACTGATTCTGGACCCATTGGAGTAGTGGGTCGGGTACCAGCCACACATTTTCGAAGATTTTAAAGCATATCTTTAAAATTAATAAAGATAGCAACTTGAAACAAATGTAGAAGCTTCAAATTTGGCACAAGGATGTTCTTTTCTATTTGTGTAGTCCTCCAATTTGGGATCAATTGGAGGACTCCACCAAAGGGTGGTTCAGTACCACTCTTAGACCTACCAAGGTTTAAAAGCTTATAATCGGAATTACTAAAAATAATAACTTAAAATTAAGATAGAACGTTCCAATTGTGTACAAGGGTTAACTAGTATTGAAAGTACAGCGCGGACTGCATATGGGCGCAGTCGTATTATGGTTTCGGGTTCTGGAACCTTTGAAAAGTTCAAGGGCTAACAAACATATATCTGAAAAACAGCATAACTCAAAAAATTATGCCGATATTTCGATGAAATTTAAACTCCAGGTTACTAGTAATGAAAATATCATGGGAATTGGTTCTGGTCGAGTATTTAACACTTTTATATTTTTAAAAGGCTAAGAATTTTATCATAATACATATTTTGTAAAATTTTTTATAAATTAAACTTAAAATTTTTTTTAATAAACGATTAAATTCCTTTTTTTTTAATTTTTATTATATCATATATTTTATTGAATTATTACCATAGGTGATATATAATTAAGACATTGTGTACGATACTTAAGCTATATTCAAAGTTACTTGCTGCATTTATGTAAAATTTATTTTTATATTTAAATGAATTATATAAAATGTTCTAAATTTGTAATTGTATTTTAATAATACATTTATTGCATATTTTGCGTTTATAAGCTTTTCTAATAGGTACATAACCTAACAATTTAAAATAATTGCAATTTTGAAAAATTTTAATTATTAAATATATTATGCTTTGATTAGCCTTTTATCACAAAATTTATTAATTCAAATTGGACCATGGGTTCGGATCCTAGAAGTTTTCACCGAATTTAGGCAAAACAAGCATAATTCCGAAACTAATGAAGATAGAACCTTCAAATTAGGTATCAGTGTGCCTCTTCCTATATCCTTAGAGGCCTTGAAATTTTGGATTAATTGAAGTAACGGGTCGGGGACCATCCACACAGTTCTGAAGACGTTAAAGCATATCATTGAAATTAATAAAAAAAAAAGTAGCTTAAAATTAAGATAGAACGTTCCAATTTTGTAAAAGGATTTACTATTATTGAAAGAACGGCGCGAACTGCATGTAGACGAAATCCGACCATGGTTTCGGATCCTGGAACTTTTCATCGAAATTAGGCCAAACGAGCATGATTCCGAATTCAAAGAAGTTGATACCTCCAAATTTGGTATCAGTTGTCCCTTCCTATTCTCTTAGTGTCATCGGAAATGGGAACTAATTGGAGTAGTGGATAGGGGACCATCCACATAGTTTCGAAAACCTTAAAGCATATCTTCAAAAATAATAAAGATAGTAACTTCAAACAAATGTAGAAACTTCAAATTTGGCACAAGGGTGTTCTTTACTATTTCCTACGTGTTTATACCCGTGCATACATATATGACATCGGGTATATTAGATTTGCTCCTCCGTTTGTAACGCATCGATCTAGACGAGCTAGATATAGTGTCAAGGGTACGTATCGGCTCAGAATCGAAAAATTAGTCGATCTAGCTATGTGTGTCTGTCCGTCCGTGCGTCCGTCCGTCCGTCCGTGTGTCAGCACGATAACTCAAAAACTAAAAGGACTAGAGTTTTGAAATTCACACAAAGTGATTTTTAGACAATTTCTAGGTTCCCTATTGTTTTTGGTTAAAATCGGACCAAGTCTTCGGGGAGCTGCCATACAACTTTTTTGCACCAATATGAATTTCTTCAAAAGTAATTATACTACGAGAATGAAAATTACACACGGTTAGTTTTATAATGACTCCGGCACTTATATGAAGTTTCAAAATGTTAGGGCCCCATTTTCGGGGGGCTGCCATACAACTTCTTTGCACCAATATGAATTTCTTCAAAACTAATTATACTACGAGGCTGAAAATTACACACGGTTAGTTATATAATGAATCGAGCACTTATATGAAGTTTCAAAATGTTAGGGCCCCATTTTCGGGGGGCTGCCATGCAACTTCTTTGCACCAATATGAATTTCTTCAAAACTAATTATACTACGAGGCTGAAAATTACACACGGTTAGTTATATAATGAATCGAGCACTTATTTGAAGTTTCAAAATTTTAGGGCCCCATTTTCGGGGGGCTGCCATACAAAGTTTTCGATTCAATAACTTTGAATCTAATGAAGCTACAAGGTTAAAATTAAAATTGGGCAGATAAATTAATAGGGCAAGTTACTTTGCAAAGTTGGACATCACTCGGACCTTCGGACTTTTAAGGTGGGCCAATTTTTTTTTTTTTTTGTTTTTTTTTTTTTTATTTTTTTTTTTTTTTTTAAGCTAAAGTTATTGGACAATGAATGAAAATTTTGTTTATTTTTTTTGTGATTATTTTTTTTTTGTTAATTTTTTTTTTTTTTTTTTTTTAAGCTAAAGTTATGGGACAATGAATGAAAATTTTGTTTTTTGTTTTGTGATTTTTTTTTTTTTTTGTTAATTTTTTTTTTTTTTTTTACGTCAAAATTATGGGGTAAAGAGTTAAATGTATAAGGGAAGTAAATTACGGTTTATTTTATACACCATAGTGGGTATGCACGGGTATCTAAAAGTTGACAAGGGCAACTATAATCTTCCTCGTTTTATAATGTATGATCAATTGGAGTGGTGTTTCAGCTACCTGTTTTAAACCTCCCAAGGTTTAAAAACTTATCATAGAAGTTAATAAAACTAGTAACTTAAAATTAAGATAGAACGTACCAATTGTGTACAAGGGTTAACTAGTATTGAAAGTACCATGATTGTACCATGTTTACTGGAAACTTTGAACATGTTTACTGGAAACTTTGAAAAGTTTAAGGACAAACAAACATATATCTTAAAAACACCATAACTCAAAAACTTATTAGGCTATTTTGACGAAATTTAAATTCTAGGTTACTAGTAATGAAAGTACCAGGGGAATTGGTTTTGGTCGAGTTTAGATTCTATAAGCTTTTAATCGAATTGAGGTAAAACTAGCATAATTTCGAAACCAAAGAAGATAGAACTTTATATTTGAGGCACAGGTGTTGCTTCTTATTTGTTTTGTGTAGGTGAAATTTTGCATGAATTGGAATAGCGGTTTGCGTACCACCCCCACTACTCTCAAGACCTTAAAGCATATATTCCAAATTAAGAATGAAAAGTTCTAAATTTGTCATTGTAGATTAGAAATACATTTATTATATATTTTGATTATTAAATTTTGTGATAAAAAGCTAATTAAAGCATTAATGGTTTTAATTAACATTAAAAACCATCAAATTATATAAACTTTTATATTTATATTATTACAAATCAATATTTCTTTCGAATAACTTTGAGTTTATTTATAAAAAACATTAAAAAGTAAGTAAATTAAAATAATAATTTTAAAAATTATTTAAAATTGAAATAATTAAACAAGAGGTAAATCTTTCAACAGTAAATGCACTACAGCTAAAAATCCTCAAAAGAAGTAATTGCTGCATGAGTGTAAGATTTTATTGAATTGGATAAGAAGTTTTGAATATGTAATTTTGTAATATATAATAAATATTTGTTGTTTAATATTTGAATTGATAAAATAATTAGAATATGTTTTTAGTATTATAATTTAATAAATAAGTTAATTTCGTTAGCTTTGTCTTACGATCAAACTAATAAAAACTTTTATGGTTTTAAAATGACTTATGGACATCTTATCAAACTTGAACCAAATAGGTGTAGGGTACTACACCAAATAGGTGTAGGTGACTGTTTCTTTACTTGTTATACCCTACACATATGAAATAGGAAAAGGGTATATTAACTTTGGTATGGTGTTTGTAACCACCTAAAGGAAGCGAGCTGGATATGGAAAAGTATATATATTTGTGATCAGCGTAATCTCCTGAGTCGGTATAGCCGTGTCCGTCCGTCCGCCCGTAAGCATAATAACTCAAAAACTAATGGAGCTATCTTGATGAAATTTTAACTGTAGGTTACTAGGACTTAAAGTTCGAAGGGGATTGCATATGGGCGAAATCGGCCAAAGGGTTCAGATTCTGAACGTTTTAATTGTTTTAAGAAGGCCAACGAATATATAAAAATATAAGGATAACTCAACAGCTAATGGCGCTATAACCATGAATTTTGTGGTGTAGGTTACTAGTAATGAGATTATGGCGAGGATTGCGTGTGGTCGAGGTCTGACCGTTGGTTCGGATGCTAGAAGTTTTTGATCGAATTTAAGCCAAACAAGCATAATTCCGAAACCAATGAAGATAAAACTTTCAAATTTAGTATTAGTGTGCCTCCTGCTATGTCCTTAAAGTCCTGGAAATTTAGGACCAATTGGAGTAAAGGATCGGGGACCATCTACACAGTTCTGAAGACCTTAAAGCATATCATTGAAATTAATAAAGAAAAGAGCTTAAAATTAAGATAGAACGTTCCAATTGTGTACAAGGGTTCACTAGTATTGAAAGAATGGGGCGGGCCGCATATAGGCGAAATCCGACCATGGGTTCGGATCCTGTAACTTTTTCATCGAATTTAGGAAAAGCGAGCATGATTCCGGATCCAAAGAAGTTAGAACCTCCTAATTTGGTATCAGGGTGTCCCTTTCTATTCCCTTAGTGTCCTTGAAATTTGGAACCAATTGTAATAGTGGGTCGGAGACTATCCACCTAGTTTCGAAGAAAACTATCATAAAAACACTATATCTCAAAAACTAATTACGCTATTTTGATGAAATTTAAATTCTATTATTTAAATTTCATCAAATTAAATTTCATATTATTAAATATTTTTTTTAATAAACGACGAAAATTTTTTTTTTTTTAATTTTTATTATCATTCTATATTTTATTGAAATGTTACCATAGGTAATATATAATTAAGAAATTGTGTACGATACTTAAGTTGTAAAATTATTTTTATTTTTAAATGAATTATATGAAAAGTTCTAATTTTGTCATTGTATTTTAGAAATACATTTATTGTATATTTTGATTATTAAATTTTGTGACAAAAAGATAATGAAAGCATTAAGGTTTTTAACTAACATTAAAAACCATCAAATTATATAAACTTTTATATTTATATTATTACAAATTAATATTTCTTTAGAATAACTTTGAGTTTAATTATATAAAACATTAAAAAATAAGTAAATTAAGAGAATAGATTTAAAAATTATTTATAATTGAAATAATACTAAATCATACAAATCAATACTGGTACTAAATCATTCAACAGTAAATTCACTACAGCTTAAAATCCTGAAAAAAAGTAATTGCTGCGTGTTGGTAAAATTATATTGAATTGGATAAAAGTTTTAAATATGTAATTTTGTGATTGCATTTTACGACTCCATATATTTCAAGTTTATTTGTTGTTTAATAATTTTAGATAGATAATTGTTAAGATTTTTTAACATTTTTGAATTGATAAAATAATTAGAAAATGATTTTAGTATTATAAAGTTAATTTCTTAAGCTATGTTTTACCATCAAACTAACAAAAGCTTTGGTTTTAAAATGACTTATGAACATCTCATTAAATTTTAACCAAATAGGTGTAGGGTATTTCTAAGTCGGTTGCACCAACTGACTATTTCTTTACTTGTTTTTACTATGAAGAGTGAATATACATAGGTACAAATAAAAGTATGCATATATTTACTTGTTTGCTGTCATATTAAAAATATGCTAACACAGTCACACCAATGACAAAATTTGGAGGTTAAACCCTGATTGTATCGGATTTATGCTCGTTTGCTCTAATTTTGATCAAAAAGTTCTAGAATCCAAAACCATGGTCCGATATTGACCGTACGCCTTCGTTTTATTACTATTACCTAAATCACAAATTTTATGAAGACAGCGTTATGAGTTGTTGCATGAGTTGACGTAAAAGAAATAGGAAAAAACACCGTTTTACAAAATTTAAAGCTTCTGTATTTATTTTAAGTTATCAGCTGTATTAATTTTGAATATATTTTTTAAAGTCTTGGTATTGAGGGTGGTACGCAAACCACTATTCCAATTCATCAAAAATTTCACGATCACGAAGCAATAAGAAGAAATACCTGTCTCCCAAATTTCAAGCTTCTATTTTATTTGGTTTCGGAATTATGCTTGTTTGGCTTCAATTCGATCAAAAGCTTCTAGAATCCGAACCCATTGTCCGGTCTTGACTATAAGAAAAATCCGTGGTACTTTCATTATCAGTAGCCTAGAGTTTAAATTTCATCATTACCTCTATTAATTTTTCAGTTATCCAGTTATCATGTGTACGGACGGAAGGACGTGGCAAACACCATACCAAAGTCAATATTCTCTTTTCCTATTTCATAGGTGTAGGGTATAAAAAGAACGTATTTCATTGAAAAGTGGTATACATTTAAAGATTTTGAAAAGGAAGATATGTTGATTTTCAAAACTTGACGTAATTCATAATAGT
Organism: Dolichopus griseipennis; assembly: GCA_963082915.1. Taxonomy (NCBI): domain Eukaryota; kingdom Metazoa; phylum Arthropoda; class Insecta; order Diptera; family Dolichopodidae; genus Dolichopus; species Dolichopus griseipennis. Next base: position 54,946,882 of record OY720445.1, on the reverse strand, counting down.
ATTTCCAAATAGATACCTAACTAAATAGACAGAAGTTCACAGTCATTTCCTTATTTGGATCAAAATATTTGGATGAGCAATCGTTTTTTAGTATGAATATCATTAAAAACAAATACAGAAAAAAGAACAAGTAAAGCAACAGTCAGTCGGTGCAACCGACTTAGAAATACCCTACACCTATTTGGTTAAAATTTAAGGACATATCCATAAGTCATTTTAACACCATAAAAGCTGTTATTAATTTGATCGTAAGACATAGCTAACCAAATCAACTTTATAATACTAAAAACATTTTCTAATTACACTATCTATTAAAAAATACTACAAATTCTTACTAATTTATCTATTTAAAAATATTAAAAAACAAACAAACTTGAAATAAATGAAAATATATTTATTCCAATTCAATTACAAAATGAAAAAATTCTAATTATTAAATTTTGTGATAAAATGATAATCAAAGCATAATATATTTAATAATCCAAATTTTTAAAAATTGAAATTATTTTAAATGGTTAGTTTATATACCTAATAGAAAAGCTTATAAACGCAAAATATGCAATAAATGTATTTCTAAAATACAATTACAAATTTAGACCTTTTCATATAATTCATTTAAATATAAAAATAAATTTTAAATAAATGCAGGAAGTACCTTTGAACATAGCTGAACCACTACAATTAAGTCTAGATTTCGGAGACACATAGGACATAGGAAATATATTCTTTGGCTTCGAAATTAAACTCGACCACAACCAATTCCCATGGTACTTTCATTACTAGTAACCTAGTATTAAATTTCATCAAAATACCGGCATTATTTTTTGAGTTATGGTGTTTTTAAGATATATGTTTGTTAGTCCTTGAACTTTTCAAGGGTTCCAGAACCCGAAATTATGGTACGATTTCGCCCATATGCAGTCTTGTCATACTTTCAATACTAGTTAACCCTTGTACACAATTGGAACGTTCTATCTTAATTTTAAGTTACTAGTTTTATTAATTTCGATGATAAGCTTTTACACATTGGGGGGTCTAAGAGAGGTTCTGAACCACCACTCCAATTGATCCCAAATTAGGGGGGCACGCAAGAAATAGTAAAGAACACCCTGGGCCAAATTTGAAGCTTCTACATTGGTTTCAAGTTACTATATTTATTAATTTCGAAAATATGTTTTAAGGTCCTCGGAACTGAGTGCCTGGTCCCAAACCCACTACTCCAATGGGGCCGAAATTTCAAAGGCACTAAGGAAATAGCAAGGGACACCCTGATACCAAATTTGGAGGTTCTATCTTCATTGGTTTCGGAATTATGTTCGTTTGGCCTAAATTCGATCAAAAAGTTCCAAGTTCCGAACCCATTGTACTTTACCCACCGTACGCAGTCACCGCCGGAGTTTCATTACCAATAACCTACAGCTCAAATTTCATGAAGATAGGCTCATTAGTTGTTGAGTTATCGTGATTTTTTATATATGTTTGTTAGCCCTGACATCGATTAAAAGATCCGGAATCCGAACCGTTGGACTGATTTTGCCCTTATATAGTCCGCGCTGTATTTATAGTACTAGTTAACCCTTGTACACAATTTGAACGGTCTATCCTAATTTTAAGTAACTATTTTTAGTAATTTCGATTATAAGCCTTTTAAACTTGGCAGGTCTGCGAGGGGTACAGAACCACCACTCAAATTGATCCCAATTTAGGGGAACACAGAAGAGATAGTAAAGTACACCCTTGTGGCAAATTGGAAGCTTCTACATTTTTTCAAGTTGTCATCTTTATTAATTTTAGAGATATGCTTTAAGGTCTTCGGAAATGTGTGGCTGGTCCCCGACCCACTACTCCAATGGGACCCAAATTCACAAGACACTTAGGAAAGAGGAAGGGACACGCTGATACTAAATTTGGAGGTTCTATCTTCATTGGTTTCGGAATTATGCTCGCTTGGCCTAAATTCGATCAAAAAGTTCTAGGTTCCGAACGCATGGTCCAATCCCGACCTTACGCAATTTCCGAAGTAGTTTCATTACTAGTAACTTACAGCACAAATTTGATGAAGATAGCGTCATTAGTTGTTGAGTTATCGTGATTTTTTATATTTGTTCGTTAGCCCTGAAACCGATTAAAAGGTCCAGAATCCGAACCCATCGGCCGATTTCGCCCATTTGCAATCCCCGCCGTACTTTCAGTCCTAGTAACCTACAGTTAAAATTTCATCAAGATAGCTCCATTATTTTTTGAGTTATCGTGCCTACGGACGGACGGACGGACGGATGGACATGGCTATATCGACTCAGGCGGTCACGCTGATCACAAATATATATACTTTTCCATATCTAGCTCGCTTCCTTTAGGTGGTTACAAACACCATACCAAAGTTAATATACCCCTTTACCTAATCTATAGGTGTAGGGTATAAAAAGAATTTATATAATTACCGAATTAGTAATAATATGAATTATTATATTATATACTATTATATATTTTTTTATTTGGAAATTATTACTTACCTTACTATTAAATTTTAATTTACACAAACGATCAAAAGTTCCAGAACCCGAACCCGTGTTCCGATTTCACCCATATGTAGTCCCCGACGTACTTTCAATACTAGTTAATCCAACACAATTGGAGGTTCTATCTTAATTTTAAGTTATAATTTTTATTAATTTCGATAATAAGCTTTTAAAACTTGAAGGGGTTTAAGAGAAGTACTGAACCACCACCTCAATTGATTCCAAATTATGGGGACGAGCAGGAAATAGTAAATAACACCCATATGCGAAACTTGCAACTTCTACACTTGTTTCAAATTACTATCTTTATTAATTTCGAAAATATGCTTTAAGGTCCTCGGAACTGAGTGGCTGGTCCACGACCCACTACTCCAATGGACCCAAATTTCAAAGACACTTACGAAATAGGAAGGGACACCCTGATACCAAATTTGGAGGTTCTATCTTCATTGGTTTCGGAATTATGCTCGTTTGGCCTAAATTCGATCATAAAGTTCTATGTTCCGAACCCATTGTCCAATCCTCACCTTACGTGATCACCGCCGTAGTTTCATTACCAATAACCTACAGCACAAATTTCATGAAGATAGCCTCATTAGTTGTTGAGTTATCGTGACTTTTTTTATATATGTTCGTTAGCCCTGACACCGATTAAAAGGTCCGGAATCCGAACCGTTGGGCTGATTTCGCCCTTATATAGTCCGCGCTGTACTTATAGTACTAGTTAACCCTTGTACACAATTTGAACGGTCTATCCTAATTTTAAGTAACTATTTTTAGGCATTTCGATTATAAGCCTTTAAAACTTGGTAGGTCAGAGAGGAGTACAGAACCACCACTCCAATTGATCCCAAATTAGGGGAGCACGCAAGAGATAGTAAAGAACACCCTTGTGGCAAATTGGAAGCTTCTACCTTTTTTCAAGTTGTTATCTTTCTTAATTTTAAAGATATGCTTTAAGGTCTTCGGAAATGTGTGGCTGGTCCCCGACCCACTACTCCAATGGGACCCAAATTCACAAGACACTTAGGAAATAGGAAGGGACACCCTGATACTAAATTTGGAGGTTCTATCTTCATTGGTTTCGGAATTATGCTCGTTTGGCCTAAATTCGATTAAAAGGTCCAGAATCCGAACCCGTGGGCCGATTTCGCCCATATGCAATCCCCGCCGTACTTTCAGTCCTAGTAACCTACAGTTAAAATTTCATCAAGATAGCTCTATTATTTTTTGAGTTATCGTGCCTACGGACGGACGGACGGACGGACATGGCTATATCGACTAAGGCGGTTACGCTGATCACAAATATATATACTTTTCCATATCTAGCTCGCTTCCTTTAGGTGGTTACAAACACCATACCAAAGTTAATATACCCCTTTACCTATTCTATAGGTGTAGGGTATAAAAATATACATTCCGTCTTATGCTTGCGTTCTTTTATGAGTAGGAAATTACTTTCAATTCTCAAATGCTGTCAGCTACACCAGCTCCTATAAAAGATTAAGTGAGAAGAGTAGATAATTAAAAAATTTCCGCCGGATGGCTTTAATTTAAATTTTTATCATATATTTTATTAAATAACCAACGAGCACTTCTTTAATTTTAATAACTATTAGGGGTATTCACGAGTTGATGCAAAATGGTCTTGCAAAAGTGCAAAATTTTGTATTGTAACCAAATCTTGCACCTGTGAATTTTTTGCCAGTTGAAGTGAAAAATACACTACCAATTAGGACCTTACCATTTTGTGTTCTGAGCACCTAAAATGTATTCAATTTCATCAATATCGCTGGATTTTCCTAATATACACGCAGACAACCCATATTTGACATACAGAGCTACACCACCAGTAACCATAACTTTATCTGTATGAGGATTAATCCTGGATCGGTCATTTCGATAAATTTTATAACCTGGGATTTTCACCATATCTTCATTAATATCAGATTCAAGCTAAGATTCAGGCCCATAATTACATGAATATTAGTCTTACAAATAATATTTCTTAGGACATCAAGCGAAGAGAATAAACTTCTGATATGTATATTTATCACATTAAGGTAGTTTTTATTTTTTAAACTAATATAAGAAGAAGAATAATTAATATTAAAGTTCGCCACATTATTACCGTTAAAAAAAAAGCATTCATTATTTACGATTCGAAAAAGAAAATTCAACAAGCCAGTTAAAAAACATGCACGAGCTGAAATAGATACTATTGAAGTGGGATTACTAATAACAAGTAAAGAAACAGTCAGTCGGTGCAACCGACTTAGAAATACCCTACACCTATTTGGTTCAAATTTAAGGACATATCCAAAAAGTCATTTTAACACCATAAAAGCTGTTATTAATTTGATCGTAAGACATAGCTAACCAAATTAACTTTATAATACTAAGATACTTAGGATATAGGAAGGAACACCCTGATATCAAATTTGGAGGTTCTATCTTCATTAGTTTCGGAATTATGCTCGTTTGGCCTAAATTCGATCAAAAAGTTCTAGGTTCCGAACCCATGGTCCAATCCCGACCTTACGCAATCCCCGAAGTAGTTTCATTACACTATCTATTAAAAAATATTACAAATTCTTACTAATTTATCTATTCATAAATATTAAAAAACAAAAAAACTTGAAATAAATGAAAATATATTTATTACAATTCAGTTACAAAAGTGAAAAAATTTGAATTTTTAAATTTTGTGATAAAAATCTAATCAAAGCATAATATATTTAATAAGTCAAATTTTTCAAAATTGCAATTATTTTAAATGGTTAGGTTATGTACCTATTAGAAAAGCTTATAGTAAAATATGTAATAAATGTATTTGTAAAATATAATTACAAATTCAGAACTTTTCATATAATTCATTTAAATATAACAATAAATATTACATAAATGCAGCAAGTACCTTTGAACATATATTAAGTATCATACACAATGTCTTAATTATATAACCTACGGTAATAATTCAATAAAATATAGAAAAATGTTATGTTCAAACTTTAGTTAAATAAAAACACATGAATTTCGATTTTAAATTTTTAAATCTTTTGTTTTATTGTTATTTTCATTTTTATGTAGGTTTATAAATTATTTTTCAATCTTTCTTTTTAGATTGTTCAAAGTGAACTGATCTTTTTACAATTTTCCAAAATTTACTTTTTACAGCAATTTGGATTTTTTTTTTTAAAGTTTTACATAAGAATTTTTATTTAATAATTTTTTATTCTTTTCTTTAATTTATTTTTAACAGAAATACAAAATTTAAATTGATTTTGTAACAAATTTGTTTACTTAAACTAATTACAATTCATTGACTTTCTTTTTATAAAAAAAATGTAATTTGAAACTTTTGTTTTTCGAAATTATAATTTAACTTAGGCTAATTCAAATGCAATTGTTTTCAGTAAGAAAAAAAATTAATAATTTATTGACTGGGAAGCAAAATGTTATATGATACTTGTGATTTGTTAATTTTGGGTATTTTTTATTTTAAGTGGTTTCGAAATGGAATTGAGGATAAAAATTAAAAATGTTAATGATAACAAAAAATGTTGTTAAAAAAATAAGAATAAGTATTATTATTATTGGAATGGCATACGTGTGTTTGTTGTTACAGGGCGATCTTGTGGTGAGGGCAATCCTGTGAGAATGTAACACCTCCCTTATTAAGATTCGACTCCTGGCAAATATCTTTAAATTGTAAATTTACTTTGAGTAATCCCATTTTGAAATTTTTGTATAGGTAAATACAAATAATAAGTATCCCTATTATGATAATTACATCTGTCGTTATATTAGTGTACCATTTCCAATTATGTTCAAGGTTAAATTCTTTTAAATGTTTAGTATTATCAATATGTGTAAAATATAGGTCTTCTAATAAAATTGAATAGTAATTTTTTCGATATTAATATCACGTTCTACATATGGTAGAATTTGATGGAAGTCTTCGGAATTTTTCGTTCGAAAATCTCCTAGAGAAAGTTTACAATTCGTGAATTTAATAATGTTATTACCTTTTACTTTTATAACGTTTTGTTGTCCGCAATTGTTAAGTAAAGACTTTTCTTTTAAATTTTTCGTTATTATAATGTTATCTGATCCTAATTTAATTTCTTCTGTAAGATTATTATGATATTTACAATCCATTTTGTTATTATTTAATAAATTTGCCATAATTTTGCAAACAATCGCCAGTAGTTCTTTCTCGGTTATTGTATAGTTAATCTCATGTTCGTTGAGAGTGCGTGAAGCATAACAGACAGGATGGTTTTCCTGAGAAAGAGCAGCTCCTATAGCATAACCACTAGCATCTGTGGTCAGACAAAACCTTTTTGAAAAGTCAAGGTATTTCAGGATTACTTGTATTCATATGTTTATTCTTTTTCAAATATACTGTCATGGGTTTTGCAACTTTTGCAAAATCCCGAATAAATTTTCTATAATATCCTATTAATCCTAAGAAGCTTTTTATCTGTTTCGGAGTTTTTGGTAGGGGGAATTTATTTATAGCTTCAATTTTATTGGGGTTCGGTTTTATCCCACTTGTTGTTATTATATGACCCAAGAATTCCGTTTCTTGTTTCATGAATTCGCTTTTGTCGAGTCGTATTTTCAGGTTTGATTCTTCGAGTTTCTTTAATATTTTAGATAACGAATCAAAATGTTCTTCTTTACTAGTGCTGAATATAACAATGTCGTCCAAGTAGACATAACAGCTTTTACCGACAAATTCTCTTAATATAGAATTCATTAACATTTGGAAAGTATTCTTTAGACCGAATGGCATCCTGACAAACTCAAAGTGACCATTTTTGGTATTAAATGCAGTTTTTTTATATCATCTTTATCGATTTCGATTTGGTGGAAACCTTTGGCCAAATCGAGAGTCGTAAAGTACATAGCACGTCCTAGTTCGTCCAGTATGTCTTCTATGTTCGGTATAGGATATTTATCTTCAACAGTCACATTGTTTGATTTTTGATAATCGATAACAATGCGCCATTTTTTCTTCCCTATCTCTGATTTTTTTGAAACCACTCATATGGGTGCCGAAAATGGGGAGTCACTCGATCTTATTATTCCCTGTTTTAGCATATCATTGATTTGCTCTTCAATTTCTAAACGGTGTATTTCTGGATACCGATAGAGTTTTGTATAAATTGGAATATCGTTAGTTGTATTGATCTTATGTTTTATTGCGTTAACGAATTACCTTCGTGATAGAAAGCTTTATCCAACCTCTTTATTATTTTCAGAAGTTCTTGTTTTGTCACTTCGTCTAAATGATTAATTCTGAATTCTTTTTCGTCCAGAAAAATTTCGTTTTGAAATATCTCAAGTTCTCTAACCGGAAAAGGAACAAATTATTCTTTTTCTTCATTTTCGTTGAAGAATAGTGGGAGTTCGATCCCGGTTTTTAATTTTAAGGTTTTATCTTTGTAATTAGTTATACCTTCCTTCTTTGTAATTCTATTTTATCATCGGAGTTAAATTCTAAGAATGAAACTAAAATAATTTTAGTATTATAATAAATCATATTTGTTAAAGTTTTAATGGGAATGGGTTTTATTTTGATGGCGTATATGAGATTGCAAATTTTGGTATTTATGATGCTCATTGTAGCACCTGTATCAATAATAAATTTTAAGGGTCTACCTCGCGATTGTATTGTTATATAAGGTAGGGAACTTGATGGTTGCTCTAGGCTACCAATAGAAAAATTTCTTCTCTTGGATTTTGTATTTCCAAAATGTTGATTCGCGAATTTCTTGACGGATCAACTTTCATTGGTTCATCTTGAATTTGACGGTAATTTCTGTTAGATTGTTCTCTTCTCTGAAAGAGATCAGATTTCATTTTAAAATCTATTTTATTGCAAGTTTCTAGAGCTATTGTTTTGATTAGAATTAGCACTATTATTGTTAGTTGAATTACTATAATTATTATTATTTCCTTGATAATTGTTAGAAGTATAAGTTCTATTGTAATTTAAATTTCTATTATTGTTGTTGTAATTATGATTAAAATTATTGTTAGTTGAGTTATTGTTATTAGCATTTCCGTTGTAATTGTTAGAGGTATAATTTCTATTATAATTCAAATTTATATTGTTGGTATTATAGGAATAACTACGATTTCTATTTCTTGGGTTATTAGCCATGGGATTTAAATATGCATAATTCCCTTCGTGTAAAATATCTAGGGCTTCTTCGAGAGTTTCAGGGTTTCTACAAAATAAGCATTGGTTCGGGAAATTTGTCTTTAAAAATTTGTAAACTTGAAATATTTTCTGACATTTTAGCTTGTGCGTTAATTTCATCCTTTATTTTATTATTGAGTCGTCTTAGAATACTTTTAATTTGATTATAGAGCTCGACACTAGCGGACGTGAAGGAAACCGATCTCATTTCGTCGAAAATTTGATTTGCTGCTTTTTTCTCTCCTAACTACGATTCTCTATTTCAATTACCTGCCTAGCCCTACCAACTAATTTGCACTTAAATCCTTAACAGGATATTTTGACTTTCCATATTATATCTTAATATTAACTGAATTATGTTTTCTACAGATTCTATAAATGAATATAAATCATTACCTTTGCCATTATATTCTGGTAACCGCTCGATGTACTTTAACGGGTTAAACTCAGGTCATCTTGTTGAATCAAAAGTCTCGCTGGTTGTAACAATGGTGCTTGTGGTGGTACTGGATCTGCCATTATAATTTTTTGTATCATTTTTTTTGTATAGTTTTATTTTACTATTTATTTATTATTGTTGTTATTTATTTATTTTTTTTAAGCGGCATTATTTTTTGGGTTATGGTGTTATTAAGATATATGTTTGTAAGCCCTTGAACTTTTCAAAGGTACCAGAACCAGAAACCATGGCACGATTTCGCCCATATGCAGTCCCCGTCATACTTTCAATACTAATTAACCCTTGTACACAATAGGAACGTTCTATCTTAATTTTAAGTTGCTATTTTTAGTAATTTCGGTTATAAGTTCTTAAAACTTGGGAGGTCTAAGAGGGGTACTGAACCGCCACTCCAATTGTTTTAGGGGGACATGCAAGAAATATTAATGAACATCCTTGTGCCAAATTTGAAGCTTCTACATTTTTTCAAGTTGCTATCTTTATTAATTTTAAAGATGGGGCTCAAACTTCAAGGATACTAAGGAAATAGGAAGGGACACCCTGATACCAAATTTGGAGGTTCTATCTTCATTGGTTTCGGAATTATGCCCGTTTGGCCTAAATTCGATCAAAAAGTTCTAGTTTCCGAACCCATGAAAATTTCATCTCCATAACTCCATTATTTTTTGAGTTATCGTGCCTACGGACGGACGGACATGGCTATATCGACCCAGGAGGTCACGCTGATCATAAATATATATACTTTTTGCGTAATATCCATTATTTTTTGAGTTATCGTGCCTACGGACGGACGGACATGACTATATCGACCCAGGAGGTCACGCTGTTCATAAATATATATACTTTTCCATATCTAACTCGCTTCCTTTAGGTGGTTACAAACACCATACCAAAGTTAATATTACCTTTCTATAGATGTAGGGTATAATAAAAACAAAAAAAATTTCGTCGTTTATTAAAAAAATATTTTGTTTTTAATTTATCTATATATATAAAAGGGAATGTTTGTTTGTATGTATGTTTGTTTGTTTGTATGTAGCGAATAGGCTCCTAAACTGCCCAGCCGATTTTCATGAAAATTTGTATATAGAGGTTATTGGGTACGGAAAGAAATCGTGGCCCAAAAATTTTGCTCTAACGGACCGCCAAGTTGGGGCTGTGGTGCAAGTATTAAAACTTCTTTGTTCTAAAATGAAAACGGTTTGACCGATTGACTTCAAATTTTGTATACGTGATGCTCTTTGAGAATTGACTTGACACTATTAGCAGTTTTGGAATATGTTAACCCATGTCGGGCCGACGGTTGGTCAAAAAAAATTTTGGGCCCAAATTATGTCCGATTTTTCGAAATTCAGCTTTGGCTTAAAAGAAAGCCCTAAAACAATTTTGTTGAGTTCCATTAACCCATTGCGGCCCAATAGCTTTTTATAGGTTTTTTCAATACTTTTCTCTAAATTAGAAACGGTTTGACCAATTGACTTCAAATTTGGTATACGTGATGCTCCTTGAGAATTGAGTTGACAGTATTAACAGTTTTGGAATTTGTTAACCAATGGCGGGCCGACGGGTGGTCAAAAAAAATTTTGGGTCCAAATTTTGTCCGATTTTATGAAATTCTGCTTTAGCTAAAAAGAAAACCCCAAAAAAAAATTTTATTGAGTTGCATTAACCCATTGCGGCCCAACAGCTTTTTATAGGTTTTTTCAATACTTAACTCTAAATTAGAAACGGTTTGACCGGTTTTCTTCAAATTTTGTATACGTGCTCCCCTGTGAGAATTGAGTTGACACTATTAACAGTTTTGGAATTTGTAAATAGATGTCGGGCCGACGGTTGGTCAAAAAAAATTTTGGGTCCAAATTATGTCCGATTTTTCGAAATTCAGTTTTGGCTTAAAAGAAAGCCCTAAAACAATGTTGTTGAGTTCCATTAACCCATTGCGACCCAACAGCTTTTTATTAATTTTTTGGTTATTTTACTCTAAATTAGAAACGATTTGACCGGTTGACCTCAAATTTTATATGTGTGAAGCAACTTGAAAATGGAGTTGAGTCTGTTAACAATCGGTTCTACGTTTGGTCAAAAAAAATTTTTTGGAAGTAAATTACGTCAAATTTTGGAAAATAGTTTGTACTGCTTTGAATTACAGAAAGTTTCAAAAATTACTAGAATAATCCTAGAAAAATCGTTTTAAAAAGATTGCTTTCATACATTTTTCAATTTACGTGTGTAAACCGTGGGTAATTTTTGTGTTAACTTTTTGCAGTAACATCAAATTCAATTAAACCTCCATTGAAAGGCGCACCGGGTATTAGCTAGTAAAATATAAACATAATAAGTTTTATTGTAAAATTTTTAGCTTTTTATAACTCAACAACTAATGACGCAACCTTCATAAAATTTGTGTTGTAAGTTATTAGTAATGAGACTGTGGCAGCGATTGCGTGCGGTCGAGATTGGACCATGGGTTCGGATCCTAGAACATTTTGATCGAATTTAGGCCAAACAAGCATAATTCCGAAAACAATAAAGATAGAACCTTAAAATTTGGTATCAGTGTGCCGCTTCCTTTGTCCTTAGGGTCCTTGAAATTCGGGACCAATTGGAATAGTGGGTGGGAGACCATCCATACAGTTCTGAAGACCTTAAAGCATATCATTGAAATTAACAAAAAAAGTAGCTTAAAATTAAGATAGAAAGTTCCAATTTTGTAAAAAGGTTCATTAATATTGAAAGAACGGCGTGGACTGCACATAAGCGAAGTCCGACCATGGGTTCGGATCCCAGAACTTTTTCATCGAATTTAGGCCAAACGAGCATGATTCCGAATCCAAAGAAGATAAAACCTCCAAATTTGGAATCAAGGTCTCCTTTACTATTCTTTTGTGTCCTCGACATTCGGAACCTATTGGAGTAGGGGGTCGTGGACAATCCACATAGTTTCGAAGACCTTAAAGCATATATGCGAAATTAATGAAGATAGAAACTTCAAATTTAATACACTATTTTCTATTTCCGTTCTTATTTAACACTTTTATATTTTTAAAAGGCTAATAATATGACTACAAAACATATTATGTATTATATTTTATAAATTAAAAACAAAATATTTTTTAAATAAACGATTAAATTTCTTCTTTTTAATTTTTATTATATCATTAATTTTGTTGAATTATTATATTACCATAGGTAATACATAATTAAGAAATTGTGTACGATTCTTAAGTTGTGTTTAAAATGCTTGCTGCATGTATGCAAAATTTATTTTCATAACCAAATGAATTATATGGGAAGGTTTAAATGTGTCATTGTATTTTAGAAATACATTTATTGCATATTTATAACATTTATTGCATAAGTACATATACTAGGTATTTAAATTAATTTCAATTTTGAAAAATTTGATTTAGTAAATTTGGTGATAAAAAGCTAATTAAAGTGTTAATGGCTTTAATTAATATTAAAAATTATGAAATTATATTACCTTTTATATATATATTATCACATATTTATATTTTTTTCGAACAACTTTGAGCTTAATGAAAATTAGTGACACAGATAACAACAGCATTATGATTGTAATACTTATTTATAACAGAAGTTAATTGCTGCATGTGTGTAAAATTTTATTGTATTGGATAAAAATTTTAAATACGTAATTTTGTAATTGCATTTCCGAATCCATTTATTTCAAGTTTATTTGTTGTTTAATATTTTTATACCCTACACCTATGAAATAGGGAAAGGATAGATTAACTTTGGTATGGTGTTTGTAATCACTTAAAAGAAGCGAGCTAGGTATAGAAAAATATATATATTTGTGATTAGCATGACCTCCTGAGTCGATATAGCCCTGTCTGTAGGCACGATAACGTAAAAACGAATGAAACTACCTTGATGAAATTTTAACTGTAGGTTACCAGGACTTAAAGTACGGCGGCGGTTGCATATGGGCGAAATCGGCCCATGGGATCGGATTCTGAACCCTTTTCATAGGTGTAGGGTATTATAACGGAGTTTTTTAATTAAAAGCTTCCATATTTATTTTAAGTTACTATCTTAACTAATTTCGAATATATGCTTTAAGGTCTTGGGAATAATGAGGGTGGTACACAAACAAATATTTCATTTCATCCAAAATTTCAAGGACACAAAGCAAATAAGAAGAAACACCTCTGCCCCCTGAACCACCATTCCAATTGATCCCAAATTAGAAGGACACCTAGGAAATAGTAAAAACGAACTACTGTGACAAATTTGAAGCTTCTACATTTGTTCAAGTAACTATCTTTATTAATTTCGAAGATATGCTTTTATAAGGAAATGGGAAGGTACACCCTGATACCAAATGTAAAGGTTCTATCTGAATAGTTTCGGAATTATGCTCGTTTGGCCTAAATTCGGTCATAAAGTTCTCGGATACAAACCCATGGTCCGATCTCGAACGTTCGCAATCTCCTTCGTAGTTTCATTACTAGTAACTACAACAAGAATTTCATGAAGATATCGTCATTAGCTGTTGAGTTATCGTTATTTTTTATATATGTTCGTTAGCTCTTAGACCGGCTAAAAGGTCCAGAATCCGAACCCATGGGCTGATTTCACCATGGTACTTTCAGTACTTGTAACCTACTGTTAATATTCAGCAGGAAAGTTCCATTAGTTTTTGAGTTATCGTGCCTACGGACGGACGGACGGACGAACATGAGATCACGATTCAGGAGGTCACGCTAATCAAAAATATATATACTTTTACATATCTAGCTCGCTTCCTTTAGGTGGTTACAATCACTATACCAAAGTTAATATATCATTTTCCTATTCCATAGGTGTAGGATATAATATATTTAAAAATTTATAATTTGTTATCTGTTTTAGAATAAAATAAAAGAGTTTTGTGGGAATATCGTAACAATCATAAATCCTAAAAGTGAATTGACCCAAGAATGTAGAACACATTGACTAATACGGGTTAGTTTTTCTTATTTCAAGTATGATTTTAATAGTTTGGGAAAACTAAACAAAGATATTTTGTTTCGGTGATTTTTAAATACCATACTTTTTACCAGGGTTAAAAAATAATACTAATTTTTTTTTTCACTCTATTTGACATCTTCGCTTTAAATTTTAATAAAAAAAAAATCACAATAAAACATTTATCAATTGAGAGTGTCTCTCAAATAAAATTTATTTATCTATAATAAAGATTTATCAAACAGAGAACAATGTCTTACAAAATAAAATTTTTACTTTATTAGAAAGCGTACAATTCAATAGAATATTCTTTTTAGAAAATTTCAATATATAGATTTTGACTGATTTACTCTTGATATTACTTTTTTAAATGAGAAAGAAAATAAAATTAAATATATACCACTCACTGCTAAAGTAAGTTTTTAAAAATAAAAGCCTTTCTGATTAGGAGAGAAGTGATATAGTAATATTCTATGTAGAAATAAAAATCTGAAAGAGTTTTATTTTTATTGAACATTTTAAACTAATTTGCCTTGATTTTATGATTCTTATGGTTAATTGATATTAAAACCAAAGTATAGGTATCTATGTTAAGAAGTAATTTAACTTTTAACCAAAACCAAACTTTTACTAAACCTTATACATTTTTTACAACAAAAAACTTTGTGTATAAACATATACAAAAATTTTTTTTTTTTGTTTTACATTCATTGTGTATAGGAAAAACATGTAAATACATAGTGTTGTTTTTTTTTCATACATGTTTTACCTATACACAATGAATGTGAAACAAAAAAAAATATATTGTATATGCTGCTGTACTTTTCGAACAAATGGAATAAACGAACGAAATGTTTAATTCAATTATTTTAAAAATGATAAGCCTCATAGTAACATAGTGTTGTTTTTTTTTCATACATGTTTTTCCTATATACAATGAATGTGAAACAAAAAAAAATATATTGTATATGCTGCTGTACTTTTCGAACAAATGGAATAAACGAACGAAATGTTTTAATTATATTGTAAGTTATTTCATATAAAGATTTTTACCATTTGATTTAATTCACTTTTAATTTCAAATATTTACTTTCTAATATTATATATACAGGGTGTCCGCGACTCAAGTACGCGCACTACACTCAGTGATTGGGGGCATTAAAACAAACAAAAAATTGTACTGGATGGAGGGTCTATTGTGGACCCTTTTCGAGATATGAGGGATTAAAGATTTAAGGAGACTTTTCATAAAAAAATCAATAACTTTTGAACAGTTCTGTAGAGAGATAAAAATAAATCCATTTTGTAGAGTAAGTTGTCAGCTTTAATTTTTGTGTACTAATGAGCCCCATATACCCAACAGTTACAAAGATATGAAGGTTCAAAATGATTTAAAATTTCTTATAAAATATTAATGAAAAAAATAATAGATAAAAAAAAATTTCATAATTTTTCTGTTTGAACCGATTGAAAATAACACACTTTTCTATTCTTCATATCAAAAATGGTTAGAGATAGAGAAAAAGTTATTATGTACTAATTATAGGGCTTGAAAAGCTGTCTTGAAATATGCTATAAAAAGTACCCCAAATACAGTGTGCTTCAAAAGAAAATAGAGTTTGAAACATAATTTTTCATTTTAAATCATTTTGAACCTTCATAACTTTGTAAATGTTGGGTATATGGGGATTATTAGTACACAAAAATTAAAGCTGACAACTTACTCTACAAAATGGATTTATTTTTATCTCTCTACAGAGCTGTTCAAAAGTTATTGATTTTTTTAAAGCTGACAACTTACTCTACAAAATAGTTTTTTTTATCTCTCTACAGGAAGCTGTTCAAAAGTTATTGATTATTTTTTTATGAAAAGTCTCCTTAAATCTTTAATCCCTCATATCTCGAAAAGAGTCCACAATAGACCCCCCCCCCCTCCAGTACAATTTTTTGTTTGTTTTAATGCCCCGAATCATTGACACCCTGTATAATTGAACAAAACATTAAGAAACAATTTTGAATAATAGTAAAAGAAGAAATTGCAGTCAATTATTTTTAAGAATAATGAATACTCTATCAAGCATATTTTAAGGTGAATTTTAATGAACTTATATATTCTGATTTATCTTTAGATATTTATTCATCGTGAAAATAAAAATAAGTACATCAAAAACAAATCATAATTTTTTGAACAAAACAAAAAGAATTTATACATACCTATTCTAAATTCCCTCGTAGACTTTCTACGAAAAATTGGCTAAGCTACGAAAAAAAGTTTTACTGATTCTAAATTCCCTGTTAGAAAATTAAATTTGCAATGGCAACATTAACTTTTGAATTCATTTCTTTAAATAAAAATTATGATTGTTTTCAATTTTTTAGTATTAATTTTTGAAAAGATGTTTAAATAATTTTATAAAACAAAGTTAACTAAACAATTAAATAAAAATGTAAATTCATTTAAAATTTTTTGTTTATATGTACAGAATGAACTTTTGTAGATTTTTGCAGTTTTCGTAATGTTAAGTGGGAATTGAGAATAACTTTTTCCTAGATTATCTCCGACTTAGCTGTACGAGGGAATTTAGAATAGGGTTGATAGTCTTTCGTGAATATATAAACATTTTTAGCACTTTTAAATATGAACGAACCTTTTACAGATATGAAATTTACATTTATGTTATCCGTAAAGAGGTTTTTGATTTCTGTTTCAGATAACTTAACGTTTTCGAATAAAAAATTAAAAAACAAAGACAATTTTTTGATAAATTTACAGAACGGTTATTTAATAATAATGAAAAAAGGAAAGCAGAAATCAAAACGCAAATACCTTTAAAATAATTTATAATTTAAAAACAGTTTCTTTTTTATTTCGCTTTGAAAAAGTAATTATTCGCGAAGAAACTAGTAAATACATACAAACGGTACACGTACTTATTTTTTATACTGCCCATACACGATGGGCCGGGTTTTCAATTTGGTACGCGTACTTGCTAAGATGAATCGTGTATGGGTAAGTTGAAAGACCATTTTGAAAGTTGAAAAGTTTGGAGGAAAATCAAAAAATTTTGATTTTTTGTGGGCGGAGTCATTGGTTTGCTCATTATGTTTTCTTGTTTTTCGTTTTTTTTTTGACACGAAAGAACGGTGAGATATTCCGATTGGAAAAAATAGGAAAACTATAATGTATAACAAATAATTAAGTAGGGAATTTGAAATAATAAAATTAAATTAGAAAAATCTTTTAAATTATAAAAAAATATTAAATACCATACTTTTAGAAGAAAAAAATTAAATAGGCAGAACTATATATTCAAATAAAAACTGTTAAAAATTCAAATTTAAAATTATCAGATTTTTTTGACATTTACTATATTTTTAAAAACAAAAAATAAAATTTTACGATGGTTCGATAGCAGGTTGAATAGTGTATGGTAGGGTTTGTAAACATGTCCGCGTACCAAGTTGAAAATCCGGTTCATCATGTATGGGATCCATAAAATTTGCCTGAAAATTTTTTCTTTATTGCCATTCTAGTACTAGTAATTCTATGAAGAATACTAAGAAAAAATTAAACAATGTTATCAATGTTTCAGAGAGGAAATAGCAAATGCCATTGCAAAATTAAAGATCAACAAACCTCTGGGCCCTGATAATTTATCAGCAGAGCTGTTGAAAAGTGGTCCCGAGGTACTAACCACATCCCTGGTTCCAATTATCCGGGAAACATGGACAACTGGAAGAATCCCAAGAAGCTGGAAAGAAGGGATCATTGTACCAATTCCAAAAAAAGGCGACCTTAGCAACTGCAGTAACTGGCGAGGAATTACACTTTTAAATTCTGTCGAGAAATTACTGGCATTCATCATTTTAGACCGTATTTCTCCAACCGTCAACAACTTACTGCGTCGCGAGCAAGCGGGATTCAGACCTAAGAGATCTTGTGTTGATCACATAAATACCCTACGAATCATCATCGAACAGTCGGCTGAATGGCAATCTCCATTGTTCCTTCTCTTCGTCGATTTTGAACGTGCATTCGGCACCGTTTCAAGAAATGCCATTTGGGAAGCGCTAAGAGTTCTGGGAATCCCTGATAAGTTAACAGAACTAATAAAAGAACTTTATAGGGATACCGCTTGTACAGTACGATTTAAAGGGAAAACAAGCGCTGAATTTGCAATAAATAACGGAGTTCGTCAAGGTTGCGTACTCTCCCCCATACTGTTTCTAATAGTTTTAGACAGTGTAATCAGAAAAACCGACGCTGAAACATCTGATGGAATACAGTGGCGCCCATTCGAAAAACTAGGGGAACTTGATTACGCTGATGATATTTGCCTCATGTCGCACAGTTTACCATCTATTAGCTCAAAATTAGAAAAACTTATTATTAATGCTAAAAATGTTGGGTTAAAAATAAACTTTAGCAAAACGAAGCTAATGCGACTAGAAACAAGTATTCAGACACCACTTACAATTGATATTAACAACAAATCTATAGTAATCGACGAGGTTGATGAATTTTGCTACTTGGGAAGCATGATAACAAAAAGCGGTGGCGCGGAGGAGGACATATCGTCCCGGATAAATAATGCCAGGCATGCTTATCATAAACTCAGCAACGTTTGGCGCTGTAGAAACATTAGTAGAAAAACCAAACTAAAAATTTTCAACTCGAGCGTTAAACCAGTTCTACTATACGCTTGCGAAACCTGGAAAGTCACAGATAACATATCCAGAAAACTACAGACTTTTGTTAATAGGTGTCTGAGGAGAATATGCAGGATATTTTGGCCTAATACAATTTTAAACCAGGATCTTCTAACACTTACTGCCAGCAAACCAATAGCAACAGAAATCCTATGTAGAAAATGGCGGTGGATAGGCCACACCCTGCGGAAGCCGGACGATGATATTGGCAAGCAGGCATTTCAATGGAATCCTCAGGGAAAACGAAGACGCGGAAGACCACGCAACACCTGGGTCAAAACGGTCTTAGCAGAGTCCCGGCAGCAGAGTTGGGCAGAAGTCAGGCGAATAGCGCAAGATCGAGATAGATGGAAGGAGTTTGTTTCCGCTCTATGCTCCGACAGGAGTGGCATTTATTGAAAATACGTGTATTGTAGAGTTTATAGTTGTATCTGTAATTTTATTTTTACTTGTAATTGTAATTCTCTAATTATTATTCGTGTTTTGAAATAAATGTAAAGGAAGAAAAAAAAAAAATTTTTTGTGATTGGATTTATTGTTGGGATTGGTTTGTTTGTGTTGGATTGTAAGCATTGTCGTTTGGGATTGTATGATTACAATGCGATCGCAAACCTGATTGGGCGGAATAATAATCTTGGCAACGAGTCCTCTAGCAACCAGTGATGCCATGGCATGGGGACTCAGGTTAGAATGTAAATTCGAAACGGATACGGAAATATCCCGTATCAACACCAGAACATCACTAATTACGGTAGACATATATACCGACGCGGTTAAAAAAGATAACTGCTGCGGTATAGGGATAGTATGTAACGAACCAGTTGTAAGAATTGCAAGATCACTAGCAAGCCATGTAACAGTACGTTAACTGGAAGCAACTGCTATAGAGAAAGCAGTGCAAGAATTGCAACGAAATGAGATTTGAGTCAGAATGATAAATATTTTTACAGACTGCAAATTCAAAATAAATATAATGGAGGGTAGTCTGCATAAGTCAAAGTCAACACTGAACTGCTAGTGTGCTCTGAATGAACTGGGAGAAACCAATGCAGATAAACTGCACTGGATCCCGGCACATTCATGCTTCCCTGGCAATGAAAGAGCAGACGAAATGGCAAAGAGTGCCATAAGAGAACGGAGTGTGCAAACAGAGCTGATTGCACTCACACTCAAAGGTGAAACGGTTTACAAAAGTCTGGGCTAAAACCCAAGCTAAGGAACAATGGCTACACTCCACCGGATCAACTCATACAAAAATTTTCTGAGGAGAAACAAGTTGTAGAAAAATGAAAAAGATCCTAAAACTAAAAAGGGAGGATCTTAGACTAATAACAGGGATAAGCACGGGCCACTTAATGCTCATAGCCCATGAAGCAAAAATAGGTAGGGAAACTACGGGAACATGTAGAGGCTGTGGAAGGGAGGACGAAAAAGTTCTCCATGTCCAATGCCAATGCCAAACTCTAGAAGACTTAAGACTCAGAATCTAAGGAGGAAGACACTGGGATAATGAGGGTAACTCCCTCAAGACCACGCAAAATTCATAAGCTTCATGAAGGGTATATAATGGCTCAACGAGGCGCTGTAGTAAATACAAGTGTCTTCGAGAGCAGAAATGCACAACGGATCGCAAGGCCTGTGTGAGGGAGACCGGTCCCCCGTCCCCCCTTCTTCAAAACAACAACAACAATGAATATTTCAAATATTTAAATTACTTTGTGAAAAATGTTTAGTGAAGGTCTCGTATATTGGAATATACAAACAGAAAATCAAATATATTAAAAAACTAAAGCTATAATAATATTTTACAGTCTTTTAAAAATTAAAATTTTTATAACATATAAAATTTACAATTATATTTTAAAGTTTATTACTTTCGACACACTATGCAATTTTACTGTTTCAATTTTAATTTTTTTTTTTTAATTTTCAGTCTTTTTCTTGCATGAAATATTCTTATTACTATCTACTTCCAACAATTTGAGTAAATTTTTGCATATGGATGTGTGAAAAGTGTAAAAGTTAACAAGAAAATTTTTGATTACGTGAGCAAGTGAAATTACTTCTTAACAATAGATATACTTTGGTCAAAATAAACTTGGCAAATGCTTTAAAACATGCATTTGTTTCAACTCCTAAAAAAAGGGAAAATTAGTGCATAGATTCTGCAAAAAAATGCGTAGTCTAGTATGATACTTTTGCATACACATACGACCTAGATGTCGAAACAAACATGAATTTTTCAGTTAAATGCTCCAAATTTTAAACAGCGCATAATTTTTTCGAGAAATATATTCATCATAAGTTAAAACAACGTGCCCCCGTCACCAGACATGATAGATTTTTTCATCGCTTCAGTGATGAGTCTTTCAGAATTTGCTGATAGAAAATACTTCCAAAAGTGTATGAATGATTTTAGGTGAACAAAAAGTAATGTCAAAGAAATTAGGAAACAGTTTTTAGATAGAATGAAAATAGATTTTTAGATCATTAAATTTTGAATTTTCAAAATTTCAAATACATTGATTGAACTCTAGAAAAAAAATATAAGTTTATGCATAAAGGGAGTGATGTTAGTGGATTGAAGTGGATTATTATTGTGTATGTTCCACCAATCCTCGTAAAAAACTACCCGGCTAAAAAAAATATAACCCATTATCTCATTTTCTAATTTGATATAAATTACCTTAAAAATTAAGTAAGTTTTAAAATAAACTTGTCTACAAAATAACTTTATCAAGATATTTATTTATAAGATTGAATATCTGCATCACTTGACTTAACTGATAAAATAATTTCAAGAGTAAAATTTTCTTTACAAGAAGGAACATAAAATGTAAAATTTTGAATTAAAGCTATACGATGTACGTATAAAATATGAACTTGAATTGTTCCTTAAAATTTTAATAACAAACTTATTACACCATTTAAATTGTACACACTGCAACAAATTTTTGTCCAAAAAAAAAAAAAAAATTGACACCTATAAAAATATAAAATAGAAAATAAGTACATATGTACATATATTATTTATCAATGAAAATTTTAGTATGAATATTTTACGCTCCCTTATCTTACCCATAAATGAAAGGCGATCCATCAACCAAGTAATAATATTAGAAGCAAACTCTGTATTCCTCAAGTTCTGGAAACAAAAATTTAATTAAAAAAAAATTATTTGAAGTTTTGAAATGTTAGTACATTTTTTACCAAAAAAAATTTGAATGGATGTAGAGATATATCATTATATTAAGCATATTGTATAAGTAAATATTTTAGTTACAATTTTTATATCTAATTCCATCTTGAAATGGTTTTTTTTATAACAAGAAAATTTGTTTTATTCAGTATATTTTCCAAAATAAATACTTGAATAAAAAGAATATGTACATTAGACATCTGCACAATTGTATTCAAAAGCGCTTTCAAATCATTCTATAATAAGTAAAACTTTTCATATTCGGTTTTGAAAGCTTTCAAACCAAATGCATTCATTACAAATGATTATAGAATAGAGTAAATGAAATACAAAATTATTGTAGAATAGAATGAATATGTATTTGATTTATTATGTGTACCCGAAAATAGAATATTTATACTATTTGTATTTATATACCGAGTACATCAAATATAATAAAAAAAATTTTAATATGTAGTACGTATAACCAGTATGTATTATATCGATGAGTAATAATATGTAGCTTTGTTTGTTCTTTTATCTTCTTTTTGTTTTCTTTTTTTCTTTTTCTTTGTCATTATATTTAGAGTACTCGGTATACTTGGTATATTTTAAAATGTTTTGAAGTATTCAAATTTGATTTTCAAAACATCAAAGTATTTGTTAAAAAAAAAAGCTTTTCAATATTTGTATTTGAAATACAACGAATAGAATAAATATAGTTAAGTTGTAGTTTGAGTATACACCATATTTAAATCGTTTTGAACGAATGGATAGAATTAGAATACAGTATTTAAATACATTTGATAATTTTTATAAAGGAATATATTTGTGCAGATCTCTAATGTACATATGTATACATATACCATAGCAAATTTAATGTCCAGTAATAATTTACAAAAATTTTATATATTATCAACCTTTTTTTTTATTAATTCACTACCTCTAACAAATATCTTTGAGAAACAAAGTACACGTTGCACTTGTTTTTTTTTTTTTTGAATTCAGTGTTGATAATTTTTGCAAGTGTTGGCCTCATCTTATTATTTATGACATCCTCTGGAAATATAATTTAAAAATTCATAACATTGTTTAGGTTAAATTAAATTCATTTTAAATTAAAACAAAATACAACTACAATATTTATTCATTTTAACCAAACAAATACATATATTTGCTATATATAAAAAATTCTATCAATAAGTCAATATTAAATTTGATAGAATTTAAATTCCTTTGATTAAACACTTTTATGAAAAAATAACGAGAAATTAAGATCGATCAAAATACATTTTTCTTTTTTTGTTTCTCGACACACAAAAAAAGTATGATAAAACTTATCTTGAAATTTAAATTAATGTTTCTCGTTAATATTATTACCAGAAATAATTTTTATTCCTAATAATTAAAAATAATTAGTTCCATTTATTTATAAACATGTCACTTAAAGTATTCAATTTTTTTCCAAATAATGAAAAATGCAAGCACAATGTGAAATACATCCGTGTTTTATTTCTATTCACATTTTTTCTAAGATAAAAGAATGCGTTAGAGCTTGATTCAATGATATTCTTTTAGCGGGATCTAAACAAAAAATTGCATCTAATAAATCCTTTAATTGTGACACCTTTCTAAATTGATCATCTGGAAGGTTTTGTTCTGCTATAAGCTCTTGTTGAAGATTTCTAGATTGTTTGATAACAGGTATTACCACAACTTTTTCCTATAAAATAAGAATGATTGTTAACTAAAATATAAAACCTAATTTTTTTTTTTTATGTAAGATTTAATTTATAATTAAAAGGAAAGTTAATATACCCTTTCAGTTATTTTGTCAATTTCGTGGTACAGAAAATTACAGTTTTGATCAAAATGTTGATCTCTAAATTGACCTTTACGAATTATTTTATTTGGAATTTTTCCTAAAATATAATTTTTAAATTTACACAATAGAATAAAATTATAAATTGTACACGCACCTTTCAAATCCATAAAAAATTTTAACATTTGGTTATTACTTTTACCGCTAAAGAGAATTTTTCCAGTATACAATTCGTATATTGTGCATCCTGCTGACCACATATCAATGCCGAAATCATACTGCATTCCAAGAATAATTTCTGGTGCTCTGTAAAACCTTGATACAAGATATGGCGTTATGTCATTATCAGATACCGTTGAAGCTGACCCGAAATCGCATAGTTTTAATATTAAATGACTTTCATTAACTAAAATGTTGTCTGGTTTTATATCGGCATGCAAAATTCCCGTTTTTTTTAAAAGCTTTAAGGATAAAAGTAATTGCTGAGTATAACTCCGAACTGCTTTTATATGTAATCCAACATTTTTTCCATATTTTTTTAAAACTTCCCGTAAATTCATAGCCAAAGGTTCAAAAACCATACACAAATGTTGTTTATGAAAAAAATGCCTATACAAACGTAAACAATGAAAGCGATCTTCAGGATCTGCATCATTTAATTTTTTTAAAATTTCCAATTCTCTTAATCCTGTTTTATGCCTGCAAATTATATTCAAGAAATATTTTATTTTTGGTTTATTGATTATAAGGCAAACTTACATAATTTCATTATTGCGTATGATTTTGACAGCAACATTAGCATTTCCTCTAGCCTGATCTCGTGCTCTTACAACATTACTAAATACTCCTTGTCCTGTGTACCCATACACTGTATACCTATTGTCTAAAACCTCACTTATTCGAACGCGATAGTAACCTTCAGCATCATCCCAATTGTCAGTTAAGGCAGGATTTTCAATTTGATTTTTTGTTGAAATTATTGTATTTGGAGACTGAAAAAATTTTAATTATTTTCAAATCTGGTTTTAGAATTTAGTGTCATTTACTAATTTTTTTCAAATTTTACAACACTTACATCGAAGTTCGAATCAACATCTTGGTCCGCGAACATATCCCACTCATTTCTTTTAGAACTTGTTTTGTTATTTTTATCTTCTTGTTGTTTAAAGTTTATATATGTTTGTGTATCAGATATTTTATTTTCATTGTTCGAATATTCGTTACCTTTTTCCAAATTCTCAATTTTTTTTTTTTTTTGAGGTGGAGGTGTCAAAGATTCTTCTAAATGAGAAGCATTTTCTTGATATTCCTTTCTTATACTATCTGATTTATTGAGAGTATTAATATTAAAATCTAAGCTCTGTTCATCTTCCTTGCAAACATCTAACCTCTAAAATATTTTCAAAATAAAAAAATTAACTTTACTTAAAAAATATAAGGTTGCAAAAGAAACCTTTAGAAGTTCTTCTCTACGTTTTCTTCGCAGTTCTATTATCTTTTCTTCGTCATCAGTATCACTTTGAATATCTAAATCAACATCAATCACTGAATTTTCACTACTTGATTCCTCATTTTCTACTTTTTGACCTTCACTTAATGAACCCTTAAATTTGTCTTTTTCTAAACGTTTTTCACGATCTCTACTCGACCGGTGTCGCTTATGACGATCGCGTTCACGATCGCGTCGTTCCCTCTCCCGCCTCATATCTGATTCCTGTTTACTTTTGCTATGGCTACGATCACGCGCACGTCTATCACGTTCTCTATAACGTTCATTATCACTTCTATCACCTTTTTCTAAACGGCCTCGTCGCCTATCATAATTTTCTAATCGACGTTGATTTTCTGATCTTTCATCTTCTTTATTTCTGTAATCATTATTACGTTTGTAATAACTGTTTCCATAATTCTGGCGATTATTGGTTTGTCTTTCATATTCACGACGTTTTTCCTTTTCTCTTTCAACCTCTCTTACTTTTTCTGAATTGAACAAGTCTTTTTTTTTTTCTGATTTTAAGAATTTGTCTTCTATTTCTTCTTTATTGTATCTTTCTCGCTTGAACTTTTTTTTTATAATTTTTTCTGTTCCATTTTTTTTATTCAAAAGTGACATAGGTGTAAAAGTTTCATCGCTGGATCCATCTAATGATATGACATCAGTCTTAATTGTATTTTTATTAGATGTTGCTAAATTTTTTAAATATTCACTGTTTTGGGGTATAGCATTAGCATTGTCTAATTCTTTAACACATTTATTTAAAGTTTGTTCCAATTTTTTTTCTCCTTCAGATTCCGAATTGTAAGCCCCTAAACTTGCTTGTAAAAGTGCTTTTTGCCTCATTAAATCTTCCAAATTTAAGTCATCTTCAATAATTGAAACAGTTGGACTGTTTATATCTGGTTGAACACTAAAAAATTGTTTTCTGGTAAAGTGATTGAAAATTTATTTATTCTATAAAAGTTACCATATAACTTAAAATATTTAAATGTTTTTGCAAAAATAAATAAATTTAATGAAATATATTAGTAACGAACACAACTTCTAAAAAAATCGATTGAATAATAATTGCAATATACCATCTAAATTTTATATTGCAAACAATTTAATTTTCGAAGTTTTTTCTAATTTCTATAAATAACCAATTCTAGTTATTTAATTACACATTTTAAAATGCATATTGAAATTATTGATTCTTTTCACAATAATTTAACCAAATTAAAAACCAAATCATATTAGCGCATACTTACACTGGACTTTCAGATCCTGACGAAACAACTTCCATAGTCGGAAGTACTTTTGCTTTTAAAGTCTTAGTAATTTCTTCAACTAAACTACATGGATCGGTTGATACAGTTGATTTTTTTATAATCAAAGGTTGCCCATTGTTCTTTCCAACAAGTGTTAGAAGTGAACTGTTTGTTGATGTTCTCCTCATGATTTCACTAAATTTATCGCCTAAAGTTGGTGTTTTTATTCCTGGCTTTTGTATATTATGTGATTTATTACTCTTTTCTTTAAATTCAACACCTTCTCTGGATCTTTTTTTGTGCTTTTTGTGTTTTTTATGGCTAGTTTTACTACTATGAGAACGGTCAGCATCTACTATTTCTAATTCATTTTTTGAACTCTTTTTATGCTTCTTATTTTTTTTAGATTTTCCATTTTTTAAATCAGATTTTGAATATGTAGTTGTTTTTTCAGAATCTGATACTGGACTTGAACTATTAAAAAAGTTGTTTTAAATCTTAATTAAATCATGCATGGAAATGAACTTACTTTTCCTCTGAAGACATTTTGATTTTATGCTAAATCAACCAATTAGAAAATTAAAATTTGCAATTGTTGCAATACATTTTTTTTTATTAAAATCAATAAACAAAATATTTTTATTAAAAATTATTATCAACGTTAATAATTTTAGCAAAATTAGAAAACTATTTGGTTTCTATAAAACTGGTGTAGTTGAAATTGACATTACACTTCATCGTAAGTTTACATATGAGTTTAACAAATTAAGCTGTAACTATACTGACAAAACAACTTATAGCAAAACTTCAGTATTTTCAAATGTACCAATTAACCGTAAAAGAAAATAATGAAAATCGTAACAAAGATGGATTTTTTAATAAAAGCTTTTTACAGATGAAACAAATTAACCAGCACTTCCTAATTTTTAATAATATTGGGCCATATTGCGCCTTTCTTTATATTATTTTTATATTGTGGGTGTTTTAAATTATAAGTAAATTCAAACAATTTCACTTTTTCATTAACTTTTCTTCATTTTATTTTAAAAAATTTATTGTTAGAAAAATTTATTTCTTAATTCGAATTCAATACATATTGGAAAGTTATTACAAATTTATTGAAATATGTTTCCTTGATTGAATCTAAATGTCATTATGTTACAACAAAAACAAGAAAAGAAACAGTCAGTCGGTGCAACAGACTTAGAAATACCCTACACCTATTTGCTTAAATTCTTACTAATTTATCTTAAAAATATTAAAAAATAAAGTATCTTGAAATAAATTTTAAATACATTTATTTCAATTCAATTACAAAATTGAAAAATTTTGAATTATTAAATTCAGTGATAAAAGGCTAATCAAAGCATTAATATATTTAATAATTAAAATTTTTAAAAATTGCATTTATTTTAAATTGTTAGTTTGTGTAGGTACCTATGTATTAGAAAAGCTTATAAACGCAAAATATGCAATAAATGTAATTCAAAAATCCAATGATAAATTTAGAACTTTTCATAGGTATAATCATTGATTAAGAATTATATATAGATAAACATTTTCATGTTAAAAATTTGTATGAAACTTTTTTCGCATATTTTTTAAAATTCTCTGAAAATCGTTAGCACGAAGATAAATGTATTGTAACTATTTCTATTTTATAGTATACCCTTTATTTTTATTCTCTACAAACATGTAACATGATTGAAGAATATGAATACTATGACACTAAAGAAAAGAAAAAAATCGAATAAGAAAAAAAACGAGGAAGTGTGTAGTAGAGTAGATTGTGTCAACTCTGGGATACCCGTATGACCGTAGTATAAACATTAAAATATCGTCCGATTAATTACTTTTGGCAAAATTTCAAACACTAAGCTTTATTAGGTGTAGTGTAATGCTCATATAAAAGAAGGAGTTGTATGGCACTTACTCGAACCCTCTGCAGTAGACCAACCAACTTTTCCAGTAACTTTGGCCATTACACTTAATTACTTTTGGCAAAATTTCAGATACCCAGCTTTAATAAGTACAGAGTAATGCTCATATAAAACAAGAAGTTATATGGCAGCTACCCGAGCACGTTGTGCAAACTGGCTGAATTTCAATGGTGATGACGGTTTTTTTTAAAAATCCGATTTGTTGAAAGTTCCAGAATCCTAGCTCCTTTAATTTTTGAGTTATCGTAATTACGGATGGACAGACGCACGGACATACATAGCTAAATCGATTTATTTTTCAATTCTGATCCGATCCATACACTTGAGTCTATATCTACCCCCCTACTTCTCTGCGTAATAAACGTAATGGCAAATTTAGTATACCCTTCTGACAAATAGTCATACTTGTATAAGCAATGATTTTTTCATTCATAAATTCATAGTTCATTTTTTCGAATTGATTTCGTTTTTTCTAAAAAATTATTTAATTTTGTATGTACTTGCGTACATACCTATATAGATATGTATGCATATAAAGGTTCTAAAATAATTATTTTAAAATCTAACTTTATAGATCTCAATAACAAATAACCTTTATGAATATTTGAAGGAAACCAAATATTTTATTTTCAATTTCTTATGAGGTTTCAATTGCAACGGGAAACTTTTTGTTTTGATTTTTTCATTTTTGTTTAAATAAATAAATTTTTCTAAAACTCGCAAAGTGCATAGTTGTGAATGGAATCTATGAAATTTTATAAAGTGTTTATGTATAGATGTATGTATGTATTCAAATTTCTATTTCTAAATTTTTTAGTCTTTAGAGGTTTTTGTTGAATTGAGATCAATTGTAATTTTGTTTTAACTGAAAATTTCTAAATTATCTAAATTTTCAAAATCTTAAATTTAGATAATTTAGAAATTTTCAGTTAAAACAAAATTACACTTTGCGAGTTTTAGAAAAATTTATTTATTTAAACAAAAATGAAAAAATCAAAACAACAAGTTTCCCGTTACAATTTAAACGTCATAAGAAATAGAAAATAAAATGTTTGGTCACCTTCAAATATTCATAAAGGTTATTTGTATTGAGATCTATAAAGTTAGATTTTAAAATAATTATTTTAGAACCTTTATATGCATACATATCTATATAGGTATGTACGCAAGTACATACAAAATTAAATAATTTTTTAGAAAAAACGAAATCAATTCGAAAAAATGAACTATGAATTTATGAATGAAAAAATCATTGCTTATACAAGTATGACTATTTGTCAAAAGGGTATACTAAATTTGCCATTACGTTTATTACGCAGAGAAGTAGGGGGGTAGATACAGGGCCGGCGCTTTCATATGCACAGTATGCACAGTAAAACAGGGCGCCAGAATTTAAGGGCGGCAAATTTTCAATTGAAATTAAAAAAAAAAAAATTTTTATCTAACAAAAAATTATATAATAATAAAATAAGTATTGAAAAAATGTATTCGAAATTTGTTTTTTCAATATCATATAAAATAAAGCATGTTTTATTTTTTACCTATCTACATTTTATAATTTAAGGAACAGCGATTTTTTGGTGTTCATTTGTATTTATTGTGGTTATCAAATTTTTTCCATAGATTAGAGAATAAGAAAATAAAATAATATAAGTTCTCTTTCACAGCAGCTATCATAAAAATATTGAAAGAGTAATTTATTTTTCTCTTTTATTCTTCTAATAAGTAATAACATTCCTCCTAACATTCATATTAACAAGCTATTGAACAAAATTATCAATTTAAAAAAAGTGCACCTTATACAACAACAAAATCTTATAAGACCAAAAAATAACATTTTTATTTTTGTACTACATTTTCTAATTTAAGGAACAGTGATTTTTTGATGTTCATATGGCTTATTTTATTACAGAATCAGAAATGAGAAAATAAAATATGTAAATAACATACTACTCTTTCAAATTTCAATATAAATTATTGAAATAAGAGCAATTTATTTTTATTCTTTATCTTTTATTCTTTTCTTTCTTATTCATTATTCTCTTAAATTTTTCTTTGATTATGTTGTATTCTTATTCTTTTGATTCTTACTTTATTAATTGAGATTTGAGAACATTATAATAATAGCTGTGTGTAATGTGTATATATAATACATATAAATATAATACTATACTAATACTACATATATTTGTATAAATATACAAATACCATGGTCCATGATTAGAGAATTAGAACAAAAAACATTATTAATTCTTAAAAAATGTTAAATGTTATTATTTTTAGTAGGTACATGAAATATTTTTATATGGTGGAACAAAAAAAAAACACTGTTCTGTGTGTTATTTCTTAAAAAATGTTATTATTTTTAGTAGGTACGTACATGAAATATTTTTATATGGAGGAACAAAAAAAAATACTGTTCTGTCATCTGTGTGTTATTTTCTTAAAAAATGTTAAATGTTATTATTTTTAGTAGGTACATGAAATATTTTTATATGGTGGAACAAAAAAAAAACACTGTTCTGTGTGTTATTTTCTTAAAAAATGTTATTATTTTTAGTAGGTACGTACATGAAATATTTTTATATGGAAGAACAAAAAAAAAAACACTGAATTATAAATAATTATATTTATAATCTATAGAGTATAGAAATAATAAAAAAAAAAGTTTTATAGTACCTACCTAATAGATTAGCATGTTAATTTTTTTTAATGCATATTTTATTTAAACTGCCTTTTTAATGTCAAATCAAATTATTTTTCAAATACCTATTATTAATTAAATACATATAATACATATTAATTAAAACATTTGAAAAATTTAAATATCTAAATTCTCATTTTTTAAAAGTTATAAAAATTTTATTGTTTGATTGTTTTTTTTTTTAAATTTAGTGCAGTAAAGCTTAAAGATATTGTAATTTGTAAGAAAAACCTACTTTCTCCACTATTGAAACATTAGAATTTATATTTGAAAAAAAATTAGAAATATTATTTCCCAATTTAGTTATAGCTTTAAAAATTCAACAATACCTATTACAGTAGTTTCAGCAGAACGTAGTTTTTCAAAATTAAAAATTATAAAAAATTATTTGAGAACAACAATGACTCAAGATAGATTAGTAGGATTAGCAACTATATCAATTGAAAGCGAACTTCTTGAAAATTTGGACTACGAAGAATTAGTTAACGACTTTGCAAAAATAAAAGCGCGTAGAATTAAATTTTAGTATTTTAAATTTTTTCATAATGTTTTAATTAATTTTAACTTTTTTAATAATTTGTTATCGGTTAAAATTTTTGTTATTGAGGATTATACCTCCGTGGGACACCTCTTTAAAAAAAATGCATTGAAAGTTCTACCTCAAGGATGATGTGGAAACGAACTTTTCCAGGGCGGCGTTTTCAAAAAGTGCACAGGGCGCCAAAAAGCGTAGCGCCGGCACTGGGTAGATATAGACTCAAGTGTATGGATCGGATCAGAATTGAAAAATAAATCGATTTAGCTATGTATGTCCGTGCGTCTGTCCATCAGTAATTACGATAACTCAAAAATTAAAGGAGCTAGGATTCTGGAACTTTCAACAAATCGGATTTTTAAAAAAAACCGTCATCACCATTGAAATTCAGCCAGTTTGCACAACGTGCTCGGGTAGCTGCCATATAACTTCTTGTTTTATATGAGCATTACTCTGTACTTATTAAAGCTGGGTATCTGAAATTTTGCCAAAGTAGTTAAGTGTAATGGCCAAAGTTACTGGAAAAGTTGGTTGGTCTACTGCAGAGGGTTCGAGTAAGTGCCATACAACTCCTTCTTTTATATGAGCATTACACTACACCTAATAAAGCTTAGTGTTTGAAATTTTGCCAAAAGTAATTAATCGGACGATATTATAATGTTTATACTACGGTCATACGGGTATCCCAGAGTTGACACAATCTACTCTACTACACACTTCCTCGTTTTTTTTCTTATTCGATTTTTTTCTTTTCTTTAGTGTCATAGTATTCATATTCTTGAATCATGTTACATGTATGTAGAGAATAAAAATAAAGGGTATACTATAAAATAGAAATAGTTACAATACATTTATCTTCGTGCCAACGATTTTCAGAGAATTTTAAAAAATATGCGAAAAAAGTTTCATACAAATTTTTAACATGAAAATGTTTATCTATATATAATTCTTAATCAATGGTATAATTCATTTAAATATAAAAATAAATTTTAAATACATGCAACAAGTATCTTTGAACACAACTTAAGTATCGTACACAATGTCTTAGTTTTATATTACCTTTGCTAATAATTCAATAAAATATATAATATAATAAAAATTAAAACAATGAAATTTAATCGTTTATTAAAAAAATATTTTGTTTTTAATTTATAAAATATAATACATAATATGTTTTAGATTAAAATGCTTATCCTTTTAAAAATATAAAAGTGTTAAATACGAACGGAAATAGGAGTCTATCAAATTTGAAGTTTCTATCTTTATTCATTTCGAAAAACGGCTTTAAGGCTTTGGGAGTAGTAGGGCTGGTACGCAAACCGCTATTCCAATTCACCCAAAATTTCACGTGCACAAAACAAATAAGAAGAAACACCTGTGCCCCAAACATAAGGCTCTATTGTCTTTGGTTTACCAATTCCATGTTTCCAAATTTCATCAAAATAGCGTAATTAGTTTTTGAGTTATGGTGTTTTTAAGATATATGTTTGTTAGCACTTGAACTTATCAAAGGTTCCAGAACCCGAAGAATGGTACGACTTCGCTTGTATGCAGTCCGCGTCGTTCTTTCAATAATCGTGAACCCTTGTACAATGGAACGTTCTATCTTAATTTTAAGCTACTTTTTATACCCTACACCTATAGAAAAGGTGAAGGCATATATTAACTTTGGTATGGTCTTTGTAACCACCTAAAGGAAGCGAGCTAGATATGGAAAAGTATATATATTTGTGATCAGCGTGACCTCCTGAGTCGATATAGCCATGCCCGACCGTCCGTAGGCACGATAACTCAAAAAATAATGGAGCTATCATAATGAAATTTTAACTGTAGGTTACTAGGACTGAAAGTACGGCGGGGATTGCAAATGGGCGAAATGGGCTCATGGGTTCGGATTCTGGGCCTTTTAAACGGTCCAAGTGCTAACGATCATATATAAACAATTATGATAACTCTACAACTAATGACGCCATCTTCATCAAATTTGTGCCGTAGGTTACTAGTAATGAGATTATGAGTTTTAATTCAAAAGAAAACAAAAGCAATTTTTGTAGTTTTTTTATTTATTTAATATACTTTATTAATTTTTATTTATTTGTGCTTGAATACCTATTATATGTTAGTAAAAAGAAATAGTTAATTTATAATTATAAAATTTATTTAAACTAGAAAGGACTACTTCCTTTGTACGTTCTAAAAACTCTGCGTGCGTTTCTTCTTTTTTTTGTTCTATATATACCTTCTTGAATGACGCCACGTTTTAAAGTATATATATATATAAAAAGATATATTTTAATATTAACAAAACATTGATTTTGAAATCGGAAATGATTTCGAAATCAATATAAAAATTTATTATTTTAATTCTTTAAGTTAAATTTCGTTTTTTTACTTTTTTAAAGAAAGTGGAATGTGCTGAACAAATGTTTATTACTTTTCTCTTTTCTTCATATATAATATAGGTCAGAACATTGCATAAAAAATTATCGTGTGGCGTGAAAAAGAATAAGCAAACAAATATTTTCATTTACAACGTACTTTTTATTTAAACGTTTTTGTTTTGTTTGTAATATCAAACCGTAATAAAATTTAAAATAAAATAAAATAAAAAAGAAGAAACATTATTAGAATTTAGTTTAAACTTAAGAAAGAGTTATATTATATTCTTCGGTTTAGGTTTTTGAGGGTTAGTAACGTTATCATTTATAACACCCCCATCATTAGTCTGAGACTCCGACGAAGAATTTATTACAATTTTTTGTTTCTTACATACTAATTTTTTTAAGAGGAATAACATAGCTATTGTAAACATGATCATTATAAAATTTATTGATAATTAAAATGTTTTCTGTTTTTTTTATTCAAAATATTATTAATTTTATTTCTATTATCTGTAATGTTTCTTAAATGTATATTTTCAAAATTTAAATACTCTATGGTATTGTTTTCCACTATATTTGTGGTGAAGTAAGGTAGAATTACATTATCATTTATTTTAATGAATGAATTTTCAAATAACGCGCCGTTTAAGTTAATTTTACAATTTTCGTATTTTATTAAGTAATTCCCCATTAGGGTGAAATTTAAATTATTACAGGTATGTGACACATTTAGTTTGTTTACATTTTTAGGTATGATGATTGATGATTGATTATTTCTGTTCTTTTAAAATTTTGCATTGTGCAATAGGCATTTTCAAATTTCATTATATTAGCTATGCAACTATCTTTAATTTCAACAAGATTTTTTTTTTAATTTATCTTTTACATTATTATTATATACATTGTTTTTATAATCTATTAGAACAATATTTTCGTTAATTAGTATAGCTTTCATGTTTTTATTTGGAATCGGTTCTATTTGGATTTTTGAAAATAGTTTTTCATTATAAAGTGGTATTTGTAATATTATGATGAGGTGGTTTAGATAAAAGGCCACAACAATTTTTATATCTTCTAAACTTTCGAGATCAGGAATTAAATCCATTTCTTTTTCTGTTAGTATATTTCTTTTTAGTATACCTAGTTTACTTGTGAGTACTATATCTTCTATTTTTTCTATATGGTTTTTTAACAAATCTATGTCATAGTTTATTTGGTAGATTTTTTGCATATACTGAATTTCGTCTTCTATCTCTAGAATTTTGTTTTGATTATTTTCGTTAAAGGTGTTTAAATATTGAGCTATAGGGTTTTATTGGGAATTTATGTGATTAGTGATATTTTTGATTTGGTTGGAAATTTCATTGTTTATTGAGATTTGTTCGTTGCTTTCTGCTATTAAGTCGGTACTGCTTTTTGTTAGGGCTTCTAATTTGGCTTTGATTTCTATCTCGTCATTGTAATCCATTGTGCCGGTTAAGTATTTTAGTCCAGTACCTAAGGCATTAATAAGGTAGCGTTTTTGTCTTTGGTGCGGTCTTATATTATTTAATTTCTGTTCTAGTGAGTGATAATTGTGTATAAGTGTATTATACATTGGAATTAAGGGATTTTTTTTTTTGTCTTTTATTGAGAGAATATTTTTATGAATTATATCTTTTGTATTTAAGTACTCTGTAATATTGATTGTATGTAGAATTTTTTTATACTTTTTTATTATTTTGACGTCTTCTAGTTTTATAGTCATGTAGCCATTTTTGTCATTTAAGATTTGCAATTCAATTTTTTGGCATTGCACTTGGAACATTTGCAGAATTAGAAGCGGTATTATTGTTAGAAGTAACATCTTGTCCTGAAAGAGAAATAGATTTCTTTTTAGATTTTTTCTTAGTTTTGAGTTTTGCTTTAATTGTAGGTAAATTCATATTCTGAAATTTCTTTTTCTTTTGGATATGTGTTTTGTAATATTTCTAAAAGTTCTAGATTTATTGAAAATTGTTAAGTTTTTTATTGTTAAGGACCCGGAATTACTTTTTTGAATGATTATTTGCCTTTTAAACAAATTTAGAGCAGATTTACTTATATGAAAATTGTTTTCGTTAGTTTTTTCTGTTAAATTGATTTCGATACGTGATAGTGCGAGTTATTTATAAGAATACCTCCAACATTGAAAAAGGATATTTTAATACAAGTATCACCGATAATAGCCTTATTGATACAGATATAAGAAATGTAACAGATAATAATTATAATGATATTTTAAAGGCTATTTCGGTCAAAAGCAATAAAATCTAATTTAAGAATATTTTAAAGAATAGATGTTTGTAATAAAATTATATTAGGTGAAAGTAAATGATAATCTGTTCTAAGAAAACAATTAGCGATAAGGATATTGTAATTGTCCATCGTTATTTAGTAATAAGACAAAATTATAACTAGTTTGTATTAAGGAATATACATCATTTTTGTACTAGCAGTCATAACGTTAAGTTGTACTTGTAAAACTTATTTGTAAAATAAATAAAGTGTTTGTTTAAAAAAATAAGTTATTTTTTTTTATCCAAAATATCGAACTAAATACAAAATTGGCGCAGTCGGTAGGATAATTCTAAAACGAATTATCTAGTGAAACGAATCGTATCGGTAAATAATATTAAAAGGAAAAAGAAAATTTTTTCTTTATTAATTAATTAAATATTACTCGGAAATAAACGAAAAAGTAAATTTAATAATAATATTAACACCGGTAATTAAACAAACATTTAATGAAGTGTTCAAAATTATAATAAAATAAAACCCAAATTTAATTAAAGTAAAATGGAAAACGAAGAGTAAAATACTCGTAGAAACGTAGCTTAATCTAATTAAAAATAAACACTAAAATAGTAATTAAAGAAAAGTGGAAAACGAAGAGTAAAATACTCGTAGAAACGCAGCTTAATTTAATTGCAAAATAAACACTTTAAAATTTAATTTTTCAATTAATACAAATAAAGTTAATGAATAAATACGATATTAACCGAAAAATGGCAGAAACTGTAGAAAAATCAATCCAACAAAATCAACTTGCAATGCAACAACAGATAGTTGATTTAGCTATAGCTTTACAAAACTTGAGAACGCAAAGCAACTTACATTATAATCAGACAGGAAGTATAATGAAAGAAATAAGTTACATGTCCACATTCACAGGACGTAACGAAATCAGCATAAACTCATTTATATCAAGTGCAGAGTATCACCTTTCAACAGTAACAGATCCAGATCAGAAAGGACAAATGACCAGAGCAATCTTCTATGAGAAAATCCAGGGAGAAGCTAAAAATGCGGTAATCAAGATCCCAGATCCATCAGACTGGAATGCTGTCAAGCTGGTTTTGAAAATGAGATATAAACCCGACACCGAACCAATGGAGATTTACAAAAGGATCAACAACAATAGAGTTAGTTCCGTAAGTGAACTTTGTAATGAAATACAAGATATTAAATATAAGGCAGATGAGGTTAGAATTTATTATAAAGAAGATCAGTGCATAGATTTAAGTAACGTAGATAGCATCTTAGTTAATATGATTAAAGAAATAACCCAAGGGGTATTGTTAGATAAAATCTATGAAATAAAAGAGTTAGGTAGTATAATTCAAATCATGAGAACAAGAAGATTTGAAGATTCGTGTATAAGACACGAATATAAAAGAAATAATAATTTTAGCAAAAGTTTAAATAGAAATAATACTTTTAAACCACAAAATAGAAATTATAATCCAGGGCCTTCTAGAAATCATAATAATAATAATAATAATAATCATAGTAACAATTTTCAAAATAACTATTTCAAAAACAACTATGATAATAAAAATAACAATTCAGGATTATATAAAAATATTCATGGCAATCCTGAACGTTATTACCAAAGATCAATAACGAGTTAGAAATAACTCGGGCCAATATCGCCAGCAACAGAGTTATAATAGACAAGATCAGGTAGAACCAATGGATATAGGTAATATCCATTCAAATAATAATAATTCCTATCAATTGTCAGGAAACTCTAGTAACAACCCGGGCCAATATCGCCGTCAACAGGGTTCTATTAGACAAAGACAGGAGGAATTTGAAAAAAATATCAATCAAATAATGTAGAATTTTTTATGAATTAGCCTCGGAAGAACTACCTATGATCCAAATTACCATAAATAAACAAAATTTTATAGCATTAATAGACACAGGCTCAACTTTAAGTATTATAGATGATAAAGTTTTAGGATTTAGAGAAATAGAAATACCACCAATATATTTTTCCACTATTAGTGGAAAAGACTCAATTATATACGAAGGACATACACCCTCACCTGAACAATTCAGATCACCTCAGGGCGCTTTAATACGTTGGAAAAAGAAAAGTCTACCACAACGAAAATATCAGTTTATTATAGGAAATGACTTGTTGACAGTACTGAATACAAGAATAGATTTAGAGAAAGGAACAATTACATTGAATAATCAAAAACTAAAGTTTTTGAATAACCCATATTTAGTAGAACAAATTTGAACTTTAGAACCAGTGGATAAGGACATATGGGGACATTTAAAATTAAATCATTTAAACAAAGAAGAATATCAGGAAGTAAGAAAAATTATTAAAAGATTTGAAAATATATTTTTTAAAGATGGGGATAAATTAACTAGTACTCCAGAAATAGAACACGAGATTATTACAACAACTAATCAGCAAATTAATTCCAAATTATATAGATATCCTCCCCAACATGAATCAGAAGTTAGTGAACAAATTAAAGAGATGAAAGATCAAGGGGTAATTAGGAAAAGTAATTCTAGGTATTCCAGATAATTCAGGGAAAAAGAAATATAGGCTAGTAGTCGACTATAGAAGACTTAATGAAGTCACAATGGATGATAAGTTTCCATTACCCAACATAGATTCATTATTGGATAAGTTAGGAAAGGCACAATATTTTACTACGTTAGATTTAGCTAAGGGTTACCACCTAATTATGATAAGGGAAGAAGATAGAAAGAAAACAGCTTTTGTAACTCCTTTTGGGCTTTATGAATTTAATAGAATGCAATTTGGGTTGAAAAACGCACCAGCCACATTTCAAAGGCTTATAAATGAAATTTTAAGAGATCACATAAATAGAAATTGTGTAGTATACCTTGATGATATCTTAATATTTAGTACGTCACTCCAAGAACACGTAAGAGCAATTACAGATATTTTAAAAATATTAGAAGCAAAAAAGTTGAAAGTACAAGTAGACAAGTGTAATTTTATGAATAGAGAAACAGAATTTTTAGGGCATGTTTTAACAAATGAAGGGATGAAACCTAATCCTGACAAAATTAAAGTAATACAAAAATTGGAAGTTCCAAAGACCCAGAAGCAGATAAAAAGTTTTTTAG
This sequence comes from Dolichopus griseipennis, assembly GCA_963082915.1. NCBI lineage: Eukaryota > Metazoa > Arthropoda > Insecta > Diptera > Dolichopodidae > Dolichopus > Dolichopus griseipennis. The sequence goes on along the minus strand of OY720445.1, from coordinate 54,907,273 downwards.
GGTTAACAGGTTATTATAGGAAATTTGTAAAAGATTACGCCAAAGTAGCCCAACCTATTACTAAATATTTGAAAAAAGACATGAAAATAAATCTAAAAGATCCCAATTATATTGCTGCATTCAAAAAATTAAAAACATCAATCATTAGCCACCCAATATTAAAATACCCAATTTTTGAAAAACCTTTCACTCTAACTACTGATGCATCTAATTATGCTATTGGAGCAGTTCTGTCGCAAGAAGGACATCCAATATGTTTTGCATCTAGAACATTAAATAACCATGAAAAGAACTACTCCGCAACAGATAAAGAATTCCTTGCCATTATGTGGTCAGTGAATTATTTCAGACCATACTTGTATGGAAATAAATTCAAAATCCTTACAGATCACCAACCGATCAAATATTTACATGCTAAGTATAAAGGTAAAGATATGTCGCCAAGACATCAAAGATGGTTACTCAAATTAGGTGAATATATTTTTGAAATAGAATATTTAAAGGGTAAAGAAAATAAAGTTGCCGATTTCCTTAGCAGAATCGAATGAAACGAAGATAATGCATTAACAAAAGAAAATGCAAATTCAGAAAACTCTCTTAACAATTACGAAGAAGAATCAGAATTAAATTTATTATTCAATATAGAAAATGAAAACGATGATGTTACAATGGCTACTATACATTCCGCAGAGGAGGAATTGTTAGATCATATTCCAATTAAGGAAGAAATTGTTAACAAATATAAAACTCAAATTATTATAATATAACTAACAATAAGATTAAAGAAACAGAAACTATATTAGGTAGAAAAATAATTTATATAGCGGATTATGATTTCAATATATTAGGAGAAATATTTAGAAGACATTTGAATAAAGGGTTAGTAGGTATATATTCCGAATTACAAGATACGCAATATAATATAGTACAACAGAAAATTCGCGAAGTGTATTCAAATACTCGACAAATAAAATTTGTTAAATGTTCATTTAGAGCGCAGGAAATAGAGACAGAGATAGAAGCAGTAAAACAAATCTCGTTCTATCACGTAAAAGAAAGTAACCACTCGGGTATACAAGAAACTTATAATAATATAAAATATAAAATTTATTATCCAAAACTATTAGAAATTATTCAAATGGTAATTAACCAATGTGACATATGTCAGCAAGTAAAATACGACAGACGTCCAATTAAAGCAAAATTTAAAAATACATTTACACCAAGCGACATAAACGAAATTATTCACGTCGATACGAAATTATTCAAGATCGTAAGGTAGATTTTGAAAAAATTAAACTATCTATGGAAGCGATTAAATTAAAAAAAATTGAAAATTTAAATAAAAACAGGGAAAAATATGAGGCAACTAGAACCAAGGGGTTCATAAAAAATTATAAAGCTATTAGGCATAAACAATTACCTAAATACAGAAAATCAAAATTAAATAATATACATGTAACAAATATTAAAAGAAAATTAAAATTTTCAGACAATACAGACGATGTTGATATGGTTTCTACTAATAATACCAACTAGTGGATATCTGTACATACAGGCAATTGACGAACAAAACGGGTTTACAATAATAAATTTAGACAAAACAAAAATAGTAAAAATCAATACGACGGAAATAATTGAAATCATTAATGACATGACAAAAAATGTACAAGTATCGGACGTTAGAAATAAACAAATATTAGAAATCGAATTAAAAGAATTAACAGATAAAGTACTTACAATAGTACCAAGAAATAAGAGACAAAAACGAGAACTCATAAATGTAATAGGAAGTGCCTCCAAATGGTTATTTGGCACAATGGACGAAGAGGATAGACAAAAAATAAAAGAACATTTGACGGCAATAAATTTAAATAGTCATAACGCAATCGACATATCTTAATGAACAAATCAAAATTAATGATAACTTTAATAAAACATTGATAATGTTAAAAGAAAACATTTTAAGCGATAGGTATCTGTTCGAAAACGAAATAAATATAATTAAATTAGGTACTATGGAAACATTTGATCATGATCAGTTAATAAAATACAGATGTTAAAAAATAAAATAGAGGACATTCAAGACAATCTTCGGCAAGACATGGTATTTTACACCCAAATATATTAACTAACAGAGAAATAGAAGAATATAACATTGATTTTTTCAAATTACAATACATTAGATTAAGTGTAGTGAGTTTCCAAAACAATTTATTAATATTAGCAATTAAAATTCCGAAAACTTTTACTGAAATTCAATTAAAATTGATAATTCCAATACCTAATGTAAACAATAAAAAAATTATAATTAAGAAATTGATTAAAGAAAAATATTATAATTAAGAAATAATATTTAATTTTAATAATAAAGATTATAAATATGAAAAATTTAAAACAATAAATGAATTGTCATTATCAAAGCACTGTATCTATGGAAATAATTGTAAGTTAATTAAAAATAATGTAACAGAAATATTGTCATTAGATGAACAAACAATTATAATTAAAAATGCATATAACATAGCCTTAGATCAATCGTGTGATAAAAGAAAAACATTGTTATCGGGAAATGCATTAATTCATTTTAATAACTGTACTTTAAAAATTTTAAGTCAAGAATTTTCTAACGAAAAAGAAATAATAAAAGAAAGATTTTATTATCCTAATATGGAAATAAACAATTTTTCAAATAAAATTAATTTCGAAGATCTTGTATAAAATATGAAAACAATTTAAAAATAATAAAAGAAGAAAAATTTAAAAATAAAACTAAAAATATCACAATTAGTATAGCTGCACTATTTATAAATATAATAATGATCATAATCACAATGGTAATAGTAATAAAAAAAAATGTTTTAAAAATAAAAGAATTCAGGAGAATCTTAAGGAGGGAGAAGTTATGTATAAGAATACCTCCAACATTAAAAAAGGATATTTTAATACAAATATCACCGATAATAGCCTTATTGGTACAGATATAAGAAATGTAACAGATAATAATTATAATGATATTTTAAAGGCTATTTCGATCAAAAGCAATAAAATCTAATTTAAGAATATTTTAAAGAACAGATGTTTGTAATAAAATTATATTATGTGAAAGTAAATGATAATTTGTTCTAAGAAAACAATTAGAGATAAGGATATTGTAATTGTCCATCCTTATTTAGTAATAAGACAAAATTATAAATAGTTTGTATTAAGAAATATACATCATTGTTGTACTAGCAGTCATAACGTTAAGTTGTACTTGTAAAACTTATTTGTAAAATAAATAAAGTGTTTGTTTAAAAAAATAAGTTCTTTTTTTTATCCAAAATATCGAACTAAAAACAAAATTTGCGTCAGCATTTCCGTTTTGAATTCCCTTTTTATACTTTATCTCATAATCAAATTCTGATAGTTTAAGACGCCATCTCACGAGTTTTGAATTTGACTCTTTTATTGAAAACAGCCATTGTAGTGGCTTGTGGTCCGTCTCTATAATAAATTTCCGGCCAAATATATATGGACGAAAGTATTTTGTGGCCCATACCACACCTAATAATTCTTTCTCAATAGTACTATAATTCTGTTCATGTTCGTTAAGTGTGCGACTTGCATAACATATTGGATGCCCTTCTTGAGAAAGTATGGCACCTAAAGCGTACTGACTCGCATCCGTTGTGACAGTGAATGTTTTGTTAAAGTTGGGATATTTTAGAATTGGATCGTGAATTAGCATTTTCTTTAGCAATTCGAAACTAGATTTATATTCAGTGTCGTTTATATTTATTTTTGAATTCTTTTTAAGATATTTCATAATGGGCTTAGCTATTTTCGAGTAGTCTTTTATAAACTTCCTTGTTTCGCAGTTTTCGGAATTGGAAAGTCTTTCACGCATTGTATTTTCTTAGGGTTTGGTTTTATCCCTTCCAAGGTGACAACATGCCCTAAAAATTCAGTTCCTCTTTTGAGAAATTCAGATTTATCTAGTTGTACCATTAAATTTACTTCTTTCAATCTTTTAAAAATTTTGGTTAAGGAGTCTAAGTGTTCTTCGAGTGAAGAAGAGAAAATTATAATATCGTCCATGTATGCAAAGCAGATTTTGTTTATATAGTCTTTAAGAATATAGTTTAATAGTCTTTGAAACGTTGCCGGGGCTGTTTTCAACCCGAACGGCATACGTACAAACTTGTAATGCCCATCTTCGACCCTAAAAGCTGTTTTGTAAACGTCCTTTTCATCAATCTCTATTTGATGAAACCCTTTTGCTTTCCCAACTCCTCCCAACTTTCCCAGGATGTCATCTATATTGGGAATAGGGTATCTATCGTCTATTGTGACCTCGTTTAGTTTACGATAATTAATGACAAGTCGCCACTTAGCTTTTCCACTGGCATCCTCCTTCTTCGGGACTATCCATACGGGGGCTGAGTAAGGCGAACTACTGTGTCTTATGATACCTTTTTCTAACATCTCTGAAATTTGCTTTTGAACTTCTTCTTTATGGATTTGTGGGTACCGGTATGATCTTACGAAAATGGGAACATTGTTTGTCGTACGAATTTCATGCTTAATAATATTTGTGAAGGATAAATCAGAATTTTCTTGGTAAAAAATCTTTGAAAATTGTTTTATGACTTTGTATAGCGCCTGAACCTCTTGGCTATTCAGGTGTTCAGTTCTTATTTGCTCGAATATATTTTTGTGTTCGAGTTCTTCGATAATGTTAAAGTTTTCAGAGTTTACTACTTGAGTTTTGATAGGTTTTACGTCGATGATATTTTTGTTATTGTTATCAATTTTAAAATTTGCATCTACTTTATAATTTTCAACATTATATATGCCCTCACAGAGAGTGACAGTGACTTCAGCCATCTAGTGACTTCTGCTCATCTAGATAAGCTAGACCTTCTCTTTGTGTGACTGGAATAGACAATGTATAGTTTCCTTTTGCTTTTATTTTATAATTAGAATTTTCTTGTTTATAAGAAAAATGTAGTTTTATTTTATTATCATTTATTATTAGTATTTCTTTTTCGTAGTCTATTTTTGACTTAAGGGGTATTAAAATGTTGTTTCCTATTAAACCATCATATATTTCATGAAAAGGAAATACGTAAAATTCAACTTTTGTATCTGGACTACCGAATTCTTTGAATAACGGAATAACGGCTTTTTGAGTTATTTGAATTTTCTGTTGAACTGTTTTTAGTATGATATTACTATTTTCTAAATATTTTGGTTGACAGAGATTGGGGTTTATTATAGAATGCGTAGCTCCAGAATCTATAATATATTTTAACGGTCTAGTATTGCTGTCAACTATTATATAGGGCTTGTGGGGGTTCCTTATCTTGATTCTTTTGAGGAGCCATATTATTAATATCCATCGGTTCTGTTATTGTATTTGGATTTCTATAAGGATAAAAGTTGTTCCTATAAGGGTTTTGGGGTATATTTGCTATTTGTGGCAGTTTTTCTTGGTGGTTTGAATTTTGGTTTCCCTGATTTGGGTAAGAAACATTTCTATTATTGAAATTATTGTAATTATTTCTATTTTGCAAGTGCTGATTTCTATGTTGACTAAAGTTACCAATATTATTAGTATAAAGGTTATAGTTATTGGGCCTATTTTTGTTGTTATTATAATTATTAAACCTACTATTATTATTATTATTTGGATTATTTTGGAAATTTCTATGATTTGATTGGCTAATCCTATTGTTATTGCTATTATTATTATTATTTGTATATTTAACGTTTCTAGTATTGGTATTGCTATTATTTTTTTGAATATTTTGGTTATTTTAGTTCCTATTACTATTGCTATTTCAAAAGTTTCTATATTGCCTCTTCTAACGTTTCCGGTTTTCTACAATATAAAATGGACCTCATGGGTTTTTGTGTCTTGTTCTTAAATATGTTCAATGCTGATATTTTATTATTGTTAATAGTTTGTTCTATCGCGTGGAGTTCGTCCGAAAGCGAGAGTTTTGTTTTTACGTTAAGTCTTCTTGAGGCTGTTTTTAATTCGTTGTAAAATTCTACACTTATCCTAAAATTTGTACTACGAAATTCGTCAAATAATTCCTCCAAACTAGTACGATCTCCAAAGTTGTTAATTAGTACCTCTTTAATTTCTAACCAACCTGTAACGTGGTTATTTATCTCAACCACTTCTCTTGCTCTTCCTTTTAGTTTAGATTTTATTGAATCAGAAAAAATACTTTGGCTAAATACTTAAGGGGTCGTATCTTAGGAATAAAGGATGTATTTTATCTATAAGATCTGTAAAATTTTGTAAATCTCTAAAATCTCCATTAACCCTTTCAAGGCATCTTTTTCATTTTTAAAATTTTTAAACTTTTTTTTGCTGATGAACGAACCTTAAACGCTTCTATATAAATACCACAAAATTTTTTTTTTAAATTTTATTTCAAAAGTGGAGTTTTGAGGTGGTTACTCCACGATACCAAAAAGCAAATACAATATGTTAAAACAAAAAAAAAAATATGAAAAATTGTACTTAATTTTTAGTATGATAATTTAAAAAACAATTTTTTTGTCAGATAGACAAAGTGCAACTTCGCATACCGTACATGACCAACGTGTTCTGTGTTGTTGAGCAGCCGAACTGCAAAGCCCACATCGCCTTGATGTTCCATAAATGGGCATATGGGCTGATTGATCATATCTTTTTTCTAAACAAATGTACGGTTTGAAGTTTTGGACGGCTTAACAGTTGAAGGACACCCTCGTCTTGGAGTGTTCGATCCAGCACTTATTAGGCCTGTGGCAATGGCGAGCCGGAAAGTCTTTAAATTCATTGTTTTTCCTCCCGCTCTGCACTTGTATATAATACTAGAATTCACTATAGACAAGTCAATAAAATGCCAAAATATTCTAGGCCACCATTTTTTACTTTTTCTGTCTACTTCATAAGTGCTTTTTAGCATATCGGCTTTATCGACATAGCCCATTTACTAATTTTGGACACTGTAATTCTTCAATTGTCCCATCTTTATTTCTGCGCTGGACATGCTCAACAGAATTTGGATCATGAAAATTACTTGCGAAAAAAACAGTTCTTTTGTCCATCCATTTGACACAAACCAATCCCTCATTAGATGCTCTAGAGTCATATTCACCTCGTTTGAGCATTTTATCCGGTTTAAAATCTACAGGCATACCTTTTCTTCCTTTTCTGATAGTTCCGCATCCGTAAATATTATCGCTTTTTAATTTTTTTAGAAGTCCAATGGAGGTAAAATAATTGTCGAAGTATACCATATAGTCCTTACCTACTAAGGATCGAGTAAGATCAGTAATTACCCTAGGACCTAACTCTTTCTCAACAAAATTTCCGATTTTCCCAGTATATATTTGGAATTCATCTATGTAGCCGAGTTCATCTGCCCGCACCCAAACTTTGTAACCCCATTTTATAGGTTTTTTGGGCATGTATTGCCGGAGAGATGATCGGCCCTTAAATTTTATCATCGATTCATCTATCGATATATATTTTTCTGGTTTGTAATGCGCTGCAAATGTTTCAGATAACTTTTTGATAACTGGACGTAATTTATATAATTTATCATACATTGGCTCATTTTTTTTTGGCTCAAGGACGTTATCATTGAGATGAAGATTGCCAAGCAACCAGTCAAAACGAGTTCGAGGCATATGTTTTGAAATGTACTGGTCTCTAAGTTCTTCTCGGACTGACCAGAAATCGCGATAACTTGGTAACTTTTTTATACCCATCAACACGTTTATGCCAATAAAAGTTTTAATTTCACCCACATTAGTTTGGACAAAAGGTTTCCCTTTTTGGGTAGCATATAAGTTCGTTTGGAAAACTATATGGTCCAGCAAAGAGTTTGGAAACAAACAATAAAATAAAATATATTAATTGGCATTTCAGCATCATTTGGTATATTTTGGGGGCCAGTATTTTCGGTAAAACTTTTCGGCTCAATGTAACCAAGGATATCTTTTTCCCACACAAACATATTAATCAGTATTGGTATCTTTATGTTTTTCTGCCCATTGTGCTATGGGTAAGTCATCATCATCACTAAATTCCCTTTCATAAACTTCCGCTTCGTCTATTACCATATTTTCACACGCCGGATCTTCAAAAATATTTTCAGTAATATCATCATCATCATCATAACAATCATCTTCAATTACTGATTCATTGTCGGAGGGAATTTTCGCAAACATTTCGTTATAGATTTCATCCCTCAAATTTTCAAATTCAGAAAATGTCCAATTAGATTTTTCTATAAAAATATTTTTGTTATACATATTCAACTTTCAATAAAATATGGTAAGTGCTTAGTGGTATGTCTGTGATACCACATATATTTTAGTCTTTTACAATCCCAAATATAATTTTTTCTATCTCATCTTTGTAAAATATTGATAAATAATCCCCAAATACTAAAAAAACATGAAGTCTTACCTGCCATTATCGTTCAAATATAACAAAATTCACTATAAAATAAAAATTAAACATTTGCAAAATTTTCGCGATGTTAGAAAAAAAAAATTTTATTCCAAATGTCAAATTTGAATTTTAGTACTTTTTATTTCCACTACAATTCAAGAGATGGCATTGAATTACTAAAAAAAAATTGTGGAATTGAAAATTACCACTGAGCATGTTTAAAACTGAATTTTAAACTGTGGTATTTTCACGATATCAGTAAGCTTGAAAGGGTTAAAGTCAGGTAATTTTCCTATGTACTTTAGAGGGTCGATAGAGAAAGAAAGGGGGTAACTTGAACTGGACCTTCGTTTGCCATTCTTGAAATTTGATTATTACTAACTTGATTGTTACTAACAAGATGTTTATTTTATAATGAAATATTGTTCAATAGTCTAGATAATTCGTCTACAGTCCCTTCATTAATATATTTGGACATAAGAAGATAAAATTTTGTTTTATTATGAGTTTCTTATATTTACCCTATCAAAAAAAAAGGAGAAAGTCAAGTTTATCTACGACCAGATTTGAACTAATTTAGTAGTGTTAAGTTAAAATAAACTATAAAGAAAATTATGTTAAATGACATAAATATATAATAAAAACTTTTAGATATTAGATTTATTATAATATTAATTAATAAAAAGAATTTTGTATTTTCAAAAGTATTCAGCAATATAATATAACATTAAAAGAAAGATAAATATATTTATAATTAAAAAAACTTTCGAATATTTTCAAAAATCCAACTTGAATAACGATTTACAAGATATAATTATTTAAATATTTTTTTTTTATATAAGTTTTTACTATACTTAACTTTAAACTTTTAAAAATCTTTTAATCTATTTTAAAGTACCAAATTGATTTGTGATATTTTAATTTAATATTGTTAACTAATTTTAATATATTTTTCACAAGATAAAATTTAAAATTATGTATTTGTATTTCAATTTAATAAAAAAATATGTTTCTTAAATAAGTAAAAATAAGAGAAAAAAAAATTTTTACAATAGCTCACTTTGAAATTGGTGAATCTCATGATGTGTTTTAGATGGAATTTGATTGCTTTATATATATTCTTCTTTATTTTTAATTTTCTCCTGTCTGGAATGATTGTCACAATTCGTTGTTTTTGCTTGTAGATTTCTTGTAGCTTTTAGTCACTGCACTCCACTTGTTACGTAAACTTTTTTTATTTGGTTATTATTATATAAAATTTTTTTTATTTTATATTAATATATATGTAATTGTATTATGTTTCGTTTTTTTATTTAAATTTTTGTTATTTTATAATTTTTATTTAGAGTCACTGAATTAGCAGAAAAACTTTATGCTTTTGTTTTAAATTTCTTTTTATATAAATAGTTTATTATCACTTCTACTGGTAATTGTTTTATTAGTACGCGTCATTAAGTGTTAAAACACAAATGAAACAAGTGAGGGAAAAAAACCAAGGGTTTTTAAAAAGCACATTTTCAAAATTATATACGGTTTCTTACTGAGTATTTTATCATTTATTTTTATAAAAATATATATTATGATAATATTATAATTTTATTATTTCATTAATAATTAATTATATGACTAATAGTGAAATACTTAGAATATAACCCCTATGCACTCAAGAAAACCTGTTAATAAGTGCAAAATATAATGTTGGAGCTTTAATGTTAACGTTTAATTTTGGAAAAACTTACACTGGTAAATAAGTTACTGTTTTATAAGAACATAAAAGTTTTAATTTTGAAGACCTAGTAGCCCTTCAATGGGGAAGGTTCCCAAATTGTTGTTTAGCAAACTTATGATGGATCTCCTCACCCCCCTCCTGTCTTCACCCTTCCATTTTTTTCCGGTTCTAGGAAATCAATTTTGAGTTCCAACAAAATTTGGAATTTTATCTAGAATATTATTATCTAACCAAAAATGGTTAAGACTAAGAAACAATTTCTTCAATTTAAAGAGACCCTTTCAAATTTAAGAAAATCCTTTAACGTATATTGAAATATAATGCTGCAGCTGTAAATTTTGCATATTTGTAAAAAAAAATTTGTACATAAATTTGAACAAAATTTCAATATTCAACCCCTTATAGCTCCTAAACAGGGGGCGTGACAAAAAAATTTTGTTAACCGACTCCTACTAATTTTGGAGGACCTAACTTCTTCCAAAATTTCAAGACCCTAGCTTGAACTGTTAAGAAGATATATGGGGCCAAAAATTTTGCAAAAGTTGAGTTTAGCTAAATGGTAAATTTTAGTACCGTATGGTAACCCTATACATTACCTAGGACCTAACTCTTTCTCAACAAAATTTCCGATTTTCCCAGTATATATTTGGAATTCATCTATGTAGCCGAGTTCATCTGCCCGCACCCAAACTTTGTAACCCCATTTTATAGGTTTTTTGGGCATGTATTGCCGGAGAGATGATCGGCCCTTAAATTTTTCATCGATTCATCTATCGATATATATTTTTCTGGTTTGTAATGCGCTGCAAATGTTTCAGATAACTTTTTGATAACTGGACGTAATTTATATAATTTATCATACATTGGCTCATTTTTTTTTGGCTCAAGGACGTTATCATTGAGATGAAGATTGCCAAGCAACCAGTCAAAACGAGTTCGAGGCATATGTTTTGAAATGTACTGGTCTCTAAGTTCTTCTCGGACTGACCAGAAATCGCGATAACTTGGTAACTTTTTTATACCCATCAACACGTTTATGCCAATAAAAGTTTTAATTTCACCCACATTAGTTTGGACAAAAGGTTTCCCTTTTTGGGTAGCATATAAGTTCGTTTGGAAAACTATATGGTCCAGCAAAGAGTTTGGAAACAAACAATAAAATAAAATATATTAATTGGCATTTCAGCATCATTTGGTATATTTTGGGGGCCAGTATTTTCGGTAAAACTTTTCGGCTCAATGTAACCAAGGATATCTTTTTCCCACACAAACATATTAATCAGTATTGGTATCTTTATGTTTTTCTGCCCATTGTGCTATGGGTAAGTCATCATCATCACTTAATTCCCTTTCATAAACTTCCGCTTCGTCTATTACCATATTTTCACACGCCGGATCTTCAAAAATATTTTCAGTAATATCATCATCATCATCATAACAATCATCTTCAATTACTGATTCATTGTCGGAGGGAATTTTCGCAAACATTTCGTTATAGATTTCATCCCTCAAATTTTCAAATTCAGAAAATGTCCAATTAGATTTTTCTATAAAAATATTTTTGTTATACATATTCAACTTTCAATAAAATATGGTAAGTGCTTAGTGGTATGTCTGTGATACCACATATATTTTAGTCTTTTACAATCCCAAATATAATTTTTTCTATCTCATCTTTGTAAAATATTGATAAATAATCCCCAAATACTAAAAAAACATGAAGTCTTACCTGCCATTATCGTTCAAATATAACAAAATTCACTATAAAATAAAAATTAAACATTTGCAAAATTTTCGCGATGTTAGAAAAAAAAAATTTTATTCCAAATGTCAAATTTGAATTTTAGTACTTTTTATTTCCACTACAATTCAAGAGATGGCATTGAATTACTAAAAAAAAATTGTGGAATTGAAAATTACCACTGAGCATGTTTAAAACTGAATTTTAAACTGTGGTATTTTCACGATATCAGTAAGCTTGAAAGGGTTAAAGTCAGGTAATTTTCCTATGTACTTTAGAGGGTCGATAGAGAAAGAAAGGGGGTAACTTGAACTGGACCTTCGTTTGCCATTCTTGAAATTTGATTATTACTAACTTGATTGTTACTAACAAGATGTTTATTTTATAATGAAATATTGTTCAATAGTCTAGATAATTCGTCTACAGTCCCTTCATTAATATCTTTGGACATAAGAAGATAAAATTTTGTTTTATTATGAGTTTCTTATATTTACCCTATCAAAAAAAAAGGAGAAAGTCAAGTTTATCTACGACCAGATTTGAACTAATTTAGTAGTGTTAAGTTAAAATAAACCATAAAGAAAATTATGTTAAATGACATAAATATATAATAAAAACTTTTAGATATTAGATTTATTATAATATTAATTAATAAAAAGAATTTTGTATTTTCAAAAGTATTCAGCAATATAACATTAAAAGAAAGATAAATATATTTATTATTAAAAAAACTTTCGAATATTTTCAAAAATCCAACTTGAATAACGATTTACAAGATATAATTATTTAAATATTTTTTTTTTATATAAGTTTTTACTATACTTAACTTTAAACTTTTAAAAATCTTTTAATCTATTTTAAAGTACCAAATTGATTTGTGATATTTTAATTTAATATTGTTAACTAATTTTAATATATTTTTCACAAGATAAAATTTAAAATTATGTATTTGTATTTCAATTTAATAAAAAAATATGTTTCTTAAATAAGTAAAAATAAGAGAAAAAAAAATTTTTACAATAGCTCACTTTGAAATTGGTGAATCTCATGATGTGTTTTAGATGGAATTTGATTGCTTTATATATATTCTTCTTTATTTTTAATTTTCTCCTGTCTGGAATGATTGTCACAATTCGTTGTTTTTGCTTGTAGATTTCTTGTAGCTTTTAGTCACTGCACTCCACTTGTTACGTAAACTTTTTTTATTTGGTTATTATTATATAAAATTTTTTTTATTTTATATTAATATATATGTAATTGTATTATGTTTCGTTTTTTTATTTAAATTTTTGTTATTTTATAATTTTTATTTAGAGTCACTGAATTAGCAGAAAAACTTTATGCTTTTGTTTTAAATTTCTTTTTATATAAATAGTTTATTATCACTTCTACTGGTAATTGTTTTATTAGTACGCGTCATTAAGTGTTAAAACACAAGTGAAACAAGTGAGGGAAAAAAACCAAGGGTTTTTAAAAAGCACATTTTCAAAATTATATACGGTTTCTTACTGAGTATTTTATCATTTATTTTTATAAAAATATATATTATGATAATATTATAATTTTATTATTTCATTAATAATTAATTATATGACTAATAGTGAAATACTTAGAATATAACCCCTATGCACTCAAGAAAACCTGTTAATAAGTGCAAAATATAATGTTGGAGCTTTAATGTTAACGTTTAATTTTGGAAAAACTTACACTGGTAAATAAGTTACTGTTTTATAAGAACATAAAAGTTTTAATTTTGAAGACCTAGTAGCCCTTCAATGGGGAAGGTTCCCAAATTGTTGTTTAGCAAACTTATGATGAATCTCCTCACCCCCCTCCTGTCTTCACCCTTCCATTTTTTTCCGGTTCTAGGAAATCAATTTTGAGTTCCAACAAAATTTGGAATTTTATCTAGAATATTATTATCTAACCAAAAATGGTTAAGACTAAGAAACAATTTTTTCAATTTAAAGAGACCCTTTCAAATTTAAGAAAATCCTTTAACGTATATTGAAATATAATGCTGCAGCTGTAAATTTTGCATATTTGTAAAAAAAAATTTGAACAGGTGTTAAAGTTACAGGTGGTTGAAAATAGCAAAATTTCAATATTCAACCCCTTATAGCTCCTAAACAGGGGGCGTGACAAAAAAATTTTGTTAACCGACTCCTACTAATTTTGGAGGACCTAACTTCTCCCAAAATGTCAAGACCCTAGCTTGAACTGTTAAGAAGATATATGGGGCCAAAAATTTTGCAAAAGTTGAGTTTAGCTAAATGGTAAATTTTAGTACCGTATGGTAACCCCATACATTTTAATCTTATATTTTTGTAAAGCCTATAAAACCAGCAATGTTTTGCCGTTTTCAGATTGAAAATACACTTAACAAAACTCTTGTTATAACAATTTAAAAATAGAACTTTTTCCAACTTTGGGGGGCTGTAGCTCCGTAACGGGTGGGGCTTCAGAAAAAAATTCTTCTACGAAATTAATTTTTTTGTAATATTTACCTGTGGTTGAAATTTCTTAACTCTATTTCAAACGGTGTAAAAGTTTTTGTAAACATACGGACGGACGGACGGAAGGACAAAGTCAAAATTAAGAAAAACCTTTGACACTTAATGAAACTTTCGTATACAAATAAAAAAAAATTTTAACAGGTATTCAAGTTATAGGTGTTTAAAGCAAAATTTTTAGCAAAATTTCAATTTTCGACCCCTTACAGCTCCTAAAGAGGGGGCGTGACAAAAAAATTTTGTTAACTGACTCTTACTTATTTCTAAGGATCTAACTTCTTCCAAAATTTCAAGTTTCTAGATTAAGCCGTTCCGAAGTTATAAGGGGCCAAAAATTTTGTTAAAACTTAGTTTTGAATAACGGTAAATTTTAGTACCGTATGGTAACCCTATACAATTGGTTTTTAAAAATTTGTAAAGCTTATAAGAACAGCTGTCTGTTACCGTTTTCAGGTTGGAAAAATACCTTATAGAACTCTAATTATAACTGTTTAAAAATGGGGCTTTTTTCGACTTTGTGGGGCTGTAGCTCCGTAACGGGGGGGGCTACAAAAAAAAGTTTTAACATTAAATTATTTTTATTGCAATACCTACCCATTCCTGATATTTTTTTGTCAATCGTAGGTGAAAAGGGACGGACGGACGGACGGACAGAGTGAAGCTATATAGGCACATTTTTACAAAATTTTTTGAAAATGTGCTAAAAAGGTAGATTATATATATATTTTTTTTTTTTTTATTAATTTTCTTAAATTAATTTATACCAAAAAACAAAAAGGTCAACTTTTTATTATACCCTACACCTATAGAATAGGTAAAGGGGTATATTAACTTTGGTATGGTGTTTGTAACCACCTAAAGGAAGCGAGCTAGATATGGAAAAGTATATATATTTGTGATCAACGTGACCGCCTGACTCGATATAGCCATGTCCGTCCGTCCGTTCGTCCGTCCGTAGGCACGATAACTCAAAAAATAATGGAGCTATCTTGATGAAATTTTAACTGTAGATTACTAGGACTGAAAGTACGGCGGGGATTGCATATGGGCGAAATCGGTCCATGGGTTCGGATTCTGGACCTTTTAATCGATCGAAGGGCTAACGAACATATATAAAAAATCACGATAACTCAACAACTAATGACGCTATCTTCATCAAATTTGTGCTGTAGGTTACTAGTAATAAAACTACTTCGGGGATTGCGTAAGGTCGGGATTGGACCATGGGTTCGGAACCTAGAACTTTTTGATCGAATTTAGGCCAAACGAGCATAATTCCGAAACCAATGAAGATAGAACCTTCAAATTTGGTATCAAGATGTCTCTTCCTATTTCCTAAGTGTCTTGGGAATTTGGGTCCCATTGGAGTACTGAGTCGGGGACCAGCCACACATTTCCGAAGACCTTAAAGCATATCTTTAAAATTAATAAAGATAACAACTTGAAAAAATGTAGAAGCTTCCAATTTGCCACAAGGGTGTTCTTTACTATCTCTTGCGTGTCCCCTTAATTTGGGATCAATTGGAGAGGTGTTTCAGTACCCCTCTCAGACCTCCCAAGTTTTAAAAGCTTATAATCGAAATTACTAAAAATAGTTACTTAAAATTAAGATAGGCCGTTTAAATTGTGTACAAGGGTTAACAAGTACTATAAGTAAAGCGCGGGCTGTATAAGGGCGAAATCAGCCCATGGGTTCGGATTCTGGACCTTTTAGTCGGTGTCAGGGATAACGAACATATATTAAAAATCACGATAACTCAACGACTAATGAGGCTACCTTCATGAAATTTGTGCTGTAGGTTACTGGTAATGAAACTACGGCGGTGATTACGTACGGTGAGGATTGGACAATGGGTTCGAAACTGAGAACTTTTTGATCGAATTTAGGCCAAACTAGCGTAATTCCGAAACCAATGAAGATATAACCTCCAAATTTGGTATCAGGGTGTCCCTTCCTATTGCGTAAGTGTCTTTGAAATTTGGGCCCCATTGGACTAGTGGTTCGGGGACCAGCCACTCAGTTCCGAGGACCTTAAAGCATATTTTTGAAATTAATAAAAATAGTAACTTGAAACAAATGTAGAAGCTTCAAATTAGGCCCAGGGTGTTCTTTACTATTTCTTCCGTGCCCCCCTAATTTGGGTTCATTTGGACTGGTGGTTCAGGACCTCTCTTAGACCCCCAATGTGTAAAAGCTTATCATCGAAATTAATAAAACTAGTAACTTAAAATTAAGATAGAATGTTCCAATTGTATACAAGGGTTAACTAGTATTGAAAGTATGACGGAACTGCACATGGGCGAAATCGTACCATGGTTTCGGGTTCTGGAACCCTTGACAAGTTCAAGGACTAAAAAACATATATCTTAAAAACACCATAACTCAAAAAATAATGCCGGTATTTTGATGAAATTTAAACTCTAGGTTACTAGTAATGAAAGTACCATGGGAGTTGGTTCTGGTCGAGTTTAATTTCAAAGCCAAAGAATATATTTCCTATGTTCTATGTGTCTCCGAAATCTAGACTTAATTGTAGTGGTTCAGCTATGTTCAAAGGTACTTGCTGCATTTATATAAAATTTATTTGAATATTTAAATGAATTATATGAAAAGGTCTAAATTTGTAATTGTATTTAATACATTTATTGCATATTTTGCGTTTATAAGCTTTTCTATTAGGTATATAAACTAACCATTTAAAATAATTGCAATTTTGAAAAATTTGGATTATTAAATATATTATGCTTTGATTATCTTTTTATCACAAAATTTAATAATTAGAATTTTTTCATTTTGTAATTGAATTGGAATAAATATATTTTCATTTATTTCAAGTTTGTTTGTTTTTTAATATTTTTAAATAGATAAATTAGCAAGAATTTGTAATATTTTTTAATAGATAGTGTAATTAGAAAATGTTTTTAGTATTATAAAGTTAATTTGGTTAGCTATGTCTTACGATCAAATAAATAACAGCTTTTATGGTGTTAAAATGACTTATGGATATGTCCTTAAATTTGAACCAAATAGGTGTAGGGTATTTCTAAGTCGGTTGCACCGACTGACTGTTTCTTTACTTGTTTTTATTTCACTTGACACATCCTACCGACTGCGCCAGTTTTAATTCAAAAGAAAACAAAAACTATTTTTATAGTTTTTTTTATTTATTTAATATACTTTATTAATTTTTATTTATTTGCGCTTAAATATTATATGTTAGTAAAAAGAAATAGTTAATTTATAATTATAAAATTTATTTACTAGAAAGGACTACTTCCTTTGTACGTTCTAAAAACTCTGCGTGCGTTTCTTCTTTTTTTTTGTTCTATATATACCTTATTGACGCCACGCTTTAAAGTATATATATATATAAAAATATATATTTTAATATTAACAAAATATTGATTTTGAAATCGGAAATAATTTCGAAATCAATATAAAAATTTTAATTCTTTAAGTTAAATTTCGTTTTTTTACTTTTTTAAAGAAAGTGCAATGTGCTGACCAAATATTACTTTTCTCTTTTCTTCATATATAATATAGGTCAGAACATTGCATAAAAAATTATCGTGTGGCGTGAAATAAGAATAAGCAAAAAAATATTTTTAAGTACAACGTACTTTTTATTTAAACGTTTTTGTTTTGTTTGTAATATGAAACAGTAATAAAATTTAAAATAAAATAAAATAAAAAAGAAGAAACATTATTAGAATTTAGTTTAAACATAAGAAAGAGTTGTATTATATTCTTCGTTTTAGGTTTTTGAGGGTTAGTAACGTTATCATTTATAACAATTATGACGGGGACTGCGTATGGTCGGGATTGGACCATAGGTTCGGAACCTATAACTTTTTGGTCGAATTTAAACCACACGAGCATAATTCCGAAACCAATGAAGATAGAACATCCAAATTTGGTATCAGGGTGTCCCTTCCTATTTCCATAGTGTCCTTGAAAATTGGGCCTCATTGGAGTAATGGGTCGGGGACCAGCCACACATTTCTGAAGAAGTTAAAGCATATCTTTAAAATTAATAAAGATAGCAAGTTGAAAAAATGTAGAAGCTTCAAATTTGAAACAAGGGTGTTCTTTACTTTTTCTTGTGTGTCCCCCTAATTTGGGATCTATTGGAGTGGTGGTTCAGTACCCCTCTTAGAACTCCCAACGTTCAAAAGCTTATTATCGAAATTGCTAAAAATAGTAACTTAAAATTAATATAGAACGTTCCACTTGTGTACAAGGGTTAACTAGTATTTAAAGTACAGCGCGGACTGCATATGGGTGAAATCAGCCCAAGCGTTCGGGTTCTGGACCTTTTAATCGGTCTAAGGGCTAACGAACATATATAAAAAATCATGATAACTCAACAACTAATGACGCTATCTCCATAAAATTTGTGTTGAAAGGTACTGGTAATGAAACTACGGTGGTGATTGCGTACGGTGGGGAATGGACAATGGGTTCGGAACTTAGCACTTTTTGATCGAATTTAGGCCAAAAGACCATAATTCCGAAACCAACGAAGATAAAACCTCCAAATTTTCTATCAAGGTAACTCTTTCTATTTACTTACTGTCTTGGAAATTTGGGACCAATTGGAGTAGTGGGTTGAAGACCAGCCACACAGTTCCGAAGACCTTAAAGCATATTTTCGAAATTATTCTTCAAACAAATTTAGATGTTTCAAAATTGGCACATGGATGCTCTTTACTATTCCCTGCGCGTTCCTCTAATTTTGGATCAATCAGAGTGTTGGTTCAGTACCCCTCTTAGACCCCCCAATGTGTAAAAGCTTATCATGGAAATTAATAAAAATAGTAACATAAAATTAAGATAGATCGTTCCAATTGTGTATAAGGGTTAACTAGTATTGAAAGTATGACGGGGACTGCATATGGGCGAAATCGTACCATGGTTTCGGTTTCTGGAACCTTTAAAAAATTCAAGGATTAACGAATATATATCTTAAAAGCAATATAACTCAAAAAATAATGCCGCTATTTTGATGAAATTTAAACTTTAGGTTATTAGTAATGAAAGTACCAAAGGAATCAATTCTGGTCGAGTTCGAATTCTAGAAGCTTTTGATCATCCGAGGCTAAATGAGTATAATTTCGAAGCCAAAGAATATATTTCCTATTTCCTATGTGTCCCCGAAATTTAGACCTAATTGTAGTGGTGGTTCATGTGGCTCCTAAGAAATCCCAAAATTAAAAAGCTTATCTTCGAACTTCATGAAGGTAGATGCATTTTAGCAATCCATTTATCTCAACTTTATTTGTGTTTAATATTTTTAAAAATCTATTCAAAAATATTACAAATTCTTACTAATTTATCTGTTTAAAAATATTAAAAAACAAAAAAACTTGAAATAAATGAAAAAAATTTATTTCAATTCAATTACAAAAGTGAAAAAATTTGAATTATTAAATTTTGTGATAAAAAGCTAATCAAAGCATAAGATATTTAATAATTCAAATTTTTCAATATAGCAATTATTTTAAATTGTTAGCTTATGTATCTATTAGAAAACCTTATAAACGCAAAATATGCAATAAATGTATTTCTAAAATAGAATTACAAATTTCGAACTTTTCATATAATTCATTTAAATATAAAAACAAATTTTACATAAATACAGCGAGTACCTTTGAATAAAGCTTAAGTATTGTACATAATGTCTTAATTATATTTCACCTTTGGTAATAATTCAATAAAATGTATGATGTATGAATGTATGATATAATTAAACAAGTAAAGAAACAGTCAGTCGGTGCAACCGACTTAGAAATACCCTACACCTATTTGGTTCAAATTTAAGGACATATCCATAAGTCATTTTAACACCATAGAAGCTGTTATTAATTTGATCGTAAGACATAGCTAACCAAATTAACTGTATAATACTAAAAACATTTTCTAATTACCCTATCTATTAAAAAATACTACAAATTCTTACTAATTTATCTATTTAAAAATATTAAAAAACAAACAAACTTGAAATAAATGAAAATATATTTATTCCAATTCAATTACAAAATGAAAAAATTCTAATTATTAAATTTTGTGATAAAAAGATAATCAGCATAATATATTTAATAATCCAAATTTTTAAAAATTGCAATTATTTTAAATGGTTAGTTTATATACCTAATAGAAAAACTTATAAACGCAAAATATGCAATAAATGTATTTCTAAAATACAATTAAAAATTTACACCTTTTCATATAATTCATTTAAATATAAAAATAAATTCTACATAAATGCAGCAAGTACCTTTGAACATAGCTGAACCACTACAATTAAGTCTAGATTTTGGAGACACATAGGACATAGGAAATATATTCTTTGGCTTCGAAATTAAACTCGACCACAACCAATTCCCATGGTACTTTCCTTACTAGTAACCTAGAGTTTAAATTTCATCAAAATAGCGGCATTATTTTTTGAGTTATAGTGTTTTTAAGATATATGTTTGATAGCCCTTGAACTTTTCAAGGGTTCCAGGACCCGAAACCATGGTACGATTTCGACCAAATTGCAGTCCCCGTCATACTTTCAATACTAGTTAACCCTTGTACATAATTGGAACGTTATATCTTAATTTTAGTTACTAGTTTTATTAATTTCGATGATAAGCTTTTACACATTGGGGGGTCTAAGAGAGGTTCTGAACCACCACTCCAATTGATCCCAAATTAGGGGGGCACGCAAGAAATAGTAAAGAACACCCTTGTGGCAAATTGGAAGCTTCTACATTTGTTTCAAGTAACTATCTTTATTAATTTCGAAAATATGCTTTAAGGGCCTAAGAACTGAGTGGCTGGTCCCCGATCCACTACTCCAATGGGGCCCAAATTTCAAAGACACTTACGAAATAGGAAGGTACACCCTGATACCAAATTTGGAGGTTCTATCTTCATTGGTTTCGGAATTATGCTCGTTTGGCCTAAATTCGATCAAAAAGTTCTAAGTTCCGAACCCATTGTCCAATCCTCACCGTACGTAATCACCGCCGTAGTTTCGCTGCCAATAACCTACAGCACAAATTTCATGAAGATAGCCTCATTAGTTGTTGAGTTATCGTGATTTTTTATATATGTTCCTTAGCCCTAACATCGATTAAAAGGTCCGGAATCCGAACCGTTGGGCTGATTTCGCCCTTATATAGTCCGCGCTGTACTTATAGTACTAGTTAACCCTTGTACACAATTTGAACGGTCTATCCTAATTTTAAGTAACTATTTTTAGTAATTTCGATTATAAGCCTTTAAAACTTGGGAGGTCTGAGAGGGGTACAGAACCACCACTCCAATTGATCCCAAATTAGGGGAACACGCAAGAGATAGTAAAGAACACCCTTGTGGCAAATTGGAAGCTTCTACATTTTTTCAAGTTGTTATCTTTATTAATTTTAAAGATATGCTTTAAGGTCTTCGGAAATGTCTGGCTGGTCCCCGACCCACTACTCCAATGGGACCCAAATTCACAAGACACTTAGGAAATAGGAAGGGACACCCTGATACTAAATTTGGAGGTTCTATCTTCATTGGTTTCGGAATTATGCTCGTTTTGCCTAAATTCGATCAAAAAGTTCTAGGTTCCGAACCCATGGTCCAATCCCGACCTTACGCAATTCCCGAAGTATTTTCATTACTAGTAACCTACAGCACAAATTTGATGAAGATAGCATCATTAGTTGTTGAGTTATCGTGATTTTTTATATTTGTTCGTTAGCCCTGAAACCGATTAAAAGGTCCAGAATCCGAACCCATGTGCCGATTTCGCCCATATGCAATCCCCGCCGTACTTTCAGTCCTAGTAACCTACAGTTAAAATTTCATCAATATAGCTCCATTATTTTTTGGGTTATCGTGCCTACGGACGGACGGACGGACGGACGGACATGGCTATATCGACTAAGGCGGTCACGCTGATCACAAATATATATACTTTTCCATATCTAGCTCGCTTCCTTTAGGTGGTTACAAACACCATACCAAAGTTAATATACCCCTTTACCTATTCTATAGGTGTAGGGTATAAAAATAAGGAATTTAATCGTTTATTAAAAAAATATTTTGTTTTTATTTAATAAAATATTATACAAAATATGTTTTATGGTAAAATTCTTAGCCTTTTAAAAATATAAAAGTGTTAAATAAAAACGGAAATAGGAAAGAACCCTCGTGAATCAAATTTGAAGTTGGTATCTTCATTAATTTCGAAGATAAGCTTTTTAATTTTGGGATTTCTTAGGAGCCACCTGAACCACCATTACATTCAAATCCAAATTTCGGGGACACATAGGAAATATATTCTTTGGCTTCGAAATTATATTCGTTCAGCCTCAAATCGATCAAAAGCTTCTAGAATTCGAACTCATTGAACAAACTTGACCAGAACCAATTCCCATGGTACTATCATTACTAGTTCAAACATGGTAGTTTCATTATTAGAGTTAAAATTTCATCAAAATAGCGGCATTATTTTTTAAGTTATGGTGTTTTTAAAATATATGTTTGTTAGCCCTTTAACTTTTCAAGGGTTCCAGAATCCGAAACATCGTACGATTTTGCCCATATGCAGTCCCCATTATACTTTCAATACTAGTTAACCCTTGTACACAATTGGAATGTTGTATATTAATTTTAAGTTTCTAGTTTTATTAATTTCAATAATAAGCTTTTCACATTGGGGGGTCTAAGAGAGGTACTGAACCACCACTCCAATTGATCCAAAATTAGAGGGACAAAAAGGAAATAGTAAAGAACACCCATGTGCAAAATTTGAAGCTTCTACATTTGTTTGAAGTTACTATCTTTTTTAATTTCGAAAATATGCTTAAAGGTCCTCGAAACTGAGTGGCTGGTCCCCACCCACTACTCGAATTGGGCTCAAATTTCAAGGAGACTAAGGAAATCGAAAGCGACAACCTGATACCAAATTTGGAGTTTCTATCTTCTTTGGTTTCGGAATTATGCTAGTTTGGCCTAAATTCGATCAAAAAGTTGTAATTTCCGAACCCATTGTCCAATCCTCACCGTGCGCAGTCGCCGCCGTAGTTTCATTACCAATATCTACAGCAAAAATTTCATGAAAATAGCGTCATTAGTTGTTGAGTTATCGTGATTTTTAATATATTTTCGTTATCCTTGAAACCAATCAAAAGGTCCATAATCCGAACCCTTGGGCTGATTTCATCCTTATGCAGTCCGCGTTGTACTTTCAATACTATTTAACCCTTGTACACAATTGGAACGTTCTATCTTAATTTTAAGTTTCTAGTTTTATTAATTTCGATATAAGCTTTTACAAATTGGGGGGTCTAAGAGAGGTACTGAACCACCACTCCAATTGATCCAAAATTAGAGGGACACGCAGGAAATAGTAAAGATCACCCATGTGCCAAATTTGAAGCTTCTACATTTGTTTGAAGTTACTATCTTTATTAATTTCGAAAATATGCTTTAAGGTCCTCGAAACTGAGTAGCTGGTCCCCACCTACTACTCCAATTGGGCTCAAATTTCAAGGAGACTAAGAGAATCGAAAGCGACACCCTGATACCAAATTTGGAGGTTCTATCTTTATTGGTTTCGGAATTATGCTTGCTTGGCCTAAATTCAATCAAAAACTTCTAGGATCCGAACTCATGGTCCGATCTCGACCGCATGCAATCCTCACCATAGTCACGCCGATCACAAATATATATACTTTTGCACATCTAGCTCGTTTCGTTTAGGTGGTTACAAAACACCATACCATAGTTAATATACCCTTTTCCTGTTTCATGAGGGTAGGGTATAATTATATGGTTTATGTATTTATTTTAGTTATTTTAATTTTTGAACAAATTTTTAGTCAAAATTACGATTTAAACCATATAGTACAAATTATAAGAATTTGCTTTTCGTAATACAAAAGGCACGCAAAAATTAAATATTTTATATAGTTTTCGTAATTGGAAAATGTATAAAATTATTCCTTTTAATATGTTTACATAGAAAAGGAACTTTTATAACAAAGATTTTAAGATTTTCAAAAGGAATTTTAATATTATATATTTTTTTTCAAAAAAAATAAACTGTATATATATTTTGTAAAACAAAACTATTTAAGTTACAGAAATTATTAAAAAACGGGAACATAGCAATAATAATAAGGTCCTCGAAACTGAGTGGCTGGTCCCCACCCACTACTCCAATTGGGCTCAAATTTCAAGGAGACTAAGGGAATCGAAAGCGACACCCTGATACCAAATTTGGAGGTTCTATCTTTATTGGTTTCGGAATTATGCTTGTTTGGCCTAAATTCGATCAAAAAGTTTTAGGTTCCGAATCCATGGTACAATTCCGAACTTACACAGCCCCGAAGTAATTTCATTACTAGTAGCCTACACCACAAATTTGATGAAGATAGCGTCATTAGTTGTTGAGTTATTGTGATTTTTTATATATGTTCGTTAGCCCTTCGATCGATTAAAAGGTCCAGAAACCGAACCCATGGACCGATTTCGCCCATATGCAATCCCCGCCGTACTTTTAGTCCTAGTAACATACAGTTAGAATTTCATCAAGATAGATTTTTTGAGTTATCGTGCCTACGGACGGACGGACGGACATGGCTATATCGACTCAAGAAGTCATGCTGATCACAAATATATATACTTTTCCATATCTAGCTCACTTCCTTTAGGTAGTTACAAACATCATACCAAAGTTAATATACCCCTTACCTATTCTATAGGTGTAGGGTATAAAAACCATAAAAATTATATTTCGAATTTAAAAGTTATTTATTTTACTCTAATTTTATTTAAAAGCTTCGAAATAGAGTAAAGAAATTTTAAACACGGGTAGATGTTACAAAAAAATAATTTCGTAGAAGAATTTTTTTCTGTAGCCCCACCCGTTACGGAGCTACAGCCCCACAAAGTTGGAAAAAGTCCTACTTTTAAATTGTTAAAATAAGAGTTCTGTTAGGTGTATTTTCAATCTGAAAACGGCAAAAGATAGCTGCTTTTATAAGCTTTATAAATTTTTAAAACTTAAATGTTTAAGGTTGCCATACGGTAGTAAAATTTGCCATTATACAAAACTCAATTTTGGCAAAATTGTTGGTCCCTTATATCTAAACGGTTTATAGCTCCGAAACTTAGAAGAAGTAAGACCTTCAGAAATTAGTAGGAGTCGGTTAACAAAAGGTTTTTGCCACGTCCCCCGTCTAGGAGCTATGAGGGCTCGAAAATTGCAAGTTCGCTATTTTTAAACACCTGTAATTCGAATACTGTTAAAATATTTTTTCTACAAATATATAAAATTTAAAGCTGCGGCATTATATTTCAACACATGTTAAAGGTTTTTCTTAAATTTAAAACGGGTTCTTTTAATTGAAGAAATTGTCTCTTAGACTTAACCATTTTTGCTTACATAATAAATTTCCAGGTAAAATTCCAAATTTATTTGGAGTTCACAATTGATTTTCTAGAATCCAAAAAAATGAAAAGGTGGGACAGGATTGGATGAGCAGATCCATCATAAGTTTGCTAAGCAAAAATTTGGGAACCTTCCCCATTGAAGGGCTACTAGGTTTTAAAAATTAAAACTTTTATGTTTTTATAAAACAGTAAGTTTTTCACTAGTGTATATTTGTCCAAAATTAACATTGAAGCTACATTGTATTTCCCACTTGTTAACAGGATTTCTTGAGTGCATTTATATTATAGTTATTGATTTCACTATCATTCACTATGTTCATAATTATTAAATTGATGAAATAACTAAATTATAATATTATAATTTATGATAAATCATAAATGTTAATTGTTTTAAAACCCAGGTCAGATCATATCTTATAAAAAAATATTATTTATAATTCATATCATATAATATAAAATATATTAATGCTACATCTAAAATAAAATACTGAATGATAAAATTCTCAGTAAGAATGCGTATATAATTTTGAAAATGTGATTTTTAAAAACCCTTAGGTTTTTTCATCACTAGTTTTATCCTTAATTTTTTTTTTTTTTTTTTTTTTTTTTTTATTTATTTGAACCAAAACAAGGTTTTTACAAAAAAATTCTTAAAACTAAAACTTATAATTAACATGAAATTTGATTACATAGCCAAAAAAATTTTAAATACATTAAGAATCAAAAGTATAATTATTTGTTTATTTGTAGAAAATGCATACAAAGCAAAAACACAGTTGAAATTAAATTTATGAATACTAACTGTATTAACTAACTGTATAAAATAACTAAATTAAAAAAATAATATGAACTGGAAGTGTAATATGATATAATGAAGGTTAAAATTATTGTCTTAGGTCATGAATGAATTTTAAGTTTAATTTATGTTTAAAAGTGTATCGAGAAATTTGTGTAGAATAAAGATGACTGTGTTTATTGAATGTAATGCAACATCTATTTATTGGTTCATTTTTTCCATATTCAGTTCTATGAGTATTTTCAACTAAATATTTAGTGCTTCTCGTATTTCTCGCACCATTGTTTATTTTAGAGTTATCCAATAAATACCGAACGACAATGTTTTTTCTTAAGACGTCAAAAGTAAAGCAGGAAGAAAGAATTTGCCTGCGTGAGGATAACGTTAACATATTCAATGAATTAAGTCTTACGAGATAGCTAGGCAGAATTGAATAATCTCTAGGATTATATTGATTTCTTAAAGCGAAAAAAAGAAATTGCTTTTGTACGGAATCTATTCTATCAGAATGTATTTGAAATGCAGGATCCCACACAATATTACCATATTCAAGAATAGAACGTACTAAAGAGCAATAAAGAGCTTTAGTTACAGCAATGCTGCTAAATTCTTTAGCTCTTCTTTTTATAAAGCCGAGCATTTTGTTTGCCCTGGAAATCATATACTCATAATGGAGATGGAAGTTCAGTTTATCATCCAACAGAATCCCTAAATCGGTAATGCTTTTAACCCTTTCAAGGGTTACATTATTTATATTATAACCGAATGAAATGGTAGATCTCTTACGTGTAACACTTATAACCTTGCATTTTTCAATGTTTAGTTCTAGTTTATTAGAGAAGCACCATTCTTGTAGAGAATTAAGATTTGTCTGAAGTAATGCAACATCAGAGCTATTTTTAATTACATGATAAATCTTGAGATCGTCAGTAAATGCAACATGTGACACACCGAAAAGTTTACTAGAAAGATCGGAAATGAATATATTAAACAAGAGTGGTCCTAAGTGGCTACCTTGTGGTACTCCTGATGTAACATTAATTGGGTCCGACAAAAATCCTTGAAATTTGATATTTTGCGATCTATTTGAAATATAGGAGAATATCCAGTAAAGAAAAGAGCCCGAAATACCTAAAGTTGCAAGTTTGTTTAGTAGAATTTTGTGATCAACACGATCGAATGCTTTGCTAAAGTCCGTGTAAATAGCATCAACTTGGTGCCCATTTTCCATTTCATTAAGGATTTCAGAAGTATAAACCAAAAGGTTTGTTGTTGTGGAACGACCTTTTCTGAATCCATGTTGTTGTTCGTTTAGTTTTGTATTAATGATGGGCGTAATTTTGTTAACAACCATTTTTTCGAACAACTTTGGAATAGTTGATAAAATAGCAATGCCACGGTAATTTTCGACGAATGATTTATCTCCCTTTTTGTGAATAGGGGTAAGATAAGAAGATTTCCAAACAAGAGGGAAAATACCTGAAGAAAGAGATTTATTAAAAATATATTGAAGTGGATAAGTTAGATAACTAACACAGTTGTATAAAAAAGTCGGTGGGATTAGGTCAGGTCCTATACCTTTTTTAGTATCAAGTTTAGTGATTGCTTCAAATATTTCAATTTCGGTAAGATATAAGTCCGTAATAATAGGATTTGAATTATTAATTAAGTTAGTGAAATCGAAATTAATTGGAGACTTGTGTGGACGATAAACTTTTTGAAAAGACTTAGCAAAGAAATTGCAGATCGTTTTAGGACAATTAGAAAATGTATTGTCTTTTGACATTACGCTTGGATAACCATAACTTTTATGTTTTGTGTTAACGAAGTCAAAAAACTTTTTAGGATCTGTAATTAATTTGTCGCCTACGTTAGTGAGATATCTATCATAAGCCAAATTAGATTTTTGTTTAAATTCAAAAGCAAGATCCTTGTACTTGTTTAATAAGTCATTATTAGGTTCTTTTGAATTTTTAATTATTTTGTATAGTTTATTGCGTTGGTTACGCAATGTCCTAAGTTCACTGTTCAGCCAAGGTTCGGTTGTCTTGCCCTTTTTGCGAATTTTAGGAACAAAGGAGTTAATTATCTCAAATAACTTTGAAACAGAAATGAGAGATAATCAAATCAATATCCTGTTCGATTAACAGGTCGTCCCAACTGATGACTGATACAGCATTATTAATGCTTTGATAATCAGCATTAAGAAAGTCATATACAAAAGTATTATTGTAAGATTTGGTAAAAAGAGGTATAGCAGTGGAAAATTCGAAGATGATTGCGTTATGATGCGGAGTGTTTGTAAAAAGGTTTACTGAATCATCAGCGAGCTTTACCACCACTTTATCATATGCATTCGTGAATGCAAGATCTAACCACTTGTAATAATTATTCGGAAAGCTGATAATTTGTTGTAAATCATTACCATAAAATACATTAATTAGATCGAAATCTATTTCGTCCTGAAAGTTGATTGGTAGTAACAAATTATCAGATTCGTCAACAATAAAAGATAAAGAAGGACGGTTAAAGTCCCCTAAAATTATAATTGAATCATCCTCATTCATATTTGATAATATAACCTGCTGGTATATCTCGAAAAATTCCGAATAAGAGGAATTGTCAGAATTAGGAGGAAAGTAAACAATACCCAGGTATAAAAAATTATTACCTAAGTTAACTTTAATAAATTGGTGATCAAAAGAGTGGTAAGTCCTAGTGATTAATGCCACACTAGATAAGGTATTGTTTACTGCAAGTAGTACACCACCACCACGGGAACAATTTGTAGCAAGATAATCCCGATCTTTTCTATAAATCGACCAAGTACTGTCCAAAATTTCTTCATTAACAAAGGAATCGTTTAACCATGTTTCAGTGATAGCAATAATATTAAATTCACATGACTTAGCATCAATATATAATTTCTTAAGCTTTCCCCTCATACCACTGCAATTGTGGTAGAATAATTTCAGTTTATTAGAGGAACTAACGCTATTTTTATTTTTGATACTATGGTTAGACAGTGTGACTAAATTGGAATTAGTGTAAGAATCGATATAGAATTTTGAATTTAAATAGTTATTTTCTGCTCGGCCGAAATAACTTATTATAATTTTCACGAGATTGGTACAAGTGATTGTAGTAATTGCTATTGCAATGACTACGAAAAGCATTAAGATCTTCTTCTACCTGTTTGGAAGTGAAACCAATTTTAATGTGATACTTAAAATAAAGGTCATATAATTCCTTGTAATTAGATGGTAACCCTTCATTATGTATCAACACAAGTAAATTTGTTCTTGTTTTACCCTCAATTACGCGATTATTTTTGTCATCATGTAAAAATGCAAGAAATAGCCTCGCATAATTTAGAATTTTTTCA
Organism: Dolichopus griseipennis; assembly: GCA_963082915.1. Lineage (NCBI taxonomy): Eukaryota > Metazoa > Arthropoda > Insecta > Diptera > Dolichopodidae > Dolichopus > Dolichopus griseipennis. The sequence goes on along the minus strand of OY720445.1, from coordinate 54,877,223 downwards.
TCACTAAATCTGGAAAGTGCGTAGGTACAGTCTTCTGTTAGAGATTTCTGAGTCATTCTTACAATTGGAGGTAACAGAGGGTTTAACGAGAAATTAGCTTTAAGGTTATTATTATTAATATTATTTTTAGTATTAGAAATAACATTATTAGCATTATTATTATTATTATTATTAGTAGTAGCAATATCATTATTAACATTATTATTATTAATAGTATTAGTATTATCATTAATAATATTAATATTATTACTGTTATTATTGTCATTATTATTATTGTTATTATTAATATTATTATTATTATTACTATTATTATTATTGTTATTATTTGTTGAAAATTAAGTAATTATGAATATAACATTTTAATCTTAAATTTATAAGAAAAGTAAATATGAATTAACATTTTTAATTTATTAAAAACGCACCCCCTTAATGTCATTTGTCAAATAATAATTTTTAACTGTCAAATAAATAAACTTAATTTTGCCTCTTTTAATATTGGCTGCTGAATGGAAAACACGCATTTTTTTTTTATTTCATCATAACTACAGGTTATGGGCCCAGACTTTTAATTGGGTAAAATTCATAAAAGGCACATTTCAGTTTTATAAGAATGTGATTGGAAAATTTTCAATATCAAATTTTATTAAAAATTGTCAATACAAAATTTTATTAAAAATTGTCAATAAAAAATTTTCATTAAAAAAAAAAAAAAAAAAAAAAAAAAAAAAAAAAATAAAAATCTGTGTCTATACAAAATTTTATTGAAGAATAGTCAATACAAAATTAGGCAATTTTTTTTGAGCTATTTACTGGACAAAATATTATATTTGGGGTTTAATAATACTAAACACAATTTTGTTTATCCGGAAGAAAAAGAAATTTTACAGAAGATGGCAGCAACAGAAAAATTCGTAATCGAGAAGCTACGGGGATCAGAGAATTATCAAACGTGGGCTTTTGCAGTAAAGAGCTTGTTAGGAGCTGAAGAACTATTAGATGCTATTATTATTAAAAGTGATTCTACTAATGAAGTAACAGAAAAAAATAACGCCAAGTTGAATAAAGCAATGCACAAAATAATTTTAACAGTTGAATCATCATTATTTGTGCACATTCAAAATTGTAAGAGTGCAATTGAAGTCTGGAAGAAATTGCAGGTTATGTACGAAGACAAGTCTCTTACTAGAAGAATTGGGTTACTAAAGCAATTAACCTCAATTAATTTAGAAACATGTGATAATATTGAAGATTTTATCACAAAAATTTTAGGTATATCAAATAAGTTAGCTGCAATAGGATTTATAATAGACGACGAGTTAATTGGTTCATTGTTACTAAAGGGACTGCCAGACGAATATAATTCATTCATTATGGGAATAGAAGCAAGCGGCATTACAATTACTACAGATGCAATTAGATCACGTTTAAGTGAAATGTATAAACCTGATGGTCAAAAACATCAGAAAGCATTTGTAGCAAAACCTAACAAAACAATCAAAAAATTGATCAAATGTTTCGAGTGTGGTAGAGTTGGCCATAAGAAAGCCAATTGTTTCAAATTTTTAAAGAAAGTTCAAAATCAAGATAAACAAGAAAAAGCTAAAAATCATAGTTCAAATGCATTTAGTGCAACAAATGAATTAATATCAGAACAAGAAGGAAATTCTAAAGAAATTTTATTTTACGTTGATAGCGGCGCCTCTCAACACATGGTTAATAAAAAAGAAATTTTATATAATTTAAGACAATCATCATTAAGAAATATATGTACAGCTGAAAACAACAAACTACAGGTAGTTTGTGAAGGAGATTTGGATATTGAAATCAATAAAAAGTTGATAACAATTTATGACGTCCAGTTTGTACCCAAATTAGCGGCAAATTTACTATCGATAAGAAAAATAATACAAAAGGGTAACAAAGTAAATATTAATAATAAAGGATGTTACATATACAATTCACTTGGTTATTTATTAGCCAAGTGTAGTTTGATAAATAATATGTATATATTATCAACAAAAATTATGAAAACAGATTTTGCAGCCGTCGCTACAGATATTAAAATATGGCATCGCAGATTAGGACATATTAATTTTCAAAAACTAAAATCAATGCGTCATGTATGTAATGGCTTGCAATTTAAAGAATCAAATTTGGACCAAGTGTGTGAAGTATGCATTAAGGCCAAGCAATGCAAACAACCTTTCAAAAATTCAGGCAACAGAGCCAATAATCTATTGGAAATAATTCATTCGGACATTTGCGGACCAATGGAAACTATTTCCATTGGAGGTTCAAAATATTTTTTAATTTTTGTTGACGATCATTCAAGGAAAGTTTTCGTTTATTTTTTGCGAAATAAAGGTGAAGTTTTTGAAAAATTTCAAAACTTTAAATCATTTGCAGAAAATCAATTAAATGCCAAAATAAAAATATTAAGAACAGACAATGGCACAGAGTATATGAATAAGCAGTTTGAAAATTTTTTAATAAAATCAGGAATAGCCCACCAGTCAACTGTTCCTTACACTCCTCAGCAAAACGGCGTCGCTGAGAGAATGAACCGAACTCTAGTTGAAAAAGGTAAATGTTTAATATATGACGCTAACTTAGATAAGAAGTTTTGGGCTGAGGCAATTAATACAGCAGCCTATTTAATTAACCGTTCTACATGCCGTACGACAAATTTAATTCCAGAAGAAATATGGACCGGAAGAAAAGTTGACGTAACTAATTTAAAAATCTTTGGATCGCGTGCTTACACGCATATTCCAAAAGAGTTACGTAGGAAATGGGACTCAAAATCAAAAGAGCTGTTGTTCGTTGGCTATTGCGATGACACTAAAGGTTATCGCTTAATGGATACACAAACAGGTGGGATTATTAAAGCAAGAGACGTCACTTTTATAGAAAATGTCGAGATTGAACTTGAAAATAAACCAAATGTTGATATTAAATCTTCAGAAGATATAAAGGATGAAGATAATAATTCAGAAGATATAAAGGATGAAGATAATAATTCAAGCGATTATGATGATAATACAACCGAGCCAAGAAGATCAAAGCGTGTCAAAAATCCAGTTGACAGATTTCATGTTTACTTAATGCATGATGATGTTTTTGAAGAACCGATAACATTAAAAGACGTATATGAAAGCGAAAACTTTAGCGAATGGATGAAAGCAATGGAATCTGAATTAAATTCTTTCAAAGAAAATAATACATGGTCTTTGGTAGATTTACCAAATAATAAAAAAATTATTAAAAACAAATGGGTTTTTAAATTAAAAGAGGATGAACATGGAAACATCATAAATTTCAAGGCCAGATTAGTGGCAAAAGGTTTCACACAAATGGAAGGGCTAGATTATAATGAAACTTTTTCACCGGTCATAAGATATAATTCAATTAGATTTCTGATAGCAATTGCCGCAAAAACCAAAATGAAAATTGATCAATTAGATTTTGTTACCGCCTTTTTGCAAGGAGATTTAGATGAGGAAATTTATGTTAACCAACCCAAGGGCTTTGAAGATGGTACAAAAAAAGTTTATCGTCTACATAAAGCAATGTATGGGTTAAAACAAAGCAGCAGGCAATGGAACTCTAAACTTAATGGAACATTATTAAAATCAGGATTAGTGAGATCCAAAATAGATCCGTGTGTATACATTTCTTGCCCAGAGGAAAAATCAAAACTAATTGTTGCAGTCTATGTCGATGATATACTAATTTTTTGGAAAGACTACGAAACTAAGGAAAATTTAAAAAGGTTATTATCGATTAAGTTTAAAATGAAAGATTTAGGAGAAGTGAACAATTGCATAGGGTTAAGAATTACCAGAGATGTCGAAGGAAATTACTACATAGATCAGTCCAAATATATTAAGAAAATTCTTACAAGATTTAACATGTCAGAGTGCAATAGTTTAAGTATCCCATCAGATCCAAACACCAAACTCAACAAAGAAATGTCACCAAAAACAAAAGAAGAAATTGACAGAATCAAGGATATTCCTTATCAACAAGCAGTAGGCGCTTTGTTATATTTAGTACAAGGTTCAAGACCTGATATCGCATTTTCGGTAAGCGATGTCAGTAGATATAATTCAAATTTTGGAAAAGCTCATTGGGAGGCTGTTAAAAGGATTTTTCGTTATCTAAAAGGTACTATAAATTATAAATTAAAGTTTTCTACTTTTAGCCAAAATGACCTCATTGGATATACCGATGCTGATTGGGCTTCAGATTTGGACAAAAGACGATCGTGCACAGGTTACATTTTTATTTTTCAAAATGGCGCTATTTCATGGTGCAGTAAAAGGCAACCCACTGTCGCGTTATCAAGCACAGAAGCCGAGTATATGTCTCTTTCTTCAGCTATCCAAGAGGCATTATGGCTTAAACAATTTGGTGATGAAATGAGTGATCTGCTTCAAACAACATTAATTACAATAAGCTGTGACAACAAAGGTGCTTTATTCCTATCAAAAAATGATGCTTACAAGTCGCGAACGAAGCACATAGATGTACGCCATCATTTTATTAGAGATGCATTAGCAAACAACTTAATTAACTTGAACTATATACCTACTTCCGAAATGGTCGCAGATAGTTTAACGAAAGCTGTATCATCACAGAAACAAAAATTTTGTACAACTCAAATGGGGTTGATTGATAATAATAATTTAAACTCTTTTTGATTCTTATAGAATCAATTCTACTAATGTAAATTTTAATACAAAATAATTTTAATGAACTTCAAATAAGCATATAAGTGTATAAATTTAAATTGTTGAAGCAAATTTTCAAATTAATATTAAACTTTATTATAAATAGAATTTTAATAAGTGAGGGTGTTGAAAATTAAGTAATTATGAATATAACATTTTAATCTTAAATTTATAAGAAAAGTAAATATGAATTAACATTTTTAATTTATTAAAAACGCACCCCCTTAATGTCATTTGTCAAATAATAATTTTTAACTGTCAAATAAATAAACTTAATTTTGCCTCTTTTAATATTGGCTGCTGAATGGAAAACACGCATTTTTTTTTTATTTCATCATAACTACATTATTATTATTATTATTGTTATTATTATTATTATTAATAGTATTAGTATTATCATTATTAATATTAATATTATTATTATTATTATTGTCATTATTATTATTAATATTATTATGATTATTCTAATTGTTATTATTATTATTAGCATTCTTAATAATATTAAAATAAGCTGGCTTTAAAGTTTCTCCTATAGTAAAGTTTTTGTATTTAGAACTATTAGTTGTTGTGTTTTGACTAGGATGTGTTTTTTTTATATGATTGTTGAAAGGAACGGCAAACGGATTTAAAAGAAGTGTTTTCTGTTTAGTAGAAAGTTTATTATTGTGTTTTAAAATTGTGTTGGAAGTGTTTAAGTAATTATTATTATAATCAATTTTAACATTTAATTTTTTATGATATTATTTCCTAAAAAGCACTCGTATTCATTGCGAAAATTACAAACGAACATTTGTATTTTATTCAAAGGATCTCCTACCTCTTCGAATAAAGGTATTTCTACCAGTTCAGAAACATTTACAGCACGTTGGAGCATTTTGAGAGGTATATTATTAATTTGTTTTTTCCATTTCGGATCACACAATCCAGGGTTGATTATGGAGTGTGTGGCCCAGTATCGATAATAAATTTTAGTGGAGTAAGTTTAGTTTTAACTATTATATGTGTTAAGATTGTTTAGTTTTAAATATTATATGTCGAGGCAGAGTATAGAAAATTTTGGATTTCTTGTTCGTAAGTATCCATAAGTAGTTTTGTTGTTCATAAGTAGCTTTGTTGGTTTGAGCGGTTATTATAAAGATTATAATTTTTTTGTTGGTTTGGACGGTTATTATAATGGTTTTGTTGTTGGTCAGCGGAAGGTATATTGTGATAGTTTCGAGCTGTCGATTGATATTGTTGTTTCTATAATTATATTGGTTATGATTTCTTTGGTTTTGGGGTCTGTTATTTTTGGTATTATTATATTTGTTGTTTTTATGCCTGTTGTCGTTATATGTCGCGTCTCTGGTTACTGTTACTCGTTTTTTGGTTAGGATAATTTTGGTTAAAATTTTCCCTGTTTCTTCTATTGAGATTTTGGTTGTTTGGAATGAAATAAGCGTTCCCGCTTGAAATAATATGTCCATAGCTTGTTCTAAAATAATTGTATGTAGTGCGGAAGTTCAATTTCTGTGAGCTAGGTCATCAGCTCGTACACCATAAGCCAGTTGAGTTTTATTGTTTAGTCTTCTTAATTTTATTTCAATTTCGTTAAATAAGTCTATACAATTGGTTTTAAAAGTGGTGCTTCTCATTGCATCAAATAATTCTTCAGATGTTAGTCGGTCACCAAAGTTTGAAATTTTGAAAAACTTGTTTAATTGCGGCCCAAGTTCTGGCTTGACAATTAATTTCCAACATATCCCTTGCTTTACCAACTGTTTTACTTTTAATTACGTCCATCATTAATACTTGAGAAATATCGTCGACTGTTCTGATGACGGGAATGACTCTATCAATTAGGTCGTAAAAATTTCGGAGGTTACTTGAATTACCATTGAATTCGAGAAAGTTACTCAAATATTTTAGGGGGTCTATTGTTAGCCATTATTACTAATAAAGAGAATTTATTTAGGAGAGTAAGTTAGAGTTAGATACGTTTTATTAACAATTTAGGTGCAATCGACTTAGAAATACCCTACAAAAATATTAAAAATTCTTACTAATTTATCTATTTAAAAATATTAAACAATAAATAAACTTGAAATAAATAGATTCGTAAAATGCAATTACACAATTGCATATTTAAAACTTTTTATCCATTTTAATAAAATTTACACACATGTAGGAATTACTTCTTTTCAGGAATTACTTCTTTTTAGCTGTAGTGCATTTACTGTTGAATGATTTAGTACCCTTGATTATTTATTTCAATTTTAAATAATTTTAAAATTTAATCTTTAATTTACTTATTTTTTAATGTTTTATATAATTAAACCCGAAGTTATTCGAAAGAAATATTAATTTGTAATAATTTCCTAATCCTAATTACAAATAGGACGCAAAATATCAAATTTCAAGGATTTTTCTCGGACTCAATCAATGTTACATCAGGAGTACCGCAAGATAGCCACTTGGGTCCACTCTTGTTTAATATATTCATTACCGATCTTTCTAGTAAACTTTCCGGTGTGTCACATGTTGCATTTGCTGATGATCTCAAGATTATTATGTAATTAAAAAGAGTTCCGATGTTGCACTACTTCAAACAAATCAATAGTCTGTAAGAATGGTGCTTCTCTAATAAGTTAGAACTAAACATTGAAAAATGCAAGGTTATAAGTTTTACACGTAAGAGATCTACCATTACTTTCGGTTATAAAATAAATAATGTAAACCTTGAAAGAGTTATAAATATTACCGACATAGGAATACTGTTGGATGATAAACTGAACTTCCATCTTCATTATGAGTATACAATTTCTAGGGCAAACAAAATGCTCGGGTTCATAAAAAGAAGAGCTAAAGAATTCAGCAACATCGCTGTAACTAAAGTTCTTTTTTGTTCCTTAGTACGATCTATTCTTGAATATGGTAACATTGTGTGGGATCCCGCATTTCAAATACATTCTGATAGAATAGAATCCGTGCAAAAGCAATTTCTTTTATTTGCTTTGAGAAATCAATATAATCCTAGAGATTATTCAATTCTGCCTAGCTATCTCGTAAGACTTAAATCATTAAATATCTTAACTTTATCCTCACGCAGGCAAATTTTTTCTTCTTGCTTCACTTTTGACGTCTTAAGAAAAAACATTGACATTCAGTTTTTAGCAGATAATTTTAAAATAAATAATGGGGGCAGAAATACGAGAAGCACTAAATATTTAGTTGAAAATACTCATAGAACTGAATATGGAAAAAATGAACCAATAAACAGATGTTGCATTACATTCAATAAACACAGTCATCTTTTTTCAACACAAATTTCTAGATACACTTTTAAACGTAAATTAAAATTTTTTAATGACCTATGACAATAATTTTACCTTCAATATATTATACTCATATTACACTTCAAGTTCACATAACTTTATAATTCTATAATTTAGTTATTTTTGTTTTTATACCCGTATGACTAAATAGTCAAAGGGTATAATAAATTTGCCATTACGTTTGTGACGCAGGGAAGGAGGGGGGGTAGATATAGAATCAAGTGTATGGATCGGATCAGAATCCAAAAATAAATCGATTTAGCGATGTATGTCCGTCCGTCCGTCCGCACGATAACTCAAAAACTAAAGTAGCTACGATCTTGATTCGTTTTTTTACAATAACCGTCATCGCTATTTAAATCCAGTCATTTTGGTCCATAGGTTCGGGTAGCTGCCATACAACTTCTTTTTTTATATGAGTATTACTCTGTATCTATTACAGCTGCGTGTCTGAAATTTTGCCAAAAAGTAGTTTAGTTTTATGGCCAAAGTTTCTGCAAAATTTGGTTGGTCTACTGCAGTGGGTTCGAGTAGCTGCCATACAACTCCTCCTTTTATATGAGCATTACACTACACCTAATGAAGCTGGGTGTCTGAAATTTTGCCAAAAATAGTTTAGTGTAATGGCCAAAAATACTGCAAAATTTGGTTGGTCTACTGCAGTGGGTTCGAGTAGCTGCTATACAACTTGTATGTTTGAAATTTTGCCAAAAGTAAATAACCGAATGATATAATGTATATGTTACGGTCATACGGGTATCCCAGAGTTGACACAGTCTACTCTACTACACTCTTCCTCGATTTTTTTACTTTATAAATTGCATTTTAACTGTGTTTTCGCTATGTATGCATTTTAAAAAAAAAATAAAAAAAAGAAATTGATTTTTATGCATTTAAATTTATGTTTTGTAATCAAATTTCATGTTAATTTTAAGTTTTAGCTATAAGAATTTTTTTTGTAAAAACCTTGTTTTGGTTCAAAATAGAATAAAAATAAAATAAAAATAAAATAATTTGATGGTTTTTAATGTTAATTAAAACCAGCCATGATTTCATTAGCTTTTTATCACAAAATTTAATAATCAAAATATTCAATAAATGTACTTCTAAAATACAATGACAAATTTAGAACTTTTCATTTAAATTTAAAAATAAATTTTACAACTTAAGTATCGTACACAATTTCTTAATTATAGATATGATTCATAGCTATGGTAATATTTCAATAAAATATAGATATGATATGATAAAAATTAAAAAAAAAAAATTTCGTCGTTTATTAAAAAAAAAATATTTTGATTTTAATTTATAAAATATAATACATAATATGTTTTATAGTAAAATCCTTAGCCTTTTAAAAATATAAAAGTGTTAAATGAGAACGGAAATAGGAAATAGTGTATCAAATTTGAAGTTTGTATCTTTATTAATTTCGAATATATTCTTTAAGCTCTTGGGGGTAGTGGAGGTGGTACGCAAACCGCTATTCCAATTTATCCCAAATTTCACGTACACAATACAAATAAGAAGAAACACCTGTGCCCCAAATATAAGGTTCTATCTTTTTTCTTTTTGAAATTATAACCCCAACCCTCTACTCCAATTGGTTACAATTTTCGAGGACACTAAGGGAATAGGAAATAACACTCTGATACCAAATTTGGAGTTTCCATCTTCTTTGTTTTTTGGATTATGGTCGTTTGGCCAACATTTGATGAAAAGTTCCAGAATCCGAATCCATGGTTGGATTTCGCCTATATGCAGTCCGCACCGTTCTTTCAATACTAGTGAACCCTTTGGAACGTTTTATCTTAAGTAAGCTACTTTTTTTATTAATTTTAACGATATGCTTTAAGGTCTTTAGAACTCTGTGGATGGTCTCCGACCTACTACTTCACTACTGCTTGGCCTAAATTCAATCAAAAACTTCTAGGATCCGAACTCATGGTCCGATCTCGACCGCATGCAATCGCCAAAATAGTCACGCCGATCACAAATATATATACTTTTCCACATCTAGCTCGTTTCGTTTAGGTGGTTACAAAACATCATACCAAAGTTAATATACCCTTTTCCTGTTTCATGAGGGTAGGGTATAATTATATGGTTTATGTATTTATTTTAGTTATTTTAATTTTTAAACAAATTTTTAGTCAAAATTACGATTAAACCATATAGTACAAATTATAAGAACTAGTATCGCCCTGTGCTCGAGATTCGAGCTATTTTTGCTTTTAAATTTACATACAAAATTAGTTTTTTGAAATTTATAATAGACTAATTTAACACGAAAAATTATATTTTTTTTCCTATACGTAATAAAATATATTGCAACAATGTTGTCAACAATTTTTGCGCTTGAAATTTGCTAAAAAAAAATTTATAATTTTGTCAGTTATAAAAACGTTGTTGTATTTTTGAATTTTATTCCTATAGCTAAAGTCGCTTTAAAAGTATAATGTGGTACAGTTATTACACAAAACAAAGCGATTTAAATTCTTAATATAAATATTGTTCTAATATACAATGTTCTGAGAATTTGATTTAATTTCTAAACATATACATATATTTACTGAAGTCAAGTAACCAAAATTCGAGTTAATGGTGTTCGTCATATAGAAAACTAAACATTTTAGTACGATTTGAATTTTTTTGTATCCGTTCCATTTGTATTCTGTTTCCTAATTAAAAATTGATGAATAAATGCTTCAGTTCCTTTAAAGGCATTTTTTAAATCTGAACTGTCAAAAAAAAAATCGTTTTTTTTTAGCTCTGAGCGTGTGATTCATTTTTTTTCTTAAAGACATTTTGACGTTTGTTTAAGATTTTACTTGTAAAATAAAAATCAAAATGTTTTAATTTAATTTAATTTTTCGTGTTTTTTTATTAAATCTGAACGCTCTGAGCGTACTCTGTTCATGCTCTGTTCATTAGAACGAGCTTATGTTGTTTAGAGCGTGCCTAGATCTCTGCTGTGATTTAAAAAAAAACGCCTTATTTAATATTTGTTCGTTATGTCAAAGTAAAACTAAAAAAAGTTTTTATCATGAAAAAACATTATTCAATGTTTAAAATGTAAAATAAAATTCTTAATTATCAGGGCTTAACCTTAATCAAAACATACAACGTACAATTTAAAAATATAAGAAAAACCGAAGACAATATTTTTATACTATTTATCAATTTTTATAATTTAAAAATCCGAGGTACAGTATATCGCGTTACGCGTATTTGGGTTGCTTTCATGTAAATTTATTTACATAATTACTTATTTCAAAATTTTTTGACAGAAATTTTTCGCCGTACGCGTTGTAAATATTATTTTAAAATATTTTATTTTTAAAATTTAATCGTAGCAACATAAGAAAATACAATTACAATATTTTTATACGCTTTGTCAATTTTAAAATTTTAAAACTTCGAGGTACAGTACGTCGCGTATGCTTTCATATAAATTTATTTACAATAACAACTTATTTCAAAATTTTTTGACAGAAACTGAACGCCGAACATGCTGAATTTGGTTGATCCATAAGTAACAAATCATTTTTCTTACAAAATATTATTTCTTTTTTATGTTTCTGCAAACATATTATAGGTATTTTTTAATAAACAAATTTTTTACAAAAATATTATTTTAAATTTTCTATTTCTATTTTTCGCTTTGTCAATTTTTAAATCTGAGGTACCAGAACGTCGCGTATTTCGGTTGCTCACATGTAAATTCACGTACCTAACTATGTATTTAATAATTTTCTAGAAATTTCCAGAAATTATGCACCATACGCGTTGGTTTTGGTTAGGTCTAATTAACAAATCATTTAATTTACAAATTATTTTTTTAAGAAAGATTATTTGTTATTTTTTTTAAATTTTTTTGCAAATACATATATTTTTTAAATATAATTACTTGTATCACTACTTACAAACGTAATGGCAACTTTATTTCAGAAGTCGGTTTTTTATTTAACAAAAAACCGACTTCTGAAATATAGTTGCCATTACGTTCGAGAGTAATGATATTTAAAAAATATATGTATTTGCAAAAAAATTAAAAAAAAAAAACAAATAATCTTTCTTAAAAAATTTTTTTTTTTATAACTGTATTATAATAAATTGCAAACAAAAACTAAATACAGTACTTTTCGGTTATAACGACATTGATGGAACGGAAAATATTCGTCGTAATAAACGAATGTCGTTTTAAAAGAATGCTGTGAATTTTGGAAAATTAGTATAAGACTTGAACATTGTAGAATATGCTGATTCTAGAATGGACACTTCGAACTCATTTGCTAGAATTTTATTTGATGTGCCAGCCTCAAGCCTAGGTATAGTGCTTTTTCTTGTAATGAAATTTTTTTTGTATTTTTGATGCGTTATTATGATTTTTTATTATATTCAAAAATACATATAAAAATACTAAAATAATCACCAAGCAACATAATTAGATATAATAAGTTTAAATAAAAGAAATATAAATGTAATAAACAACTTACATTTTTAGGTAAAATTTAATTCATTGGCAAAAAGTGTTACGTTTATTATAATTAAAATTGAACCGAGTTCGTTATAAAAGAAAACTACTGTATAAACCAAATGTAATATGTATTGCTTTCATTTCGAACTCATTTTTTTCGTTCACTTTTTAAGATAATGAAAAAACAAAAACAAAAAAAAAATTTAAAAAAAATTTAAATCTCCTTGTTCATTGAACATTTGAACTAAACAAAAAAAAGAAAGACATAAGTCGGCGCATATAATAGTTTGATTGAGTTGCGAGTTACAACCGAAAATGAATTACTTTTACCCAGAAAGTCGGCGCATAATATTAGAGTCATAAGCCTCAACTTTTAAAAGCGTGACCGTTAAATTCAAATTTACGTTAAATTAAAGACGGATTTTCACCTGAAAAAACGCAATATTCTAAAAAAAAATATCATTGTCCTATGAAAACAAAAAAAAACTTTATTTTGGTTTTTGTTTCATTAAAATTGGTCAAATAGTTTGCTCTAAAAAAGGATGTTTATATTTGCATGGGAAAAAATAAGCCGATTAAATATTATGATTTGCTTTTCGTAATACAAAAGGCACGTAAAAATTAAATATTTTATATAGTTTTCGTAATTGGAAAATGTATAAAATTATTCCTTTTAATATGTTTACATAGAAAAGGAACTTTTATAACAAAGATTTTAAGATTTTCAAAAGGAATTTTAATATTATATATTTTTTTTCAAAAAAAATAAACTGTATATATATTTTGTAAAACAAAACTATTTAAGTTACAGAAATTATTAAAAAACAGGATTACAGCAATAATAATTAAGTCCTCGAAACTGAGTGGCTGGTCCCCACCCACTACTCCAATTGGGCTCAAATTTCAAGGAGACTAAGGGAGTCGAAAGCGGCACCCAGATACCAAATTTGGAGGTTCTATCTTTATTGGTTTCGGAATTTTGCTTGTTTGGCCTAAATTCGATCAAAAAGTTTTAGGTTCCGAACTCATGGTTCAATGCCGAACTTACGCAGCCCCGAAGTAATTTCATTACTAGTAGCCTACACCACAAATTTGATGAAGATAGCGTCATTAGTTGTTGAGTTATTGTGATTTTTTATATATGTTCGTTAGCCCTTCGATCGATTAAAAGGTCCAGAAACCGAACCCATGGACCGATTTCGCCCATATGCAATCCCCGCCGTACTTTTAGTCCTAGTAACATACAGTTAGAATTTCATCAAGATAGATTTTTTGAGTTATCGTGCCTACGGACGGACGGACGGACATGGCTATATCGACTCAAGAAGTCATGCTGATCACAAATATATATACTTTTCTATATCTAGCTCACTTCCTTTAGGTGGTTACAAACATCATACCAAAGTTAATATACCCGCTTACCTATTCTATAGGTGTAGGGTATAAAAACCATAAAAATTATATTTCGAATTTAAAAGTTATTTATTTTACTCTAATTTTATTTAAAAGCTTCGAAATAGAGTAAAGAAATTTTAAACACGGGTAGATGTTACAAAAAAAATAATTTCGTAGAAGAATTTTTTTCTGTAGCCCCACCCGTTACTGAGCTACAGCCCCACAAAGTTGGAAAAAGTCTTATTTTTAAATTGATAGCTGCTTTTATAAGCTTTATAAATTTTTAAAACTTAAATGTTTAGGGTTGCCATACGGTAGTAAAATTTGCCATTATACAAAACTCAATTTTGGCAAAATTGTTGGTCCCTTATATCTAAACGGTTTATAGCTCCGAAACTTAGAAGAAGTAAGACCTTCAGAAATTAGTAGGAGTCGGTTAACAAAATGTTTTTGCCACGTCCCCCGTCTAGGAGCTATGAGGGCTCGAAAATTGCAAGTTTGCTATTTTTAAACACCTGTAATTCGAATACTGTTAAAATATTTTTTCTACATATATACAAAATTTAAAGCTGCGGCATTATATTTCAACACATGTTAAAGGTTTTTCTTAAATTTAAAACGGGTTCTTTTAATTGAAGAAATTGTCTCTTAGACTTAACTATTTTTGCTTACATAATAAATTTCCAGGTAAAATTCCAAATTTATTTGGAGTTCACAATTGATTTTCTAGAATCCAAAAAAATGAAAAGGTGGGACAGGATTGGATGAGCAGATCCATTATAAGTTTGCTAAGCAAAAATTTGGGAACCTTCTTATAAAACAGTAAGTTTTTCACTAGTGTATATTTGTCCACAATTAACATTGAAGCTACATTGTATTTCCCACTTGTTAACAGGATTTCTTGAGTGCATTTATATTATAGTTATTGATTTCACTATCATTCACTATGTTCATAATTATTAAATTGATGAAATAACTAAATTATAATATTATAATTTATGATAAATCATAAATGTTAATTGTTTTAAAACCCAGGTCAGATCATATCTTATAAAAAAATATTATTTATAATTCATATCATATAATATAAAATATATTAATGCTACATCTAAAATGAAATGCTGAATGAAAATACTCAGTAAGAATGCGTATATAATTTTGAAAATGTGATTTTTAAAAACCCTTAAGTTTTTTCATCGCTTGTTTTATCCTTAATTTCTAATTAATTATTATTATAATCAATTTTATGATTTAATTTTTTATGATATTATTTCCTAAAATGCCATCGTATTCATTGCGAAAATTACAAAAGAACATTTGTATTTTATTCAAAGGATCTCCTACCTCTTCGAATAAAGGTATTTCTACCAGTTCAGAAACATTTACAGCACGTTGGAGCGTTTTGAGAGGTATATTATTAATTTGTTTTGTTGGTTTGAGCGGTTATTATAAAGATTATAATTTTTTTGTTGGTTTGGACGGTTATTATAATTGTTTTGTTGTTGGTCAGCGGAATGTATATTGTGATAGTTTCGAGCTGTCGATTGATATTATTGTTTCTACAATTAAATTGGTTATGATTTCTTTGGTTTTGGGGTCTGTTATTTTTGGTATTATTATATCTGTTGTTTTTATGCCTATTGTCGTTATTATGTCGCGTCTCTGGTTACTATTACTCGTTTTTTGGTTAGGATAATTTTGGTTAAAATTTTCCCTGTTTCTTCTCTTGAGATTTTGGTTGTTTGGAATGAAATAAGCGTATCCCGCTTGAAATAATATGTCCATAGCTTGTTCTAAGCTGTCTGGGTTTCTACAGACTAAAACAGATCTCATAGGTTCTGGTATTTTAAAGATAATTGTATGTAGTGGGGAAGTTTAATTTCTATGAGCTAGGTCATCAGCTCGTACACCATAAGTCAGTTGAGTTTTTTTGTTTAGTCTTCTTACTTTTATTTCAATTTCGTTAAATAAGTCTATACAATTGGTTTTAAAAGTGGTGCTTCTCATTGCATCAAATAATTCTTCAGAAGTTAGTCGGTCACCAAAGTTTGAAATTTTGAAAAACTTGTTTAATTGCGGCCCAAGTTCTGGCTTGACAATTAATTTCCAACATATCCCTTGCTTTACCAACTGTTTTACTTTTAATTACGTCCGTCATTAATACTTGAGAAATATCGTCGAATGTTCTGATGACGGGAATGACTCTATAATTAGGTCGTAAAAATTTCGGAGGTTACTTGAATTACCATTGAATTCGAGAAAGTTACTCAAATATTTAGGGGGTCTATTGTTAGCCTTTATTACTAATAAAGAGAATTTATTTAGGAGAGTAAGTTAGAGTTAGATACGTTTTATTAACAATTTAGGTGCAACCGACTTGGAAATACCCAACAAAAATATTAAAAATTCTTACTAATTTATCTATTTAAAAATATTAAACAATAAATAAACTTAAAATATATAGATTCGTAAAATGCAATTACACAATTGCGTATTTAAAACTTTTTATCCAATTTAATAAAATTGGCACACATGTAGGAATTACTTCTTTTCAGGACTTTTAGCTGTAGTGCATTTACTATTGAATGATTTAGTACCCTTGATTATTTATTTCAATTTTAAATAATTTTAAAATTTAATCTTTAATTTACTTATTTTTTAATGTTTTATATAATTAAACCCGAAGTTATTCGAAAGAAATATTAATTTGTAATAATTTCCTAATCCTAATTACAAATAGGACGCAAAATATCAAATTTCAAGGGTTTTTCTCGGACTCAATCAATGTTACATCAGGAGTACCGCAAGATAGCCACTTGGGTCCACTCTTGTTCAATATATTCATTACCGATCTTTCTAGTAAACTTTCTGGTGTGTCACATGTTGCATTTGCTGATGATCTCAAGATTTATCATGTAATTAAAAAGAGTTCCGATGTTGCACTACTTCAGACAAATCTCAATAGTCTGCAAGAATGGTGCTTCTCTAATAAGTTGGAACTAAACATTGAAAAATGCAAGGTTATAAGTTTTACACGTAAGAGATCTACCATTACTTTCGGTTATAAAATAAATAATGTAAACCTTGAAAGAGTTATAAATATTACCGACATAGGAATACAGTTGGATGATAAACTGAACTTCCATCTTCATTATGTATACAATTACTATTGAATTCGAGAAAGTTACTCAAATATTTAGGGGGTCTATTGTTAGCCTTTATTACTAATAAAGAGAATTTATTTAGGAGAGTAAGTTAGAGTTAGATACGTTTTATTAACAATTTAGGTGCAACCGACTTGGAAATACCCAACAAAAATATTAAAAATTCTTACTAATTTATCTATTTCAAAATATTAAACAATAAATAAACTTGAAATATATAGATTCGTAAAATGCAATTACACAATTGCGTATTTAAAACTTTTTATCCAATTTAATAAAATTGGCACACATGTAGGAATTACTTCTTTTCAGGACTTTTAGCTGTAGTGCATTTACTATATTACTATAAGGCAAACAGGGCAAACAGTATACAATTTCTAGGGCAAACAAAATGTTCGGGTTCATAAAAAGAAGAGCTGAAGAATTCAGCAACATCGCTGTAACTAAAGCTCTTTATTGTTCCTTAGTACGATATATTCTTGAATATGGTAAAATTGTGTGGGATTTGAAAAATCAATATAATCCTTGAGATTATTCAATTCTGCCTGGCTATCTCGTAAGACTTAAATCATTAAATATCTTAACTTTATCTTCACGCAGGCAAATTTTTTCTTCTTGCTTTACTTTTGACGTCTTAAGAAAAAACGTTGACGTTCAGTTTTTAGCAGATAATTTTAAAATAAATAATGGGGGCAGAAATACGAGAAGCACTAAATATTTAGTTGAAAATACTCATAGAACTGAATATGAAAAAAATTAACCAATAAACAGATGTTGCATTACATTCAATAAACACAGTCATCTTTTCTCAACACAAATTTCTAGATACACTTTTAAACGTAAATTAAAATTAAAATTTCTTAATGGCCTATGACAATAATTTTAACCTTCAATATATTATACTCATATTATACTTCAAATTCACATAATTTTATAATTCTATACTTTCGTTATTTTTATTTTTTTTTTCTTTATAAATTGAATTTTAACTGTGTTTTCGCTATGTATGCATTTTTTACAATCCACAAAAAAAAAAAAATGAAAAAAAGAAATAAACTTTTGATTTTTATTTATTTAAATTTATGTTTTGTAATCAAATTTCATGTTAATTTTAAGTTTTAGCTATAAGAATTTTTTTTGTAAAAACCTTGTTTTGGTTCAAAATAAAATAAAAATAAAATAAAAATAAAATAATTTGATGGTTTTTAATGTTAATTAAAACCAGTCATGCTTTCATTAGCTTTTTATCACAAAATTTAATAATCAAAATATTCAATAAATGTATTTCTAAAATACAATTACAAATTTAGAACTTTTCATATAATTCATTTAAATATAAAAATAAATTTTACAACTTAAGTATCGTACACAATTTCTTAATTATAGATATGATATATTACCTATGATAATATTTCAATAAAATATAGATATGATATGATAAAAATAAAAAAAAAAAAAATTTCGTCGTTTATTAAAATAAAATATTTTGATTTTAATTTATAAAATATAATACATAATATGTTTTATAGTAAAATCCTTAGCCTTGGAAAAATATAAAAGTGTTAAATAAGAACGGAAATAGGAAATAGTGTATCAAATTAGAAGTTTGTATCTTTATTAATTTCGAATATATTCTTTAAGCTCTTGGGAGCAAGGTGGTACGCAAACCGCTATTCCAATTTCCCCCAAACGTGAAACACAATACAAATAAGAAAAAACACGTGTGCCCCAAATATAAGGTTCTATTTTTTTTGGTTTTGAAATTATAACCCCAACCCTCTACTCCAATTGGTTCCAATTTTCGAGGACACTAAGGGAATAGGAAAGAACACTCTGATACCAAATTTGGAGTTTCCATCTTCTTTGTTTTCTGGATTATGGTCGTTTGGCCTAAATTTGATGAAAAATTCCAGAATCCGAATCCATGGTTGGATTTCGCCTATATGCAGTCCGCATCGTTCTTTCAATACTAGTGAACCCTTATACGCAATTGGAACGTTCTATCTTAATTGTAAGCTACTTTTTTTATTAATTTTAACGATATGCTTTAAGGTCTTCAGAACTCTGTGGATGGTCTCCGACCCACTACTTCAATTGGTCCTATATTTCAAGGACTCTAAGAACTTAGGAAGAGGCACACTGATACTAAATTTGAATGTTCTGCCTTCATTGTTTTCGGAATTATGTTTGCTTGGCCTAAATTCGATCAAAAACTTCTAGGATCCGAACTCATGGCCCGATATCGACCGCGTGCAATCCCCACCATAGTCACAGGTGGTTACAAACACCACACCAAAGTTAATATACCCTTTTCCTGTTTCATGAGGGTAGGGTATAATTATATGGTTTATGTATTTATTTTAGTTATTTTAATTTTTAAACAAATTTTTAGTCAAAATTACGATTTAAACCATATAGTACAAATTATAAGAATTTGCTTTTCGCAATAGAAAAGGCACGTTTATAAAATAAAATTAAATATTTTATATAGTTTTCGTAATTGGAAAATTTATAAAATTATTCCTTTTAATATGTTTACATATTTAACAAAAGTTTTAAAATTTTCAAAAGGAATTTTAATATTACATATTTTTTAACAAAAAAAATAAACTGTATATATATTTTGTAAAACAAAACTATTTAAGTTACAGAAATTATTAAATAACGGGAACACAGCAATAATAATAATAATAAAAAAAATTTAACGCACAATTACAACGGAAACACAGAAATAAACAAATTTCTCAGAAACCCACACACAAAATTTTATTAATGTTTTTTATACCCTACACCTATAGAATAGGTAAAGGGGTATATTAACTTTGGTATGGTGTTTGTAACCACCTAAAGGAAGCGAGCTAGATATGGAAAAGTATATATATTTGTGATCAGCGTGACCGCCTTAGTCGATATAGCCATGTCCGTCCGTCCGTCCGTCCGTCCGTCCGTCCGTAGGCACGATAACTCAAAAAATAATGGAGCTATATTGATGAAATTTTAACTGTAGGTTACTAGGACTGAAAGTACGGCGGGGATTGCATATGGGCGAAATCGGCACATGGGTTCGGATTCTGGACCTTTTAATCGGTTTCAGGGCTAACGAACAAATATAAAAAATCACGATAACTCAACAACTAATGATGCTATCTTCATCAAATTTGTGCTGTAGGTTACTAGTAATGAAAATACTTCGGGAATTGCGTAAGGTCGGGATTGGACCATGGGTTCGGAACCTAGAACTTTTTGATCGAATTTAGGCAAAACGAGCATAATTCCGAAACCAATGAAGATAGAACCTCCAAATTTAGTATCAGGGTGTCCCTTCCTATTTCCTAAGTGTCTTGTGAATTTGGGTCCTATTGGAGTAGTGGGTCGGGGACCAGCCAGACATTTCCGAAGACCTTAAAGCATATCTTTAAAATTAATAAAGATAACAACTTGAAAAAATGTAGAAGCTTCCAATTTGCCACAAGGGTGTTCTTTACTATCTCTTGCGTGTTCCCCTAATTTGGGATCAATTGGAGTGGTGGTTCTGTACCCCTCTCAGACCTCCCAAGTTTTAAAGGCTTATAATCGAAATTACTAAAAATAGTTACTTAAAATTAGGATAGACCGTTCAAATTGTGTACAAGGGTTAACTAGTACTATAAGTACAGCGCGGACTATATAAGGGCGAAATCAGCCCAACGGTTCGGATTCCGGACCTTTTAATCGATGTTAGGGCTAAGGAACATATATAAAAAATCACGATAACTCAACAACTAATGAGGCTATCTTCATGAAATTTGTGCTGTAGGTTATTGGCAGCGAAACTACGGCGGTGATTACGTACGGTGAGGATTGGACAATGGGTTCGGAACTTAGAACTTTTTGATCGAATTTAGGCCAAACGAGCATAATTCCGAAACCAATGAAGATAGAACCTCTAAATTTGGTATCAGGGTGTACCTTCCTATTTCGTAAGTGTCTTTGAAATTTGGGCCCCATTGGAGTAGTGGATCGGGGACCAGCCACTCAGTTCTTAGGCCCTTAAAGCATATTTTCGAAATTAATAAAGATAGTTACTTGAAACAAATGTAGAAGCTTCCAATTTGCCACAAGGGTGTTCTTTATTATTTCTTGCGTGCCCCCCTAATTTGGGATCAATTGGAGTGGTGGTTCAGAACCTCTCTTAGACCCCCCAATGTGTAAAAGCTTATCATCGAAATTAATAAAACTAGTAACTAAAATTAAGATATAACGTTCCAATTATGTACAAGGGTTAACTAGTATTGAAAGTATGACGGGGACTGCAATTTGGTCGAAATAGTACCATGGTTTCGGGTCCTGGAACCCTTGAAAAGTTCAAGGGCTATCAAACATATATCTTAAAAACACTATAACTCAAAAAATAATGCCGCTATTTTGATGAAATTTAAACTCTAGGTTACTAGTAAGGAAAGTACCATGGGAATTGGTTGTGGTCGAGTTTAATTTCGAAGCCAAAGAATATATTTCCTATGTCCTATGTGTCTCCAAAATCTAGACTTAATTGTAGTGGTTCAGCTATGTTCAAAGGTACTTGCTGCATTTATGTAGAATTTATTTTTATATTTAAATGAATTATATGAAAAGGTGTAAATTTTTAATTGTATTTTAGAAATACATTTATTGCATATTTTGCGTTTATAAGTTTTTCTATTAGGTATATAAACTAACCATTTAAAATAATTGCAATTTTTAAAAATTTGGATTATTAAATATATTATGCTGATTATCTTTTTATCACAAAATTTAATAATTAGAATTTTTTCATTTTGTAATTGAATTGGAATAAATATATTTTCATTTATTTCAAGTTTGTTTGTTTTTTAATATTTTTAAATAGATAAATTAGTAAGAATTTGTAGTATTTTTTAATAGATAGGGTAATTAGAAAATGTTTTTAGTATTATACAGTTAATTTGGTTAGCTATGTCTTACGATCAAATTAATAACAGCTTCTATGGTGTTAAAATGACTTATGGATATGTCCTTAAATTTGAACCAAATAGGTGTAGGGTATTTCTAAGTCGGTTGCACCGACTGACTGTTTCTTTACTTGTTTTTATTTTTATTTAAGAATTATTATTGCTAGTTATTCATGTATAAAAAAAATTGTGATAATGAGATAACACGTATTTATATATTATTTTATTTTTTGAATTGTTTATATTCTTCCAGAGTTTCGGGAGGCCAGAAAATTATAGTATCTTCGTCTTCTTCTGGGGCGAAAAGATCTTTTATCATTATTTAAAGTTTTAATTTTTTAAAAAAAAAATTATACTAGGTTTTAATTTTAATTTACTTTTTTAAACCTTTTTTTTTTTTGTTTGCACTATACTAAGTTTTAATTTTAATTTCTTATATTATTTTGTTTTTGGGAAAAATTCCTCGATTAAGAGATTGGAAATCACTACAATTTCTCATAAAAATATATTCGAAGATCGTATCCTCGTCGCTAATTAAAGTTTATATATTTATTATATGAAAAAAAAACAATAAATATTTTATATTTAATTTTAAAGTTATTTATTTTACACTCCTCTTAATTAAAACTTATATTTATTTTATTATATAAAAAAAAACAATAAAAATTATATTTCGAATTTAAAAGTTATTTATTTTATACTAATTTTATTTAAGAGTTTCGCGGAACCCCAAACGTGTTGGTATCTATTTTGTTTCTGAATAACTGACGTTTTATCAACTACTGCGATATTTTGTTGGAATGTTGGCTATTTTGTAAGAACGGAAATTGAAGTTGAATGTGATATTCGCGAAACGTGTAATAGCTCAATTATGATTTTTATAATGTTAAGAACTTTATTTAACACTAGCTAATACCCCGTGCGCGTTGCTGCTACTCTCAATGGAGGTTTAATTGAAGTTGATGTTACTGCAAAAAGTTAACACAATAATTACACACGGTTATCACAATATGTAAATTTTAAAATGTATGAAAGCAATCTTTTTAAAACGATTTTCTAGGATTATTCTAGTAATTTTTGAAACTTTCTGTAATTCAAAGCAGTACAAACTACTTTTCAAAATTTGACGTAATTTACTTCCAAAAATTTTTTTTTGACCAAACGTAGGACCGACTATTAACAGACTCAACTGCATTTTCAAGTTGCTTCACACATAAAAAAATTGAAGTCAACCGGTCAAATCGTTTCTAATTTAGAGTAAAGTATTGACAAAACCTATAAAAAGCTGTTGGGCCGCAATGGGTTAATGCAACCCAACAAAACTTTTTTAGGGCTTTCTTTTAAGCCAAAGCAGAATTTCGTAAAATCGGACCAAATTTGGACCCAAAATTTTTTTTGACCACCCGTCGGCTCGACATGGGTTAACAAATTCCAAAACTGTTAATAGTGTCAACTCAGTTCTCACAGGGGAGCACGTATACAAAATTTGAAGAAAATCGGTTAAACCGTTTCTAATTTAGAGTTAAGTATTGAAAAAACCTATAAAAAGCTGTTGGGCCGCAATGGGTTAATGGAACTCAACAAAATTTTTTTGGGGCTTTCTTTTTAGTTAAAGCAGAATTTCATAAAATCGGACAAAATTTGGACCCAAAATTTTTTTTAACCACCCGTCGGCCCGACATGGGTTAACAAATTCCAAAACTGTTAATTGTGTCAACTCAATTCTCAAGGAGCATCACGTATATAAAAATTTGAAGAAAATCGGTTAAACCGTTTCTAATTTAGAGTTAAGTATTGAAAAAACCTATAAAAAGCTGTTGGGCCGCAATGGGTTAATGGAACTCAACAAAAATTTTTTTGGGGCTTTCTTTTTAGTTAAAGCAGAATTTCATAAAATCGGACAAAATTTGGACCCAAAATTTTTTTTGACCACCCGTCGGCCCGACATGGGTTAACAAATTCCAAAACTGTTAATAGTGTCAACTCAATTCACAAAGAGCATGACGTATACAAAATTTAAAGTCAATCGGTCAAACCGTTTTCATTTTAGAACAAAGAAGTTTAAATACTTGCACCACAGCCCCAACTTGGCGGTCCGTCAGAGCAAAATTTTTGGGCCACTATTTCTTTCCGAAACCCAAAAACCTCTATATACAAATTTTCATGAAAATCGGCTGGGCAGTTTAGGAGCCAACTCGTAACATACAAACAAACAAACAAACAAACAAACTTTCGTTTTTATACAGGGTGTCCGAGACTCAAGTACGCGCACTGCACTCAGTGATTGGGGGCAAAAAATTGTACCGGTGGGGGGGTCTATTGTGGACCCTTTTCGAGATATGAGGGATTAAAGATTTAAGGAGACTTTTCATAAAAAAATCAATAACTTTTGAACAGCTTCCTGTAGAGAGATAAAAAAAAATCTAAAAATCTATCAGCTTTAATTTTTGTGTACTAATGATCCCCATATACCCAACAGTTACAAAGTTATGAAGGTTCAAAATGATTTAAAATGAAAAAATTATGTTTCAAACTCTATTTTCTTTTGAAACACACTGTATTTGGGGTACTTTTTATAGCATATTTCAAGACAGCTTTTCAAGCCCTATAATTAGTACATAATAACTTTTTCTCTATCTCTAACCATTTTTGATATGAAGAATAGAAAAGTGTGTTATTTTCAATCGGTTCAAACAGAAAAATTATAAAATTTTTTTTTATCTATTTATTTTTTCATTAATATTTTATAAGAAATTTTAAATCATTTTGAACCTTCATATCTTTGTAACTGTTGGGTATATGGGGATTATTAGTACACAAAAATTAAAGCTGACAACTTACTCTACAAAATAGATTTTTTTTTATCTCTCGACAGTAAACTGTTCAAAAGTTATTGGTTTTTATGAAAAGTCTCCTTAAATCTTTAATCCCTCATATCTCGAAAGAGGTCCACAATAGACCCTCCATCCACTACAATTTTTTGTTTGTTTTAATGCCCCCAATCACTCAGTGCAGTGCGCGTACTTGAGTCGCGGACACCCTGTATATATAGATTGTAATTAACTCGAGATATATTTGATTGAATTAGAAATAATTGTTTTCACATAAATTTCTTAAAAGAATTTAAATAAAATAAATTTAACATTATTATGTTATGTTTTACTGTGATGTTATGTTATGTTTTACAGTGGTGTATTAACGTGACATTTATGTAATAGTATACAGTGGTGTATAAACTATAACTCTTAATCTCGCTGATGATGGAGATAATCTTTTCACTAACAGTACTCATCATAACGCAATCATTTTCGAGTTTTCCACTTCTATCCCACTCTTCGCTTGTATACTATTTTTTTAATGCTGAATATCAAAGTATTAATAGTGCTTTGTCACTTATTAACTGGGAAGAACTGTTACTTCAACAAGATATAAATTCGCTTATCTCTATCTTTTATTCTAGCGTGTTTGCAATTATTGACACTTTTGTTTCTATTCGTAAAAAAACTAAAACAATAGAAACTTGGTTAGATAGTGATCTTAGGAATCTGAGAAATCGACACAATAAAATATTTAAAAAAATCAATTATTCATCAGCACCAAGCGACGACTTATTGAATTATTATAAGGAACTTGCCATTGAATTCAAACATAAAGCTTATACAGCATACGAGAACTATGTTGCTGACATTGGCAACAAGCTAATTGTTGAACTGAAAAAATTTATCGATTTCGTTAACACAAAGCGTAAGTTATTTGGGTATCCAAACTAAATGATGCCCACCGAAAATATACGTTCTTCTTGTCCTAAAGAAATTTGTAACTTCTTTTCAGATAATTTGCAAAAAGTTTATCGTCCTAAGGGTCCAATGGCATTTTCCGCTAATTCTTTATCTACTACCTCAATTTTTTATCTCAAACTTACATCTTTCACATAATGATATTCTTAAAACAATTTTTAGTCTGGATATAAAAAAGGGTACTGGTCCTGATCTTATCCCCCCAACCTTTTTTCACAACTTTGTTCAAAATCTTATTATCCCGTTTCACTCCATTTTCAACAAGTAGCTTTCAGATGGCATTTTTCCACAAATGTGAAAATCTTCCCATTTGACAAGGAAGTCATTTGGGGCCACTTCTTTTCAAAGTTTTCTTTTCTGACCTTTCGGGATATTTAGGCGAGACAAAACATATTGCTTTTGCTGACGACTTAAAAATATATAAAGTTGTAAAAGATAACTCTGATGCAGTTATACTTCAATCCAGCTTACTTGGATTTACAAACTTGGTGTACATTTAATAGATTGCAGCTCAACATACAAAAATAGAAGGTTATCAGTTTTACCCGAAAACGTTATTTTTTAGTATATGACTATAAAATAGATAATCTTTTACTTGAAAGGGTTTCTAGCATTACTGATTTAGGAATTGTTCCCGATAATAAACTTAATTATAATCTTCACTATGACCTATTAGTCTCCAAGGTTAATAAAATGTTAGGTTTTATTAAGAGGAAAGCTAAAGAATATATTGAGTTAGCGGTGACAAAATTTCTCTATTGTTCCCTTGTTCGATTTATTTTAGAATACATTATCATATTTTGAAATCCAACGTTTCAAGTTCACTCCAATAGAATTGAATCAGTTCAAAAGCAGTTTCTCTTATTTGCATTAAGAAGTGTATACAATCCTTCCAATTTTGTTAATCTTCCTAGCTACACTACAAGACTTAAATTACTAAACTTGCTGCCTTTATCTTCACGAAGACAACTCTTGACATCATGTTTTACTCTTGATATATTAAATAACAGTATTTCTATTCAATATCTTTATAATAAGTTTAGATTAACCGCTATTGTTTGACAAACTAGAAATACAAGATTTTTAATTGATTATCAACACAATACAGCCTATAAAAAAAATGAACCCATCAATAGATGTTGCAATACTTTCAACAAAATTAGTCATCTTTATTATACATCTATCTCCAAAACTACTTTTAAACATACTTCACAAAAACATTTGTTTAATTTAATGATCTCAGACAATTAATTCTTACCTAAGCAAAATTTGTTTTTTTTTTTTTAATTTAAAGTATGATAATAATCTAAACATAACACACAACACATAAATTTAGAAATAAAAGCAAATCAGCTTGTTATGTTTCTACTTTTTATACCCTAACCTATAGTATAGGTAAATGGGTGTGGACCAATCACTCAGTTCCAAGGACCTTAAAGCATATTCTCGAAATTAATAAAGATAGTAACTTGAAACAAATATAGAAGCTTCAAATTTGTCACATGGTTGTTCTTTACTATTTCCTGCGTGTCCCTCTAATTTTGTACCTTTCTTAGACCCCCCAATGTGTAAAAGTTTATCATCGAAATTAATAAAACTAGTAACTTAAAATTAAGATAGAACGTTCCAATTTTGTACAAGGGTTAACTAGTATTGAAAGTATGACGGGGACTGCATATAGGCGAAATTTCGGGTTCTGGAACCCTTGAAAAGTTTAAGAGCTAACAAACATATATCTTAAAAACACTATAACTCAAAAAATAATGCCGCTATTTTGATGAAATTTAAACTCTAGGTTACTAGTAATGAAAGTACCATTGGAATTGGTTCTGGTCGAGTTTGGTGAATGAGTTTGGATTCTAGAAGATTTTGATCGATTTGAGGCCGAACGAGTATAATTTCGAAGCCAAAGAATATATTTCATATTTCCTATGTGTCCCCGAAATTTAGTCTTAATTGTAGTGGTTCAGCTATGTTCAAAGGTACTTGCTGCATATATGTAAAATTTATTTTTATATTTAAATGAATTATATGAAAAGGTGTAAATTTGTAATTGTATTTTAGAAATACATTTATTGCTATTAGGTATATTAACTAGCCATTTAAAATAATTGCAATTTTGAAAAATTTGGGTTATTAAATATATTATGCTTTGGTTAGCTTTTTATCACAAAATTTAATAATTAGAATTTTTTCATTTTGTAATTGAATTGGAATAAATATATTTTCATTTATTTCAAGTTTGTTTGTTTTTTAATATTTTTAAATAGATAAATTAGTAAGAATTTGTAATATTTTTTAATAGATAGTGTAATTAGAAAATGTTTTTAGTATTATAAAGTTAATTTGGTTAGCTATGTCTTACGATCAAATTAATAACAGCTTTTATGGTGTTAAAATGACTTATGGATATGTCCTTAAATTTGAACCAAATAGGTGTAGGGTATTTCTAAGTCGGTTGCACCGACTGACTGTTTCTTTACTTGTTTTTTTTTTAATTTTGTGCATTTTGTAAATTGTTTTTAAATACTTAGTCATAACAACAACAATAAAATATCAAATTACTTTGAAATGCTAAAAAAAAAAAAAATTAATAATTACACATTTATGTAATGTATATCAAATAACTTTTTATTTTTTATATCCTACACCTATAGAATAGTGTTTGTAACCACCTAAAGGAAGCGAGCCAGATATGGAAAAGTATATAATATTTGTGATCAGCGTGACCTCTTGAGTCGATATAGCCATGTCCGTCCGTCCGTCCGTAGGCACGATAACTCAAAAAATAATGGAGCTATCTTGATGCAATTTTAACTGTAGGTTACTAGGAGTGAAAGTACGGCGGGGATTGCAAATGGCCGAACTCGGCCCCTGGGTTCGGATTCTGGACCTTTTAATCGGTCTAAAGGCTAACGAACATATATAAAAAATCCCGATAACTCAACAACTAATGACGCTATCTTCATAAAATTTGTGTTGTAGGGTACTGGTAATGAAATTACGGCGGTGATTGCGTACGGTGGGTAATGTACAATGGGGTCGGAACTTAGAACTTTTTGATCGAATTTAGGCCAAACAAGCATAATTGCGAAACCAATGAAGATAGAATCTCCAAATTTGGTATCAGGCTGTCTCTTTCTTTTTACTTAGTGTCCTTGAAATTTGGACCCGATCGGCGTAGTGGGTCGGGGACCAGCCACCCATTTCTAAATACCTTGAAGCATATCTGTAGAATTAATAAAGATAGCAGCTTGAAAAAATGTAGAAGCTTTAAATTTGGCACAAGGGTGTTCTTTACTATTTCTTGTGTATCCCCCTAATTTGGGATCGATTGGAGTGGTGGCTCAGTACTCCTCTTAGACCTCCCAAGGTTTAAAAGCTTATAAATGAAATTACTAAAAATAGTAACTTAAAATTAATGTATAACGTTCCACTTGCGTACAAGGGTTAACTGGTATTTAAAGTACAGCGCGGACTGCATATGAGCGAAATCACCCGAAGGGTTCGAATTCTGGACCTTTTAATCAGTCTAAGGGCTAACGAACATATATAAAAAATTACGATAACTCAACAACTAATGACGCTATCTTCATAAAATTTTTTTGTAGTACTGGTAATGAAACTACGGCGGTGATTGCGTACGGTGGGTAATGTACAACGGGTTCGGAACTTCGAACTTTTTGATCGAATTTAGGCCAAACTAGCATAATTCTGAAACCAATGAAAACCAATTTGAAACCTCCAAATTTGGTATCGGGGTCTTTCTTTATATTTCCTTAGTGTCCTTGAAATTTGGGATCAATTGGAGTAGTAGACCAGCCACACAGTTCCGAAGAACTTAAAGCATATTTTCGAAATTAATAAAGATAGAAACTTCAAACAAATTTAGAAGTTTCAAATTCGGTACATGGGTGCTCTCTCCTATTTCCTGTGCGTTCCCCTAATGTTGGATCAATCAGAGTGGTGGTTCAGTACCCTTCTTAGACCTCCCAAGGTTTAAAAAACTTATCATGGAAATGTATAAAAATAATAACTTAAAATTAAAATAGAACGTTCCAATTGTGTACAAGGGTTAACTAGTATTGAAAGTATGACGGGGACTGCATATGGGTGAAATCAGACCATGGTTTTGGGTTCTGGAACTTTTGAAAGTTAAAAAGCTAACGAACATATATTTTAAAAGCAGTATAACTTAAAAAATAATGCCGCTATTTTGATGAAATTTAAACTTTAGGTTACTAATAACGAAGGTACCATGGGAATTGGTTCTGGTCGAGTTCGGATTCTAGAAGCTTTTGAATATAATAAGAGGCCAAACGAATATAATTTCGAAGTCAAAGAATTTATTTCATATTTCCTATGTGTCCCCGAAATTTAGACTTAATTGTAGCGGTGGTTCAGGTGGCTCCTAAGATATCCCAAAATTAAAAAGCTTATCTTCGAGATTCATAAAGATAAAAATTTTAAATTTGATACACGAGGGTTCTTTCCTATTTCCGTTTTTATTTAACACTTTTATAGTTTTAAAAGGCTAAGAATTTTACTATAAAACATATTTTGTATAATATTTTATAAATTAAAAACAAAATATTTGTTTAATAATTAAATTCCTTTTTTTTAATATTTATTATATCATATATTTTATTGAATTATTACCATAGGTGATATATAATTAAGACATTGTGTACAGTACTTAAGCTATATTGAAAGGTACTTGCTGCATTTATGTAAAATTTATTGTTATATTTAAATGAATTATTTGAAAAGTTCCAAATCTGTAATTATATTTTAGAAATACATTTATCGCATATTTTGCGTATATAAACTTTTCGATAGGTACAGAAACTAGAAATTTAAAATAATTGCAATTTTGAAAAATTTTAATTATTAAATACAGTAATATTTCGATAATCCGAATAATTGATTGCATACCCCTATTCGGATTAACGTGATATTTGGATTGGTGGATACTAGTCTAGCAAGTATAGCTGTGGTTCAAAAAATCTCAAAAATTTAGAATAATAAATTCTTTATGACTAACTATGTTAAAGTTCTGTGAGCTCTTTTTTGTGCCATATTTCAAACACAAATTTATAGTTTTTACTTTTGTACATTCTGATACTTATTTTATTATTTAATTATTATTAAGTATATTTTAAGTATATTTTTATTTTAGTTTATTAAGAATATTTTAAGTAAACTAACAATAATAAATTTAAATTAAAACTTCAACACTTTATAAAAACAAAAACGCATACAAGAAAAATCTAATTGTCAATAAATTTTTTTTAAAAATATTCATACGAAAACATAACAACAATAAACAATATTGCAATTTTGAGCATATTTCGTATTATAAAATCTCTAAGCTGCAATCAATTCGGATTGTAGAATAGTTAGTGATTTGTAAATTGTCATTCGTATTATTGGATATTCGGATTATAGGGGTTTCGGATTATCGAAATATTACTGTATATTAAATTTTTATCACAAAAAGTGTTATCATCACAAGTTTTCAGTTTTTTTTGTTTTTTAAATCGAAAAATTAGTAAGAATTTGTAATACTTTTTTATAGATAGTCTAACATTAGAAAATGTTTTTAGTATTATAAAGTTAATTTGGTTAGCCATGTCTTAAGATCAAACTAATAAAATTTTTTATGGTTTTAAAATGACTTACGAACTTCCCATTAAATTTGAACCAATAGGTGTAGGGTATTTCTAAGTCGGTTGCACCGACTGACTCTTTCTTTACTGGTTTTTTTGTATAAGAATGTATTTTTTGTCATTTTGCATCTTATCTTTTATTTTCCTTTGAATTGTATAATTTTAATATAAGCATTAATTTTAAGTAACTTTTTTTTGTAACGTTTTGATTGGTCTGTAAAATAAAATAAAAATAAAATTTCAAGAAGGTAACGCCATTAGTTTTTTAGTTATCCCGATTTTTCTTATATGTTCGTTAGCCCTTAGAACGATTAGAGGTCCATAAACCGAACCCATTGGCCGATTATGCCCAATTGCAATCCCCGCAGTATTTTAAGTCCTTGTATCATACAGTTAAAATTGCATCAAGATAGTTTTTCAGTTTTCGTGTTTACGGACGGACGAACGGACAAAGCTAGATCGACACAGGAGGTCACGCTGATCGAAATTATGTATACTTATCCATATTCAGCGCGCTTCCTTTAGGTGGTTACATACAGCATACCAAAGTTAATATACCGTTTTCCTATTTCATAGGTGTAGGGTATAAAAATAAAAGCATTTGTTATAAAAACTGTAATAAGGATAATAATAGTAATAAAAACATTAACAGTAGAAATGAATCTTGAAGATGGATTTAATAATAATAAGTATAATAGCAATGTTAAAAATAACAGTATAACAATGTTAGTGAAAGAAATAAGTATAGGTGAAATTAATGATAGTAAAAAAAATGTTACAACTAGAGACATTTTGTATCTAACAAAGATAGTGTCTAAATTGGAACAAAGGTGAAACTCTTAATCCGTAAAACAAAGGAGTGGAAAAATTACATATAATAGCAGTTCAAAAGTTGTAAATAACAGTTTTTTAGATCCAATGGTTCTTCCAATAGTAAAACTTGCTAAACAAGCAATTGAAAATGGTGATAATATATATATATTTATTATCAAGATTGCGAGATAATAGAATATATAATAATGTAAAAAATGTATTTATCATTTTTTCATGACCAAGAATATATTTGTTATGAAGGTATGACGACATCAAAAACTAAAAGGTAAATTTAAACGTGTTTTATTTTTTTTATCGATTAAAATATAATTATTACACGATAACGAAAAATTACGTATCAGGTAATAAATAGTAAATAATTATTTTTTATTTTTTTGGGTTAGCGAAATCGCTTCGTGCCAAACTTGCAAGTTAAAAATAAAAGGTGAAACGTGTATTGAATGTGCAGGAGTATGCAAAAAATTTTTTCATGAGGCGTTAAAATGTTCTGGGGTAGATCAGTCTACAATAAATATACTTTTTGCGAATAAGAATATAAAGTTCATATGTGACGACTGTGTACAGTACATCCAAAATGTGGACTTAATTGTACAAAATATGTGATTATTTTGTACAAAAAATAGTGATTATTTGAAAGAATATAAAGAGGATTTTTAAAGGGCAACTAAGAACAAAGAAGAAGAAGTGATCGATTTACTTAAAGCGATGGAAACAAATTACAGATTACGGCTAGAAGAAATCAAAACTAGTCAACAAAAAGAAATTCAGAAAATGGAAAAAATTACCGAAGTTTTTAAAACAGAAAGTGAAAAGATTAATGAATCATTTATTAATGCAATGAAAAAAAATGATGAGCTTTGAGCAAATTAAATGATAAAAAAAAAAATTAAAATTTTAATGTGGGTCAAAAGGTGTCATTTTCTGATATTGTAATATATATTCAAACCCAAAAACAAACAAAAAAGTGAAAAAACGAAAAGTGATCTAAATCTAAGGTAGATCCAAAAAATTTGAAAATTAAAAATATCGAAAACAAAAGTAATGGAATAATATAATTGAAACGGCGACAACAGAAGATCGGGATAATATCAAAAAGGTATTAGAAGAAATAATGAAGGAAGATTATGACATAAAAATACCTAGCTATGATTATCAAACCCAAAAAAGAAGTAGTGCAAATGAACAATAAATTGAGTAAGGAAGATAAAGTAGAAAAGCTCAAAAAACAAAGCGCCTTCTTGGAAAAGAGTGAAATGAAAGTGGTTAAAGCATTTAATGTAAACAAATATGGCAAGGAAATGTTTAACGTAATATTGGAAGTTGATAAGGAATCATTTTCAAAAATAATCGCTAGTGAGAAGATATGTATAGGATGGGAAAGGTGCAAAGTTTTTGATGCGATAAACGTATCAATGTGTTTTAAATGTAAAGGTTTCAACTAAAAATCACTTGACTGCACAAACAATGAAACTTGTTCGAAGTGTCACGGAAAACACAAAACCAGTGAATGCCAAAAAGAAGAAATCATTAAGTGTCTAAATTGTGTAAAATCTAATGAAAAATTCAGTTTGGGTTAGATGTAAATCACAAAACCTTAAGATAACAACTACACCTATTTTGTTTAAATTTAATGACATATCCATAAGTCATTTTAACGCCATAAAAGCTGTTATTAATTTGATTGTAAGACATAGTTAACCAAATTAACTTTATAATACTAAAAACATTTTCTAATTACACTATCTCTTAAAAAATATTACAAATTCTTACTAATTTATTTATTTAAAAATATTAAAAAACAAAAAAACTTGTTATAAATGAAAATATATTTATAACAATTCAATTACAAAATGAAAAAATTCTAGTTATTAAATTTTGTGATAAAAAGCTAATCAAAGCATAATATATTTAATAACCCAAATTTTTCAAAATTGCAATTAGTTTAAATAGCTAGTTAATATTCCTAATAGAAAAGCTTATACGCAAAATATGCAATAAATGTATTTCTAAAATACAATTACAAATTTACACCTTTTCATATAATTCATTTAAATATAAAAATAAATTTTACATAAATGCAGCAAGTACCTTTGAACATAGCTGAACCACTACAATTAAGTCTAAATTTGGGGGACACATAGGAAATATATTCTTTGGCTTCGAAATTATACTCATTCGGCCTCAAATCGATCAAAAGCTTCTAGAAGCCGAACTCATTGACCAAACTCGACCAGAACCAATTCCAATGATACTTTCATTACTAGAAACCTAGAGTTTAAATTTCATCAAAATAGCGGCATTATTTTTTGAGTTATGGTGTTTTTAAAATATATGTTTGTTAGCCCTTGAACTTTTCAAGGGTTCCAGAATCCGAAATTATGGTACGATTTCGCCCATATGCAGTCCCCGTCATACTTTCAATACTAATTAACCCTTGTACACAATTGGAACGTTCTATCTTAATTTTAAGTTACTAGTTTTATTAATTTCGATGATAAACTTTTACACATTGGGGGGTCTAAGAAAGGTAAAAAATTAGAGGGACATGCAGTAAATAGTAAAGAACACCCATGTGCCAAATTTGAAGCTTCTTCATTTGTTTCAAGTTACTATCTTTATTAATTTCGAAAAAATGCTTTAAGGTCCTTGGAACTGAGTGGCTGGTCCACACCCACTACTCCAATCGAAAGCGACACCCTGAAACCAAATGTGGAGGTTATATCTTCATTATTTTCGAAATTATGCTAGTTTGGCCTAAATTCGATCAGAAAGTTCTAAGTTCCGAACCCACCTTATGCAATCGCCGCCGTAGTTTCATTACCAATAACTTGCAGATATAACTTGAAGATAGCGTCATTAGTTGTTGAGTTATCGTGATTATTTATATATGTTCGTTAGCCCTGAAACCGATTAAAAGGTCCAGAATCCGAACCCTTAGGCTGATTTCGCCCTTATGCAGTCCACGCTTAACTTTAAGCACTAGTTAACCCTTGTATACAATTTGAACGTTCTATCTTAATTTTAAGTTACTATTTTTAATAATTTCGATTATAAGCTTTTAAAACTTAAGAGGGTCTAAGAGGGATACTGAACCACCACTCCAATTGATCCCAAATTTGGGGGACACGCAAGGGATAGTAAAGAACACCCTTGTACCAAATTTGAAGCTTCCACATTTTTTTAAGTTGTTATCTTTATTAATTTTAAAGATATGCTTTAAGGTCTTCGGAAATGTATGACTGGTCCCCGACCCACTATTCCATTAAGACATTAAGGAAATAGGAAGGGACATCCTGATACAAAATTTGGAGGTTCTATCTTTTTTGGTTTCGGAATTATGCTCGTTTGGCCTTAATTCGATCAAAAAGTTCTAGGTTCCGAACATATGGCCCAATCCCGAACTTTCGCAATCCCCGAAGTAGTTTCATTACTAGTAACCTACAGCATAAATTTGATGAAGAAAGCGTCATTAGTTGTTGAGTTATTGTTATTTTTTATATATGATCGTTAGCTCTTCGATCGATTAAAAGGTCCAGAATCCGAACCAATGGGCCGATTTCGCCCTTTTACCTATTCTATATGTGTAGGGTATAATAATGATAGTATTAGTGTTAAGATTAATAATGGAAATGAAATTAGTAATAGCACAAAAAAAATGTATACAATAATAATAGTAATTCTACTAGTATGATAGATAATTAAAAAAATATAGTGCTCAAAATTTTAGTAGGTACAGTAATAAAAATTATAATCTATTATCTAAAACAAACAAAAAAAAACGTGTTAACATACTTTCTTACATGCCTAAATTTTGGTCAAAAAAAATAGAATATTAGTAAATGATAAAATTAATAAATGTAATACTAATAATGATAATGATAAAAATAATGTTAAGAATAATGATAATAACAATAGTAATAGTACTGGTTATAATAATAATAATAGCAAAATTAAAAAAATAATAGCAATAATAAAGAAACTAATAGTAATATTAATAATATTTATGAGTAGAGATGAATTATGTAATAATAAAGATGAAATTGAGAATAGTAACCAAAACGTAGGCGTTAGCGATAGTGCCAATAAAGTGGAATTAGCTTCTAAATACCATAGCTGGATTAAAGGAGAAACACTGCATCAGCAAAATGAAAAAATGGAAAATGCTCTCATAGTACTAAAAATCTACAACTTGGCAACATACGTATAATAAATACAGAGAACATTTACAAACAATTTGGAACTCCACGCAAAATTATTTAATTGGTAGACCGTAATGGCAGTCCAATCCACAAATATTTTAGAAACGGGTAAATAAAAAATTTTGTATCTAAATATATTGTAGTGTATCTACATTCAATTCCATAATACACCGCAAATAATTGTTTAAGCATTATTGTGACAATTCTTATAATTAAAATAATTATATGCTACAAATTAAAGGATCATATTGCATTCTATATTTTTGTTTTTCTTTCTGTTTTCATTTCGTCCGTAATATGAATATACCATATGTTACTAATAATAATTATAAGCAATGCATTACATTGTGTGTGGTATATTCTTAGTGTTAATGAACGGAGTGTACAGAATACCTAGTGACCCACTTAAAGAGGTTCTTGGAATGCACTATGTGAATTATTATTTGTAGCATACCAATATATAAATAAATTTGGGTTAAAGTAACTAGAACCAAATTTTTAATGTAAGAACTAATTTGTATAATATTAGTAATCTTTATTGTAATTAATTTATATGTATTTGTAATTTAAAAAAAAGTATAAATACCAAGGGTTTTTGGTAAAATAAAAATAATGTTATTCTTGGCTTTGCCAACAAAAGAAATAAATGTTTTATTTCTTTAAAACTGGATAGCGGCGCAACACGCCTAAATGTTTGAAAAAGTGCATTGGATAATGCACTAAAAATTATCCAAATCAATTACGGAACTATACTGTGTCATAGGCCAACCTCTGATAGATTCACACAGTACCGTATTGATTTATCATCTTTAATAATAGCCACCCAACATTACAATATGCAGCTTAAGAAATAAAATTAATGAATTAGAAACATTAATTAATGAATGTAAAGAAATTGATATTGTGATTCTAATAGAAGTATGGACTATGGATATACAGTAATGATATCACTACTTATAATATTCCAAACTATAGGGCAGTTTTCAATTGTAGAGATGAGAAAAGAGGTAGTGGAACTGTCCTCTGTATAAAAAATAATATCAATTTTACTGAAGTATTAAAAGATGAAAAATATAATTTTAGTGTAATTGAAATTCTGAATTCTGCACCTAGATTAAGAATTGGTACATTTTACAAGGCTCCAGCGGAAAATAGTAAAATATTTATAGAATATTTAGAAAATAGATTAAAAAATAAATTTATTTAATAATTCTAATACCGTAATTAAGTATAAAGACATGATAGCAACAAATGGTTATAGTATAATAAACAAAACACAAAGTACAAGAAACACAGCTCATTCCAATACCTTAATTGATCACATTTTAACAAATTACAATGATAAATATGATATTAATTTTACAATAGAAAGCAACAGTCTATCCGATCACCAATTGGCAATAGTATCACTCAATAAGTATTATGAAAAACCAATAAGTAAAACTGATTACAACCAGATGTCTCAAATTGTAAATAATAAAATGGAAAACACTAGCGTTTTAGAAATAGACACGTTAACAAAAATAATACAAGAAGCTAAAGTTTTATGTACAAATTCAATGTCGGTTAGAACTAGGAATAATATAAAGAATTAAAAATTAGAAAATCACTATACGATAGCCATAAAAGAGATCCAAAATAATAGAGATAAAAAGATAAAATATACTCTATGTAAAAAAAAGGTCGATAAAAAAATAAAAAAAGCTAAGAAAAACCATATCAATAAAAGCATTGAAAATGCTGGAAGTGACCCTAGGAAATTATGGAAAGTGTTAAATATTACTATAAGGAATACTAATAAGTATATTTCAGAACATATAACAAGCATTGTAAAAAAAAGTGGAGAACGGACAAAGAATGAAAACGAAACGGCAAACACGTTAAATAAATTTTTTAATGAAGTAGGAGAATCATTATAAAAGGAATAAAAAATAATAATATAGTAACTATAGAACACATAAGAAATAATAAAACATTATAAAATATTATTTCTTAGACCTGTTACTGAAACGGATTAAGTTAAACAGAAATGCAGCCCCAGGATTAGATAATATAACGGTAAAGGATTTACAAGAAGTAGTTAATATTATCAAAAAAACATTGGCAACATTGATAAGTAAATGCCTTGAGAAGGAGTATTCCTTGATTCATTAAAAAATACGTACATAAAAGTCATAAATAAAAGTGGATCTAAAGATGAATGTGAAAAAGTTATTAATATAAGGATAAGAAATTTTATTTCAAAAACGATTGGTTTTGATACAAATCAATATGGTTTCCTAGAGCGGTACAGAATCCGCAATAACAGCTACGTTAGAATATATTTATGACGCACTTGATGAAGGATATTTCGTCGGTGCAGTATTTATTGATCTTACGAAAGCTTTTGATATGGTAAATCAACGTAGACTGATTAGTTATTTAGATATATTAGGTATAAGAGGTACTAGTAATCTTTTATTAAGCACTTACTTAACAAATAGGACTCAGTGGGTTAAAGTGAACGAAGTGTTTAGCGATGAACTTATTAAAAAAACAACTCGAAAACTCCTATGAAAAAACAAAAAGTAAATAAAAGTTATTGTATAAAATAGAAAATACAAATATTTTGATACGTTAAGTAAAATAATACAGGATACTAAAGTTTTATGTACAACTTCGGTGTCAGTGTGGACTCGAAATAATTCTTGGATTACACCGTTGACATATGAAAAATTAACAAGTAAAAAAAATAGTCAGTCCGTGCAACCGACATAGAAATACCATACATCTATTTCGTTAAAATTTAATGAGAAGCCCATAGGTTATTTTAAAACCATTAAAGATTTTTTTAGTTGATCGTAAAACTTAGTTTGCCAAATTAATTTTATAATACTAAAAACCTTTTCTAATTATTTTGTCGATTCAAAAATATTAAACAACAAATAAACTTAAAATAAATGGATTCGTAAAATGCACTTACAAAATTACATATTTAAAACTTTTTATCTAATTCAATACAATTTTACACATATGCAGCAATTACTTCTTTTCAGAATTTTTAGCTGTAGTGCATTTATTGTTGAATGTTTTAGTACCATTGATTAATTATTTCAATTTTAAATAATTTTTTAATTTATTCTCTTAATTTACTTATTTTTTAATGTTTTATATAATTAAACTCAAAGTTATTCGAAAGTAATATCAGTTTGTAATAACATAAATATAAAACTTTATATAATTTTTAATGTTAATTAAAACCATTAATAATTTCATTAGCTTTTTATTACAAAATTTAATAATCAAAATATGCAATAAATGGATTTCTAAAATACAATGACAAATTTAGAACTTTTCATATAATTAATTTAAATATAAAAATAAATTTTACAACTTAAGTATCGTACACAATTTCTTAATTATATATTATCTATGGTAATAATTCTATAAAAATAGATATGATGTAATAAAAATAAAAAAAAAAAAATTTCGTCGTTTATTAAAATAATATTTTGTTTTTACTTTATAAAATATAATACATAATATGTTTTATAGTAAAACTCTTAGCCTTTTAAAAATATAAAAGTGTTAAATAAGAACGGAAATAGTGTATCCAATTTGAAGTTTCCATCTTTATTAATTTGGAATATATACTTTAAGGTCTTGGGAGTAGTGGGGGTTGTACGAAAACCGCTATTCCAATTCATCCAAAATTTCACGCACACAAAACAAATAAGAAGAACACCTGTGCCCCAAATATAAGGTTCTATCTTTTGGTTTCGAAATTATATTCGTTTGGCCTCAATTCGGTCGAATGCTTCTAGAATTCGAACTTATTGTCCAAACTCGACCAGAACTGATTCCCATGGTACATTCATTGCTAGTAAACTAGAACTTAAATTTCATTAAAATAGCGTAATTAGTTTTTGAGTTATGGTGTTTTTATACTCTACATCAGTGAAATAGTAAAAGGGTACATTAACTTTCTTATGTTGTTTGTAACCACCTAAAGGAAGCGAGCTAGATATAGAAAAGTATATATATTTGTGAACAGTGTGACCTTCTGAGTCAATATAGCCATGTCCGTCCGTCCATAAGCACGATAACTGAAAAACTATAGAGCTATCTCGCTATGTGATCAATTGGAGTGGTGGTTCAGGTAACTCTCTTAGACCTCTGAAGGTTGAAAGACTTATCATCAAAATTAATAAAAATAGTAACCTAAAATTAATATAGAATGTTCCAAATGTGTACAAGGGATAACTAGTATTGAAAATATGACTGGGACTACATATGGGCAAAATCGTATCATGGGTTCGGGTTCTGGAACCTTTGAAAAGTTCAAAAGCCAACAAACGTTTATCTTAAAAACACCAAAACTCAGAAATTAATTACGTTATTTTGATGAAATTTTTTTTCTTGGTTACTAGTAATGAAAGTACCATGGAATTGGTTTTTGCCGGGTTCAGGTTCTAAAAGCTTTTGATCGAATTGAAGTCAAACTAGTATAATTTCGCAACCAAAGAAGATAGAACATTATATTTGGGGCACATGTGTTTCTTCTTATTTGTTTTCTGTACGTGAAATTTTGGATGAATTGGAATAGCGGTTTTCGTACCACCATCACTACTCCTAAAACCTGAAAGCATAATATATAATTAATAAAGATAAAAAAATCAAATTTGATACACTATTTCTTATTTCGGTTCTTATTTAAGACCTTTATATTTTTAAAAGGCTAAGAGTTTTACTACACATTATTATGTATTATATTTTATAAATTAAAAGCTAAATATTTTTTTAATAAAAGACAAAAATTTTCTTGTTTTTAATTTTAATTATATCATATATGAACAGTTCTAAATTTATCATTTATATTAGAAAAACATTTATTGCATATTTTGATTATTCAATTTTGTGGCAAAAAGCTAATGAAAGCATTAATGGTTTTAACTAACATTAAAAACCATGAAATTATATAAACTTTTATATTTATATTATTACAAATTAATATTTCTTTCGAATAACTTTGAGTTTAATTATATAGAACATTAATAAATAAGTAAATTAACGGAATAAATTTAAAAATGATTAAAAATTGAAATAATTAACGAATTAACCATAAATCATTCAACAGTAAATGCACTACAGCTCAAAACCTTGAAAAAGAGTAATTTCTGTATGTAAAATTTTATTGAATTGGATAAAAGTTTTAAATATGTAATTTTGTAATTGCATTTTACGAATCCATTTATGTCAATTTAATTTGTTGTTTAATATTTTTAAATAGATAAATTAGTAAGAATTTTTAATATTTTTGAGTAGATAAAGTAATTAGAAAATGTTTTAGTTTTATAAAGTTAATTTGGCTAGGTACCTCTTACGATCAAACTAATAACAGCTTTTATGGTTTTAAAATGACTTATGGACTTCCCATTAAATTTGAACCAAATAGGTGTAGGGTATTTCTAAGTCGGTTGCACAGTCGACTGACTGTGTCTTTACTTGTTTTTCAATAATTTCAATTATATGCTTTAAGGTCTTCGGAACTGTGTGGATGGTCCTCCACTCACACAGTTCTGGAGACCTTAAAGCATATCATTGAAATTATTAAAAAAATAGTTTAAAATTAAGATAGAACGTTCCAAATGTGTACAAGGGCTCACTAGTATTGAAGGAACGGAGCAGACTGCATATAGGCGAAATCCGACCATAGTTTCGTCCGTGCATAGGCACGATAACTCAAAAAATAATGGAGCTATCTTGATGAAATTTTAACTGTAGGCTACTAGGACTTTTATTGTTTTGTAGTTTTGCAATTACAAAAACAATTCCATGGTACTTTCATTACAAGTAACCTAAAATATAAATTTTATCAAAATAGCGTAATTAGTTTCTGAGTTTGTTAGCTTATTACAAATTCACTAGAAAATAGTGGGTCCTAAAGTTGGTTAGGACCCACTAACTCCAATTGATCCTAAATTTCAAGAATTCTAAGGATATAGGAAGAGGCACACTGATACCAAATCTGAATGTTTTATCTTCATTGGTTTCGGAATAATGTTTGTTTGGCCTAAATTCGATCAAAAAGTTCTAGGATCCGAACCCATGGTCCAATCTCAACCATACGCAAACCCCGCCATAGACTCATTACTAGTAACCTAAAGCACAAATTTGATGTTGTTATCATAATTTTTTATATATGTTCGTTAGCCCTTGGACCAATTAAAAGGTCCAGAATCCGAACCCATTGGCAGATTTCACCCATTTGCAGTCTCCGCCGTACATTCAGTCCTAGTAGCCTACAGTTAAAATTTCATCAAGATAGCTCCATTATTTTCTGAGTTATCGTGACTACTGACGGACGGACAGACATGTTTATATCGACTCAGGACGTCACGCTGATCATAAATATATATACTTTTCTATATCTAGCACGCTTCCTTTAGGTGGTTACAAACACCATACCAAAGTTAATATACCCCTTTACATATTCTATAGGTGTAGTGTATAAAAATAAGGATAACTCAACAACTAATGGCGTTACAATCATGAATTTTGTGATATAGGTTACTAGTAATGAGACTATGGCGGTCACTGCGTACGAACGAGTTCACACAATGTGTTCGGATCCTAGAAGTTTTTAATCGAATTTAGGCTAAACAAGCATAATTCGGGAAGCAGTAAAGATAAAAACTTCAAATTTGGTGTCTGTGTGCCTCTTCCTATGTCCTTAGAGTTCTGGAAATTTAGGACCAAGTGTGGTAGTGGGTCGTGGACCGTCCACATAGTTTCGAAGACCTTAAAGCATATTTTCGAATATAATAGAGATAGTAACTTCAAACTATCGTTTGGGCTAACAAACATATATTTTAAAACACTATAACTCAAAAAATAATGCCGCTATTTTGATGAAATTTGAACTCTAGGTTACTAGTAATGAAAGTACCATGGGAATTGGTTCTGGTCGAGTTTGTTCAATGAGTTCGAATTCTAGAAGCTTTTGATCGATTTGAGGCCGAACGAATATAATTTCGAAGCCACAGAATATATTTCCTATGTGTCCCCGAAATTTGGATTTGAATGTAATGGTGGTTCAGGTGGCTCCTAAGAAATCCCAAAATTAAAAAGCTTATCTTCGAAATTCATTAAGATAGCAACTTCAAATTTGATTCACAAGGGTTCTTTCCTATTTCCGTTTTTATTTAACACTTTTATATTTTTAAAAGGCTAAGAATTTTACCATAAACATATTTTGTATAATATCTTATTAAATAAAAACAAAATATTTGTTTAATAAACGATTAAATTCCTTATTTTTTTAATTTTCATTATATCATACATTTTATTGAATTATTACCAAAGGTGAAATATAATTAACACATTGTGTACAATACTTAAGCTTTATTCAAAGGTACTCGCTGTATTTATGTAAAATTTGTTTTTATATTTAAATGAATTATATGAAAAGTTCGATATTTGTAATTCTATTTTAGAAATACACTTATTGCATATTTTGCGTTTATAAGGTTTTCTATAGATACATAAGCTAACAATTTAAAATAATTGCAATATTGAAAAATTATTAAATATCTTATGCTTTGATTAATTTTTTATCACAAAATTTAATAATTCAAATTTTTTCACTTTTGTAATTGAATTGAAATAAATTTTTTTCATTTATTTCAGGTTTTTTTGTTTTTTAATATTTTTAAACAGATAAATTAGTAAGAATTTGTAATATTTTTTAATAGATAGTGTAATTAGAAAATGTTTTTAGTATTATAAAGTTAATTTGGTTAGCTATGTCTTACGATCAAATTAATAACAGCTTTTATGGTGTTAAAATGACTTATGGATATGTCCTTAAATTTGAACCAAATAGGTGTAGGGTATTTCTAAGTCGGTTGCACCGACTGACTGTTTCTTTACTTGTTTTTATAATATTCTTGATAAAATATTGATTAATTTTTATTCCTATTGAAAACGTAAAAAAAAATGTTTGATCTATTTTATTATTACTAAAAGTTTCCAATTTTCGTGTTAATTTTGTAGTATTCTTGAAATACAAAATGATAATTTTAATATT
The DNA here is from genome assembly GCA_963082915.1 of Dolichopus griseipennis. Taxonomy (NCBI): domain Eukaryota; kingdom Metazoa; phylum Arthropoda; class Insecta; order Diptera; family Dolichopodidae; genus Dolichopus; species Dolichopus griseipennis. Next base: position 54,832,621 of record OY720445.1, on the reverse strand, counting down.
ACTGTTTACTTACTTGTTTCACACTTTGTACCCAAAAGAGGAACGCGATCTACATTAAAAATTACATTGCAACACCTGTCATAAATACAATACTTCTAGCCCAACCTTCCACTATATGTGGGTTAAAATTCTCTTCGGTTTTTTATGCAGATCTCCCAACGCAAATGAACAGGAAACTGATGTGGAAATTGAAATCTTTCAAACCAGATCAATGAAATTTTGGAATCTTGTCCAGAAATCGAAATTGTTCTGGCGGGGGATTTCAATTAACGCAACTGTTTTTAACCACTCACCCTAACAAATATGTGGTTTCAGTTGGCTGTCCTTTGGGGATCTCTGACCACTGTCTGGTGAGCACAAGTTTTCTGATAAGCACTATAACCAGTGCAAGGACTCCTTCCAAAAAACTAGTATGGCAATATAGTCATGCTAACTGGGAAGACTTGAAAATTCTTTTCAAAGCTTTTGGCTGGTCGTTGTGCTTCCGTGGTAAAAATGTCAACTACGCTGTAAGAGCAATTAGTGAAACCATTATACTTGGAATAAGGTTGTATATTCTTCGATCCCTGAAAAGTTTTAAACAGAGTTCCAAAGGATGATTTAATCGCAAAAATGCCATTCGTAAAAAAGCGAAGGCTTTTAAGCAAAACAAGAACAACGGGTGAGATTCTCACAGGACCAACTATGTTGTGCTCCGAAACAAATGCAAGAGTGCTATCAATAAGCAAAAATTCTTATTCAACCGAGGGTTCAAACAAAAACTCTTACAAATCACACTATATGAGTTTTGGTCGATGGGCTATCATCTGACGAATTTGAACTAAACACTGGTGTCCCTTAGGGATCTGTTCTTTCTCCCACCCTCTTCTTCCTATTCATCAATGGCCTTCTATCATTAACTTTCAATCCAATCCACAGTTTCGCAGACGACAGCACCCTTGTTACTATTATGAATTTCATAGCCGCTGTAACATTAATCATCAAGTTAATATAACAGCAAAAAATTTCATTGTCAATGAGCTAAATAATGATTAAGCAAAAACTGTTGACACAATACAATTACTCGACTTTAACACGACGTGATGAAAAACGGTCGGTTACTGAAAAGTGAAATATAAACCTGTCTTGAAATTTTGCCTTGTCTGTTTTTATTTCAAATGGTCTTTATTTCATCAAAATTCAAAGGTACTACTTAACTTTTAGCGCATTGGAACATTCTATCTTAATTTGAAATTATTATTATGATTAATTTCGATGATAAGCTTTTAAACCTTGGGAAGTTTATATAGGTACCTGAACCAAAAAATTTATCAATTAGGAAATTGAATTGATCACGTAGAAAATAGTAAAAAGCACTCTTGAGCCAAATTTGATATTTCTACATTTGTTTGAAGTTACTGTCTTTATTATTTTCGAAGATATGGTCTTGGGAACTGTGTGGGTGGTCCACTACTGCAATTGTTTCAAATTTCAAGGACACTAACGGAATAGAACAGACACCCTCAAACTAATTCGGAAAGTTTTATCTTCTTTGGTTTCGGATTAATGCTCGTTTGGCCTAAATTCGATCAAAAAGTTCTAGGATCCGAACCCTAGTAACCTACAGCCGAAATTTGAGCATTAGTTGTTAAGTTACTCTGATTTCTTTTATATGTTCTTTAGCCCTTAGATCGGTCAAAAGGTCCAGAATCCGAATCCATGATCCATGAACTGAAAATTTTACACACATGCAGCAATTACTTCTCTCCAGGTTTCTAAGCTGTAGTGCATTTACTGTTGAATGATTTTGTACCCGTGATTACTTATTTCAATTTTAAATAATTTTTTAATTTATTCTCTTAATTTACTTATTTTTTAATGTTTTATATAACTAGCAGATTTACCCGGCTTTGTTCGGGTTGAAAAGAAAGCCTCAAAAAATATTTGTGGAGTTCCATTGCGGATATTACATCCAATTTTGCGAAATCTTACTTGGTCAAAGTCACACAAAAAGGTTTGTTAAGTTCCGTTAACCCATTGCAGCACAGTAGATTTTTACAGATTTTTTGTTACTTTTCTCTTAAACAGAAAAAACAAAAACTTTAAAAAACAGCTTGCAAAACAGTTTTAACGATTATCTCTAATTTTTCTATACGTGGTGCTTCTTGACAATTTGGTGCTCCTTGACGATAGAGTTGAGGATGGTGGGTTTCCGGTGATTAATGTTAACTGAATTAAAATTTTTTTTTTATTATTATTTAATAATTATGAAAAGTTTCAAGTGAAATTTGATAAATTTGTTGAAAAATTGCAAGAATAATTCTAAAATAAGTCTTTTAAAAAACTTTCTTTATTTACATTTTAAAATAAACATGTACACCATATGTAATTTTTGTGTTAACTTTTTTCAATAACATCAACTAAAATTAAAACTCCATTGAGTGGCGTGGCAACGTGCGCCGGATAATAGGTAGTTTACATATAAGTATTAATATACCCGTTTGACTATAGGTATACTATATTTGCCATTATGCCATTATACTATGTCAATAGTAGTTTTCTTGAATTGCCAAAATTTGAATAAAATATAGTTTAGAAAAGGTTTAAAAAACTGCTTTTCAACTGCTTTCAACTTCAAACTGCTTTTTGTTTTGTACTTACCTGAAAGTTCTACTACGTTCTTCCTCGTTTGTTTATGATTTTATGAGAAAAATGTAGGCTTATGTTTTGGGAAAACTATTTCAAAATACTATGTATTTAAGCAGAATATATACGAAATTGAATTTTTGGTTTTTAGATTTTATTTGAAGAATTTTACACGAATTAACTAAAACGTTTTGCAGTCTCTCTTTTAGACTGCAAAATCAACCTGTAAAATTGGACACAAATCGGAAACACAAAATTTTTTAGAAGCCCGCTAGGCCGCGATGGGTTAATTAATTCCATCCAAATTTATACAACTAATTTAGATCACCAATAATTCTTTCATTAGCTTTTTATTCCAAAATTTAATAATCAAAATATGCAGTAAATGTATTTTTAAAATACAATGACAAATTTAGAACTTTTCATATAATTCATTTAAATATAAAAATAAATTTTACAACTTAAGTATCGTACACAATTTCTTAATTATATTTACCAATGGTAATAATTCAATAAAATATGATATAAAAAAAATTAAAAACAAAAAAAATTTCGCTTTCGAAATTCGAAACCAAAGAAAATAGAACATTATATTTGGGGCAAATGTGTTTCTTCTTATTTGTTTTGTGTACGTGAAACGTTGGATGAAATGAAATAATAGTGGTTTTCGTACCACCCACAGTACTCCCAAGTCCTAAAAGCAAAAAATATTCGAAATTAATCAAGATGAAAAAATCAAATTTGATACACTATTTCCTATTTTCGTTTTTATTTCACACTTTTATATTTTTAAAAGGCTTGCTATTAAACATATTATGTATTATATTTTATAAACTAAAAACTAAATATTGTTATGTATAATACAATGTATAATTATCATTGTATTTTAGAAATACATTTGTTGCATATTTTGATTATTTAATTTTTAGAATTAAATAATACACCTATTTGGTTCAAATTTAGTGGGAAGTCCATAAGTTAGTCATTTTAAAATCATTAAAGCTTTTATTAGTGTGATCGTAAGACATCTAACCAAATTTTCTTTATAATACTAAAAATTTTTAAATAGATAAATTAGTAAGAATTTGTAACATTTTTTAATAGATAAAGTACTTAGAAAACGTTTCGTTTGTTTTATGGTTTTAAAATGACTTATGGATATCTCATTAAATTTGAACCAAATAGGATTAGGGTATTTCTAAGTCGGTTGCACCGACTGACTGTTTCTTTACTTGTTTTTATTTTATAAGTGTATTTTGTTTTGTTAGCAAACAATTTTTCATTGTCAATTTTAAATTTTTCAGATGCAAGATTACATTGTTATTTAGCGTTAAAAAAAAAAAAAACGTAGTTCTAAAAACAAAACTTTTTTAATTGAAACTTAAAACTTAAGGAAATTTTATGAAGAAAAAAGAAAATAAATTTACATAAAATATAGAAAAAAAATTTAACTATATTTGGCTAAGAATTAAGTATTATTTTTTTATTATCATGTTTCAATTTTTAAATTTTAATAATTTTAATGTAATGAACCATAATTTTAAAGACTTGGAGAGCCTTAATCTTAAGGAAAGTGGAGTTAGGCTCAGTTGGTAACCCCAACCAAGATAGTACCTAATCAACCTCCAACAAAAGATAAAACTCAACTTCATATTGATGGAATTTAAAATTAAATATATATATAACAATAAGAAATAAATAAAGATTTCACATTTTTGAATTTTTGTTTTCTTTTCATTCTCTTCTTTTTCATACAAAAATGTAATTAGCTACATTTTCATTGTATACTAAGCATAATTACGATCACTTGCATTTAATATAAAACTCAGCACAATGATGGTCAATAGCACTTAAACTAAATTTTAAAGTGTAATTGCACTTGAAATTATTTGATAGTAATATGAAACCAAATATTATGGTGAAATCATTTTGTATCAAATTCAGTACGAACATATGTTAGCTAATATATTGATTTTCTTATAAGTAAATAAAGTAAATTTATTTTGTAATTCGATACTGAGTTTTGTTTCGAAAGATATTTTAAATTAATAAATTATAATTAGTGTTCAGATAAACAAATTGTTTTTGTAAAAGAAAAAAGACATTGTAAAATTTAAAAATGGAAGCAAATGTAAAATTCGTCTTAAGACCAATCCAAACCGATAAGAATAAAATTTATAAATAAAAAATTTTAAATAAAAAGTTTAAAACTAAAACGGGGAATTTTATTTATAGATCAAGTCAAGCTGAAAAGCTTATAAACGTAAAATATGCAATAAATTTATTTCTAAAATACATTTACAAATTTAGAACTTTTTATATAATTCATTTAAATAAAAAAATAAATTTTACATAAAAGCAGCAGTACCTTTGAAAATAGCTTAAGTATTGTACACAATGTCTTAATTATATATCACCTATGGTAATAATTCAATAAAATATATGATATAATAAAAATTAAAAAAAGGAAGTTAATCGTTTATTAAAAAAATATTTTGTTTTTAATTTATAAAATATTATACAAAATTTGTTTTATGGTCAATCATCGACTAACCTTTGCTTAGTATAACGTGCTTTCTACCATACTAATTTTCCGTTTTCTTTATTACTCCTTTCCGTTTTTTTTTTCTCTCGATGAATTTTTATTCTATCTCTTTCCTCAGAAAACTATGATTTAATTTTTTCCCAATCATTTCATTAAAACATTACCTAAAAAATAAATACAATCAAAATATATTTCATATAATCTGAAGTGCAAGTACAACTAAATCCTGAGTGCATAAGTGAGTGAGAATGCCAGGTGCCAGACTGATCCCTTCGGGGAGTCGGTTTGCCGGGTTGCCAGACAATGGCACCGGCCAGCCCGACGATACTTGTCAGCCAGGACCAAAGAAGAGGTCAGACATCACAAACGGCATTTTCCCAACAGGTAAATATAAAGCAAAACTGTCCTAAATTCGTTGTAATAGAGTCCACGGATAAGGACAAACCAATTTCTTCCTTCAGCGTCTTTGCTAAAAAAAAGTTCTTGGTGGTATAAGCGAACAAATTCAATCTGTCAGTCTCCTTCGAGATGGAAATCTTCTTGTACAAATTGAATCCGAAAAAGTGGCATATAAATTTCAAAAAACAACAAATTTCGGTGGTTTATGTAATATTTCAGCTAAACTCCACGAGACACTGAACTCCACAAATGGCACAATTTTCGACAAAAATCTCATTCCAACCATTGAGGAAGAAATCCTATGTGACCTAAAAGAACAAGGTGTTATTAAAGTACACAAATTCAGTCGTCTCATCGATAACAAAGCAACTCATACGGGCCTAATTCTTCTTACTTTTAATACCTACAAAGTGCCAGAAAAAAAATGATATAGCTTGGTATCAGATAAAAGTAAAAGAATATTACCCAAATCCTATGAGATGTAAAACTTGTCAAAACTTGGTGATACACTCAATAATTGTAAAAATTCCTCAATATGTGCTAATTGCAATCTTCCTCCACATACACCGCATCGTGTACAAGAACAATGTGTACTAATTGCCTTGGAGACCATCCATCTTCTTTCAATAAATGCCCAAAATTTATCCAACAAAAAGAAATATTAAAAATAAAAACACAAAAGAAATGTCTCTCTTTCAGATGCCCGTAAATTATATAATCAGTATAATCCGCTATCAGCACATAATTTTGTAACTTATTCTTCGGTCACCAATAATCCAATAAAAAATAATAACACAGAAAATGCAATTCAAAATTCAAAAGAAAAAACTTTAATATCTAATAATCTAATAATTGTTTTAAATTCTCTTCCAACAATTATCAAAACACCAACATAAAAAATAAACCCAATAATAATGTAACCTCTACTTCTAATACAATCGACCTATCCTCCTCTAACTACAACAACAATTCTTCTCAACCTCTCCAAAAAATGAACAACGAACAAATTTAGCAAATAATTTTAACAATAACCTAACCTCTACTTCAAACACAATAGGCTTGTCCTCTTCAATACAACAACAACATAAATTTAAACGAAAAAGAACAACTAATTAATGAAATTGGCACTAAAAGAGAAAACAATAACCCAACAAAAAATATTCCAATCAATCAAACCTCTTCTTCCAATCCAAGCAACTTTTATCTCAAATTTTTTAACGCAAACGAACATTCCAAACAATCAAACATAACTGCTGACACAATTAATACATCCAATCAAACCACAACATTATCAAACATAATAAACACAGATTCTTTAGAAATTTTAGATTCTTCCGACCGTTAATTTGAAATACTTTTTGTTATTTGTAATTAAATCACAATTCATGTTTGTTTCAATTTTAACAAAAAAAAAAGTTTCTTATTCAATATTATTCAATTTAAATTCAATTTAGACTTCCTCCCCTTCTGGGAGCTTCTATAGCTAAAAAATATACGTTTAGTCAACACCTAACATACGTCGGTATGTTATGAAACCTAATATACCTCGGTACATATGTATATGGAAAATATTTAAAATTTCAGTTGCAAATGTTCCGTATCGTTTTTTTTTTTGTTTATCAATTTTATCGTTTTTTTGAGTAATTAGAATTAAAATATTTTGTTTAGTAATAACTTGTCGGTTGTATGGTCTTAATTTTTAAACTGATTTACATAATGGATGAAATATCCGATGATGATGATTATTAAAACTTTTTAATGGTTAGCATGTTCGCTTTGTTTATTAGCATGCATTTGTTATTCGGCAGAAAGCAACAAAATTTTTTAAAAAGAGTTTTTGAAGAAAATAATGAGTTATTAGATGTTGAGTCTGATAATGAAGATACATTTATTAGAAGAAAAGATCTTACTGATGCTGAAATCAAAAAAATTTTAAGATCGGAGGAGTCCGACTTTGAAGATTTGTATGATGAAGATTGCCCGGTAGAAATTCATAATATTGTTGATGACGGTAACGAAAATTATGAAGAATATACTACAGAAACAACTTGCAGAAGTTTCTGGTCTTACAAGGATGGTACTTTGTGGCAGAAAGATCTTGCTGAATCGTCTGCACCTAAACTAAGTCAACATCTGCACATGCGCGAAAAAAGCGGTCCTGCAGCGGGCATTAAAATGATAGATCTCAGAAATATTTAGAAATTTATTGGATGATAATATGTGCAACATTAAAATTCGAGAAACGAATAGGAAAGCCGTGGATACTTATGCAGAATATAATCGTCTTAATCCAGAAAAAGATAAAAAAGTATGGAAGTCATTAACTTTCGATGAATTTACAGCTTATTTAGGTGTAATAATTACTGCTGATGTAAAACATTCAAATTTTGAACATACGAAAGCCTTATGAAAATCGATTCATATCCGTTGTACAGAGCCAGTATGAGAATTAATAGATTTTGGTCCATCAGTAGGTTCATTTGTTTCGACAATCCACATAACAGACGGGAAAGATTGAAAGATGATGAAGCTGCTCCCATAAGTGGAATTTGAGAAATGATGAATCACAACCTGTAATCATTATATAAGCCTTCTGAAGCTTTGACAGTAGACGAGCAACTTTTCCCATTTAGAGGCAGAACTAAATTTACAATTTGCATGCCTCAAAATCCCGCAAAGTATGGCATCAAAATTTGGTGGGTGTGACGCAACTTCTTCTTATCCTCTAAAAAGTCAAATCTACACATTTAAAAATGGTTCTGCTCCAGAGAAAGCCAGTGAAAGAGTAGTGAAGGATTTGTGGCGAAAATATAAAGGTTCAGAACGTACAGTGGTTTGTGATAACTTTTTTACGTCATTGCAACTAACTGAGTTACTCTTGTCATGGAATATTAGTTTGGTAAGAACTCTGAAGAAAAATAAACCGTACATCCTAAGAGAATTTCTGAGATTTGATGATAGAGAAGAACAGTCAAAGGCTTGTCATACATGTAATCGGCCTATTTGCAATGAACACAGCACAACTATTGAAAAATGTTTTTCTTTTACATAATTACTAATAAGACTGAGTTTCGCAACTTTGTTTTTGAGTTTTAAATATTTGCATTATGTTAATTTATTTTCAACTCCGCCGTAGCCGGTCCCAAGCCCGGTTGAGAAAGGAGGAGGGAAGAATAGTTGCAACCTGAATGGCCACATACATTGGCGTCTCAGGAAGTAGGAAAACGCTATGAGAAAATGAGAACTTCAACGCATTATATGGCAAATTCTGAAGGAACTCTTCAAACCCAACGGCCCTCCAGTCTGGGGGTTGGCGTAAGGCTAACTACCTTACCCATAAATACCAAATGGTTATGAATGACGAAAATGCCTCGGAAAACGACCATGGAACAACTATAAGGACAAAGATTTAAGAATTTGCTCCTGGAATGTAAGAACACTCTACACCCCAGGAGCATCTAACAATTTGGAAAAGGTTTTCGCGCAGTATAAAGCCGATATTACTGCGATACAGGAAATACGTTGGAAAGGAACCGGTACACTAAAAAAGCGAAAATACGACATTTACTACAGCTGCCATGAAAAGCACCACATATTAGGATGCGGTTTTGTAGTGGGAGAAAGGTTGAGGTCGTTGATCATTGACTTTACACCTGTCAATGAACGACTTGCAACCATCCGCATCAAAGGCAGATTTTACAACATCTCCATAATATGTGCGCATGCTCCTACCGACGAAGCAGAGGATGCAGACAAGGAAGAATATTACGATACCCTTGAACAAACATACGCAGCCTGCCCCGAACACGATGCCAAGATTGTAATCGGAGATTTTAATGCTAAAGTCGGTAGAGAAGCAATACATGGAAAAACAATTAGTAATCATAGTCTGCACAACACCACCACAGACAATGGTAACCGATTAGTTAATTTTGCAGCGCGTAACATGGTTATAAGTAGCACCAAATTTCCACATAAGAACATCCACAAAATAACCTGGCTATCCCCTGATGGTCGTACATCTAATCAGATTGACCATCTATTGATTGACGCACGACACTCAACATCCGTGCTAGATGTACGAACTTTCAGAGGGGCTAACATCGACTCTGATCATTATCTAATAGCAGCACAATTCAGAGCACGAATATCTAATGTGAGGAAGCTGCAGAACACACGATCACAAAATTTCCACATTAGAAGCCTACAATCGCCTGATATAGCCAGAGAATACAGCCAACAAATTAGCTCTAGACTCCAATCGGCACCTCCTTTGAATAATACATCCATCGATGAACAATGGCAACATTGTTTTAACATTATCAAGGAGATGGCTTCAAATACCATAGGTTTCGAACCAACACCAAACAGAAACCCTTGGTATGATGAAGAATGCTCAATTAAAACAGCACTCAAAAATGTAGCATACCGCAAGACCCTGCAGAGGAAAACCAGAGCGGCGCAGGAGGAGTACAGAGCTAAAAGACGAGATGAAAAATACATCATTAGGCGAAAAAAAAGGGTTTATGAAAAATCTCGTCTTGTGGACATAGAAACATGCAGAGACAGAGGCGAAGTACGTAAGTTCTACAAACAAGCCAAGCAGTTGGCAGATAGCTATGTCGCTGGTCCTCGACCCACTAATCCAATTGGTCCCAACTTTCAAGAACACAAAGGAAATAGAAAGAGACACCGTGATAACAAATTTGGGGATTGTTTCGTCATCAGTTTCGGAATTTTGCTCGTTTGGTCCAAATTCGATCAAAAAGTTTTAAGTTCCGAACCCATTGTCCAATCCTCATCATACGCAAATGACGCCGTAGTTTCATTACCAATACCGTACTGCACAAATTTCATGAATATAGCGTTATTAGTTGTTGAGTTAGCGTGATTTTTTATATATGTTCGTTAGCCCTTCGACCGATTAAAAGGTCCAGTATCCGAACCCATGGGCTGATTTAGCCCACATGCAGTCCGCGCTGTAATTTAGATACTAGTTATCCCTTGTACCCAATCGGAACGTTCTATCTTAATTTTAATTTACTTTTTTTTAGTAATTTCGATTATAAGCTTTTAAACCATAGGTCTAAGAGGGCTACGGAACCACCACACCAATTGATCCTAAATTAGGAGAATACGCAAGATTGGTATATTTCGCCTATTTGCAATCCCCGCCGTACTTTCAGTCCTCGTAACCTACAGTTAGAATTTCATCGGACATGGCCAAATCGACTCAGGAGGTCACGCAGATCACAAATATATATGCTTTTCCATTTCTAGCTCGCTTCCTTTAGGTGGTTACAAACACCATACCAAAGTTAATATAGCCCTTTACCTATTCTATAGGAAAAGTATATATTTATGTGATCAGCGTGAACTCCTGAGTCGATATAGCCTTGTCCTACGGACGGACGTAGGTACAATAACTCAAAAACTAATGGAGCTATCTTGATGAAATTTTAACTATAGGTTACTAAGACGCAAAGTACGGCGAGGATTGCATATGGACGAAATGGGCCCATAGAACGGAACCAAGGGTTCGGATTTTGCAACTTTTCATCGAATTTAGCCCAAACGAGCATGGTTCGAGCCAAAGAAGTTAGAACCCCCAAATTCGATATCTGGGTGTCGAACTATTCCCTTCGAGTCTTTGAAAATTGGAACCAATGGAAATAGTGGGACGGGGAACATCCACATAGTTTCAAAGACCTTAAGAAATATTTTCGAAAATAATAGAGATAGTAGCTTCAAACAAATGTAGAAGCTTTAAATTTGGCACATGAGTGGTCTTTACTATTTCCTGCGCGTCCCCCTAATTTTTTGATCTATCGGTGTGGTAGTTCAGTACCCCTCTTAGACCACCTAAGGTTTAAAAGCTTATCATCGAAACTAATAAAAATTGTAATTTAAAATTAAGATAAAACGTTCCAATTGTATACAAGGGTTAACTAGTATTGAAAGTGTAACGGGGACTGCATATGGGCGAAATCGTACCATGGTGTCGGGTTCTGGAACCTTTGAAAAGTTCAAGTGCTAACAAACATATATCTTAAAAACACCATAATTCAAAAACTAATTACGCTATTTCAACGAAATTTATATTCTAGGTTACTAGTAATGAAAGTACCATGGGAATTGGTTCTGGTCGAGTTCGGGAATTGGTTATGCTTCAAACTATATTTTCTTTTGAAACACACTGTATTTGGGTTACTTTTTATAGCATATTTCAAGACAACTTTTCAAGCCCTATAATTAGTACATAATGACTTTTTCTCTATCTCTAACCATTTTTGATATGAAGAATAGAAAAGTTTGTTATTTTCAATCGGTTCAAACAGAAAAATTATGAAATTTTTTTTTATCTATTTATTTTTTCATTAATATTTTATAAGAAATTTTAAATCATTTTGAACCTTCATAACTTTGTAACTGTTGGGTATATGGGGATTATTAGTACACTACACACTAAAAATTAAAGCTGACAACTTACTCTATAAAATAAATTTTTTTTTATCTCTCTACAGGAAGCTGTTCAAAAGTTATTGATTTTTTTATGAAAAGTCTCCTTAAATCTTTAATCCCTCATATCTCGAAAAGGGTCCACAATAGACCCCCCCCCCTCCATTACAATTTTTTGTTTGTTTTAATGCCCCCAATCACTGAGTGTAGTGCGCGTACTTGAGTTCCGGACACAGAGAAATTGTGTACGAAACTTAAGTGAGGCAAATAAGGCCTAGCGGGTAATAAGGCCTAAACAACAAAAATCATACTAAAAATTTTAAAATGTACTTTATTGATTTACACATCCATTGATAATTATACAAAAATGTCCGATCGAAAAAATTACTTATTTCACTACAGCCATTTTGATATTATTTGTGTTTATGTTTTGAGGATTCTTTTGTTTTGTAATAATATAATTTTTTTTTTTTTAACGTAAGTAAGATTTTGACTACAATTATAATTATTATTCTTATTTTGTCTTAAATATTTACTTTGTGATTGCTTTCTTTAACAAAAGAAATTATTTTATTAATATTTTATTAAAAAAGTGGTTTTTTAGATTTAATAAAAAATAGTTAATAAAGGTTTAATAAGGCCTATTAAAAAAATTTATAGGCCTTATTAAACTCTCTATTATTATTTTTTTTAAAGAACGATATTAATATTAAAATTAATCACATTCTATATTTTTCGAGAGGTAAATAATAAAAATTGGTAATTTGTATATAAAATGTGTTTCTAGATCTAAGCTCTTTTTGTATCATGCCACCAAAAAACGAAATTTTGTATCATGCCACCAAAAAAACGAAAAAAAACAAATTATCTTGACTAAATTAATGTTTTTTTTTAAGTAAAAAAATTAAATTTTTTTTTAATTTTTTTAGAATATAAGATATAAATAACAAAACCTACTATGTAATATGTTGAATTTTTTTTAAGTTATCGAATTTTTTTTTGTTTGTTTTTTAAAAAAATACTTTAGGCCTTATTAAATATATGAAAAAATATTTTAGCATTTTTTTTAAATGTTTATAATTTTATGTTTCCTAGTCAGAATGGACTGTTATGTTTTTTTTTTAAAGTATAATATTCTGTTTAACTAAAATGAAATAAATGTTATTGAATTTATTCAGTAGTTTTATTTATTTTATCAAATTTCGTTAGCTAGGCCTTATTTGCCTGAAGTACCTTGTAAAATTTATTTTTATATGTAAATTAATTATTTGAAAAGTTCTAAATTTTTTATTGTATTTTAGACATATATTTATTGCATATTTTGATTATTAAATTTTGTGATAAAAAGCTACTGAAAGCATTAAAAACCATGAAATTATATAAAGTTTTATATTTATATTATTGCAAATTAATATTTCTTTTGAATAACTTTGAGTTTAATTATATATAAAACATAAATGTAATTTTGTATTTTACGACTCCATTTATCTCAAGCTTATTTGTTGTTTAATATTTTTAAATAGATAAATTAGTAAGAATTGTTAATATTTTTGAATTGATGAAATAATTTAGAAAATTTCTTTAGTATTATAAAGTAAATTTGGTTAGCCATGTCTTACGATCAAACTAATAAAAGCTTTTATGGTTGTAAAATGACCAATGGACTTCCCATTAAATTTGAACCAAATAGGTGTAGGGTATTTCTAAGTCGGTTGCACCGATTGACTGTTTCTTTACTTATTTTTTATAAAAAAATAAAAATTTATTAAATAGTAATTTATAGTTATTTAATAGGATTTTATAGATTGTTATTCTGTCTTGAATGACCTGAGATAAGATTTTTCATTTTACTTCTATGTTTTGTTAAATTTCCCTTGGTGCTTATTTTAAGTTTAATATGTAATGGGTTTCGGAACTTTCTTCGTTTCCTAACGTGGGTTTTATAATATCGGTTAATTCAGTGTCTATTTTTAGAAATTTTGAAAATGACCATACGATACTGAGAAGGTATATAATAAAAGTATAGTTAATTTCGTGCTCATTTAATGTACGAGACACGTATGAGATTGGTTAATCTTCTTGAGACAGTACATAGTGGCTCGCATCTGTGGTTATTTCGTCATCTGTGGGTTAGATGAGAATTGGTACTGATATTAATTATTTTTTAGTTCGTTAAAACTTTGAATATATTTTTGGTTATTTACTTTAGAAATTTTATTAATAGGTTCATGGATTTTGCTATCTCGGCTAAATTTTTATGAATTTTCTATAGTATCCTGCGATACCTAGGAGTCTTTTTATCTCCTGTTTTTTGATTAAGGATATGAAGCGCCACTGTCGAATAGAAAATTGTATTACTTTACTTTTATGTAGCTGAGTTGGTTTGGCCCGTCTACCGAAAATTTCCTATATCGATGATTTGCTGATTATTAACATCCATAGGTTCTATTTGTGAATTGTAATTGTTTTGGTAGTAGCGGTTGGGGTGAAAATTTTTTTCTGGTTTGATTGCCAAATATTTTAGGATGGTCGTTCGTTGAAAATTTAGATTATTGTACACGCCAGATTACCTTCTTTTATTATTATGAAAAATGTTGGGATTGGAGGTACCATTTTCGTACGATGTATTTGGATATGTGTTATTTTTTAAATATCTGATTCATCGACTACCATTATTATTATTAGGTAGCTTGTAAATCTCTTTCTAATTCATTGTTATTGTTTTGGCATTCCAGCTTCGTTTTTGTATTAGTCTTCTAAGAATAGCTTTCACGTTGTTGTAAAATTCAATAGCATTCGTCTTAAATGTTTGACCTCTTAGCTATTCAAAAAGTTGGGCAGCAGATAGCCTATCCCCAAAATTGTTATTAAGTACCTTTTTAATTCATCCCATATGACAGCTTGATGATTGATTTCGATACCTTCTCAATTCCAGTACATTTCGATTTAATTATGTCAGAGGAAATTCCTTTTGAGAATTCGTCATATTGGAGTAGTAAAGGTGTGATCCGAGAGAAAAATATTATTTAATAGTAAAATGAATTTATTAAAGTATAGATATACGAATATACCATTATTTTTTTATTTTCTTTTTTTCTTTTTCTTTTTATTAGTTTAATTTATTTATTGATTTCTTCCTTTTTAGTTTTTATTTAATAGTTTAATTGAATTAAAAATTATTTATTTTATTTTTTGCCGAAAATATGTATTACTATAAACTTTTTTTATTTTTATAATTTTGTTAGATTGTTAACTATCGAACTGATATATATATTTTATATTTTGGAGAATTTATTTTAAAGTAATTATTAATACGAAAAAAAATTGTATTATTAATAATAGTTCGAAGAAAAATTGTTTAATCTATTTTTTGGATGTTAATACTATTTATTTCTTTTATTATTTTTAACAGTATTCCCGTTTTATTTACGAGTTATTTATTAAATACAAAACGAGTAAGACCTTTTAATAATACAATTACAAAAAAATTTGAGGTTTTTCTGTTACATATAGGTACTTAATTATATATAATAATATTTTCGGACCAAAAAAAATAAAACAAAAGAATATTTCTTGATTTAAAAATTTTTAATATTTAATAACTGTCTTATTGATAGTCAAAAATGAAGTGATTTTACAAAAAGTTTACTTTTTCCACTTATTTTTAATTTACTAAAAAAATGACACGTTAAACATAAAAAAATATTAATACTCGATTACGATTTATTAAGTACTTATTTTAATTAGTTGTTATTACACAATCTTAAAATTATTTATTTTGCTGACTTATTCTGAATAATACAGTATAACAAGTGCATTTGGTTTTTTATATGTAAAATGACATGTTAAAAGAAACAACAAAGTTATAAAAATAGAAAAAATTTATGAAAGAAATTTATACGGTATGATTATGCGTTATCATCGAAATTTCGTATGAGGTTTTGGAATGGAGAAACATGTGTTTTAGTAACATTATTGTGGTTTAGTTCAGAGGGGTTATCTGTTGATAACGTAACACCCACGTCCTTAAGATTCGACTCCTGGCGAATCCCACTTGACTGTATTACAATTTTGGGTAGAGCTAATTTACACTTTATAAAAAGAAAAATGCAAATAATAATTATTCCTGTAACTGTAATCACGTCCAATATTAGATTTGTATACCAACTTTTGTGGTGAATGAATTTCAATTCCTCTATGTGTTATTGATTTGTGTCTAATGCAAATCATCCACATAAAATCGATTTGAAATTTTCGCTACGGTTATGTTGCGATTTACATAGAGTGAAATTCGGTGATGATATTCTTCTTCGGAATTTTGTTTTTCAAAAGCTCCGATAGAAATTTTACAGTTATTAAATTTTATTAAATTGTTTCCTTTTTTTTTTATGTCAGTAATTTGACCAGAATTATTATAAAGAGGGGTCTCTTTCAAATTTTTTGTTACCACAATGTTACTTGAAATTAATTTTATTTCCATTGCAAGATTTTGCTTAAAATGGCAAGTCTTTTGATTTGTTTTCATTAAATTTGCAATACATTGATCCTCGATTGGGATCAGGTTTCTTTCTAATATGTTAAACTTTTCTACATTTTCAAAAATATTTTGTTTACAATTTATAACTTTACTTAAATTAGTATCTAATTCTAAATTGCTATCTTTATTTGGAATTTTAACAATTATGATCCTATAACAATTTTCTTTGAAACGAGGAACAGTGTAGTAGAGTAGACTGTGTCAACTCTGGGATACCCGTATGACCGTAACATATACATTATAACATCCGGTTAATTACCTTTGGCAAAATTTCAAACAAAAGGTAAAGTTTAACTTCTATTTTTTCAATCTAATTGTTAAAATTATTTATTGTATCACTTATATTTCTTTGTACTAAGTTTACATGTTTAGTAATTGCTCCGACTTGATCTGAAATTTCTTTGTTTATTGATATTAGAGCAGTTTAATTTTCTATGGCTTTTTATTATTGCTTTCTATTATTTTGAAATGTTCTTGAATTTCTTCACGTTCATCATTGTCCATGACTACAGTGAGAAATCGAAGACCGTTACCAACCAAATTTCCTAAACCTCGTTTTGTAACATGGTGAGGAATTATGCTACTGAATTCTTCTTTCAAGTGATTGAAATTGTGTAGAAACCTTCTTATTGTTGGGTTGTAATTTTGTAACCCTATTTAATTTAAGGTAATTGGAAGGCTTACCATTGGTTTTTCCTTTATTACGTTTTCTGATAGATTTTTCTTTGATTTTTGTAATAAATTCTTTGATATAAGGATATTGGTCGGAAGAAATAACACTATTTAAAAAGTCAATATTCCTTTTGCCAGTTGAAGTGTGAATAGTTTGTAGATTGTTAGTGAATAGTTGTGGATTTTTAAACTTTTGATAATAGGGTCTTCGTCCGTAATTTGATCGTGTTCAAAATTCGTAGGTGTTCATTCAAAGTATTATGGAATCTTTCGATATCCGCATTACTACTATGATTATAGGGAGTAGTAAAATGAACGTCAATTCCTTCTGTCCCTAAATAATTTTTGAAATTATGGTTGTTAAAGCCTTTTTCTTGGTCGGTTACAACTTTAACAGGTTTACCGAAAGATGCTATATTTTCCATTTTTCAAATCCAACCAATTCTTAGATTTTAAGGGAATGATTTTAGCGTGCTTTGAAAACTTGTCAATGATTGCCAAGTATGGATTTCCTTTTGTATGAAACCATATGTCCATATGGACTATTTGTAATGGTTTTTCAGGGGTTTCTGTAACGGTAGATTTAAAGGACGTCTTTCATACTTTGCGATGTTACAAATATGACAATTATTTATAACAATTTCATTTTTTAATTTAGGAAAATAGTATTTTTCCTTTAAATTTTGATAGACATCATTGACGCCTCTATGGTTTGTTTTTATGTGCTGGTCAAGAATAAGTTCCTTTATTTTAAGATGATATAAAATGTCAGTAAGTAAATATGAGTAAAAATTTGTTTAATTTTATTAGTTTATTTTTTGAAAAGTATTTTAGGTATGTATTTTGAAAAGAACTGTAAATATTAATGTCTTCAATCATAATTCCTATTATTCCTTTCCTATTAATCCTTTTTTATATGATTTTTAAAAACTTCAATAAAAAATTGTTCGTTAGGGTTAGGATGCATGAAAATTTTTTTTGTTCTAAGATGGATTTTAAGCAATTTCAATTGTTCTTGTGAACCCTTTTTTATTATGATTTGTGCTTTGTAGAAATTAAGTGGTGATTCTGATATAGGAATATATTCAGAATTGTCTTCGTCAGCTGAATGCATTGTAAGCATCTGCAACTTTGTTTTCTCTACCTGGTAAATACTCAACTTTAAAGTTGAATTCTTCTAATTTTATCTTCCATCCCTGCATTTTCGAATTTGGGTCTTTCAGATTATGAAGCCATTGCAAAGGCATGTGGTCGGTTCAAACTGTAAAACTTCGACCATAAAGATAAGGACGGAAATATTTTGTTGCCCAAACAATCGCAAGTAATTCTTTTTCGATTGGCGAGTATTTAATCTCATGTTCATTGAGCGTTCTTGACAAAATCTCTAATAAAAAGTCTGTGTACATTGTTTGTCCAAAAATTATTAAAAAATTTTATTGTCTTTACTGATATCATTTAATTTCTCGTTAATGATGGTTCTGTCTTTTTCCATTATAGTACAAAGTTTTACAAAAGTATCATTAAAGTGCTGATCTACTGTTATTTGTGAATTTACAGTTACTGTACTATCATGATTGTTTGAGTCTAAAATGATGGTCCTCTATTTCTACTCTTCCTGTGTCGTCCATTGTTCCGTAAAGCCTTTTGCACACCGTACCTGTAAAATTGAATAGACCTCTTTTTATACCCTACACCTATAGAATAGGTAAAGAGGTATATTAACTTTGGTCTGGTGTTTGTAACCAACTAAAAGAAGCGAGCTAGATATGGAAAATTATATACAGGGTGTCCAGGACTCAAGTACGCGCACTGCACTCAGTGATTGGAGGCATTAAAACAAACAAAAAATTGTACTGGAGGGGGGGTTTATTGTGAACATTTTTCGAGATATGAGGGATCTAAGATTTTTAGGGGACTTTTCATAAAAAATCAATAACTTTTGAACAGGTTACTGTAGAGAGTAAGTAATTAAAGTTAAAGTACCTAACAATATAATATCTGTACAAAAATATTTGCTTATTCCAATGACAAATAATGACAAGGTGGTTGGGTGGTCTATACACAGGGTAGACTCTGATCGGTGTTATATGGCGATATCCAGAGTTGTAACTGTGTGTACCCACCAATTATGTCTATCTTACCTCCAAGCCGGTAACCACTGGGACCTAGTCATGTTCACCCGGACTGACTTGCTAAACTGATAGATGCGAGTGCTGATGACGAGAAAAATTCCAGCACTTTAAAATGGGTACCTCCAATACCAGTGCAGCCCACAAACAGAGGTTGGCGTTAGGCTAATAACCTGATCCATTAAAACTAAAAATATTAGGAAAAGTTCAAGGAAAAAAACCGGAATATTTACTGGCAACGACCCTGGCAAACGAAATAAGGACCACGATTTAAAAGTGTGCATTTGGAATGTTCGTTCACTATCTGCTCCAGGTGCAACATACGAACTAATAAACCAACTCGGCAAATACAACGCTGACCTAACCGCATTACAAGAACTAAACTGGACAGGAAAGGGCGTAAAAGAATATCAAAAGTTTGGATGTGGCTTTGCAGTGGGACCAAAGTTGAAAGACAAAGTCATAGGTTGGAAACCCATTAACGAGCGCCTATGCTCCATCCGAATCAGAGCGAAATTCTTCAATATTAGCGTTATCTGTGGCCATGCTCCTACCGAAGAATCTGATGACGTAGACAAAGATTCCTACTACGACAGGCTGGAGAAAGCCTATGATGATTGTCCACGTCATGATATTAAAATTGTTATAGGGGATTTTAATGCAAAGATTGGGAAGGAGAAAACATTTGGAAATACAATCGGCAGCCACAGTGCCCACGACCTTACCAATGATAACGGGTTACGCTTAATATCGTTGGCACCAATGAAGAACATGATGATAAGTAGTACAAATTTCTCTCATCGTAATATTCATAAACTCACCTGGCGATCTCCAGATCAGAGAACATCAAACCAAATAGATCACGTGATGATTGACAGCAGGCACGCTTCAGATGTGATGGATGTGCGTACATGGCGAGGTGCTAATGTGGACTCGGACCACTTCCTTGTCATAGCTAGAATCCGAGCCAGAATATCCACACATAAAAGACACGTATGTAGAACACCATGGAAAATAAACGTAGAAGCGCTGCAATCATCAGAGACAGCAAAGGAATATGCCGAAGCCATTTCCCATATGATGCAGTCCTCACCCATAAGCGAAGATGCGCCAGTCGAAGAGCAGTGGGCAGGGTGCTCTTCTATCATCAAACAAGCCGCTGATCAAGTCACTGGTTCGGTACCAACATCTTCCCACAACCAATGGTTTGACGAAGAGTGCCGTGACATCATAGCGAATAAGAACATCGCTTATCGAAACTGGCTTCAGAAGAAAACTAGACTAGCTTATGAGGATTACAAGCGGTTAAGAACTGAACAGAGGAAACTCATATGGAAAAAGAAAAGAGCTTATGAAGACAAGCAGTTCTCAGAATTAGAAGGGATGAGAGACAGAAACGAGGTCCGAAAAATGTACAAAAAAGTCTCACAGACAAAAGGTTTTAAGCCCAGGACAATCGCTTGTAAAGATAAAGAAGGGAACCTTATTACCGACAGCGAAGGTATTCTTTGTAGATGGTCTGAATATTTTAAAGAGCAACTAAATGGCGGCATAACATCAGTGAACACCGCACCATCTACTCATAATTATGCACCACTCAATATCCAAGACGATGAATCACCGCCCACCTTGGAAGAAGTTCACACGGCCATCGGGCGCTTAAAAAACAACAAGTCGCCGGGAATAGATGGCATAGCTGCCGAACTATTTAAAGCAGCAGGAGATGATTTGGTAAGGTGCATACACCAAATCATGACCGTAATCTGGACTACAGAAAGTATGCCCAATGAGTGGAACACCAGCATAATTATACCCATATTTAAGAAAGGTAATCGGTTAGAATGCTCAAACTACCGAGGAATAAGTCTCTTAAATGTGGCGTATAAGATCCTGTCGAGTATCATCTGCACGCGAATGAAGCCGCATATGGATTATAACATCGGTCGATACCAGTGTGGCTTCAGACCTGGTAAATCAACAACTGACCAGATTTTCACGATAAGACAGATTCTAGAAAAGTGCAATGAATTCAATGTCAGTACACATCATCTGTTCATTGATTTCAAGGCTGCGTATGATTCAATAGGGAGAGATGAGCTACTACAAGCAATGGTGGAATTCGGTTTTCCTGCTAAACTCGTCAATCTCTGCAGGATGACCATAGCTTGTACATTATGCGCAGTCAGAGTAGAAAACAACCTATCTGGAATTTGTCGAACGCAGCGAGGCTTTAGACAAGGAGACGCGCTCTCGTGTGATCTATTTAACATCGCACTTGAGAAAGTGGTGCGCGACTCTGGCGTTGAAACCAGAGGCACAATTTATTATAAATCAACCCAGCTGCTCGGATACGCAGACGACCTGATATAATCGGCAAATCACAAAGAGATACCTGCGAAGCCTTTGTTGCTATTGAGGAGAGTGCAAGAAGGTTAGGCCTAGAAGTGAACGAGAAAAAGACGGTATACATGGTGGCAACAAACAACGACGCCTTCCGTCGCCGTGTAGGTCAGAATGTTACGGTTGGTGAATACAACTTTGAGGTGGTGAAAGATTTTGTATATCTCGGTTGTCAAATGAACACAGAAGGCGGCAACACCAGCCTGGAAATTAAGCGTAGAATAGTGCTAGCCAACTGTTGTTACTTTGGGATAAGCAAGCACATGAGGTCAAAAACCCTGAGTAGAAAGACAAAGATCACACTGTACAGAACACTCATCGTACCAGTTCTGACATATGGTGCAGAATCACGGACTATATCCAACTACGATGAAAATCTGATAGGGTCTTTTGAAAGGAAGATTCTACGTAAAATTTTTGGTCCGATTAACATCAATGGAGTTTGGAGACAACGACAAAATCGCGAGCTGTATGAGCTATATGACGAATATGATCTCGTAACCTGGATTAAAATCCAACGATTGCGCTGGTTAGGTCATGTGGTAAGAATGACCGATGATGCTCCAGCAAGTGCGGTTTTTGACTCCAATCCGGAGGGTAGACGCAGAAGAGGGCGACCACAACTTCGATGGAAAGACGGTGTTCAGTCAGACGTAAGAATACTGAATATTGTTGGAAGTTGGAGAGAAGCTGCGCAAGACAGAAGCCAATGGAGGAAGGCTTTGAACTCGGCTCAAAAATAAAATTTTGTTATGCCGATAAAGTAAGTAAAGTAAGTAAGTAATGACAAATAATAACAATAAAGAAATAATGTTTGATCAAAAATTTATAATAAATTATGAAAATAAAACTTATAATTATATCGAATATATATAACTAGTATCGCCCTTTGCTCGAAATTTGAGCTTTTTGTGCTTTTAAATTTACATAAAAAATCCGTTTTGTGTAATTTATATTAGACTAATATTACACGAAACTAATTTCTTTTTCTTATACATAATAAAATGTATGGCAACAATGTTGTCAACAATTCTTGCGTTTGACATTTGCTTAAAAAAATATTTATAATTTTTTTCAATTATAAAAACGTTTTTAAGTATTTTTGAATTTTATTCCTGTAGCTTAACGCGCTATAAAGAGAGTATACTTAATTTTGTACACTTATTACACAAAAAAATATATAATATTCTGAAAATTTGATGATTTTTCTAAACATATACATATATATACATTTTTACTGAAGTCAAGTAGCCAAAATTCAAGTTAATGCTGTCCTACATATAAAAAACTATACTTTTTTCTAAACATTTTAGTAAGATTTGAACTATGTTGTATGTATTCTGTATCCTAATTAAAAAGTTTATTCATAGATCATTATTTCAAGTTTTTTTGTTTTTTAATATCTTTAATAAATAAATTAGTAAGAATTTGTAATATTTTGAATAGATAAAATAATTAGTAAATATTTTTAGTATTATAAAGTTAATTTGGTTAGTACACAGACTTTTTAATTAAGCTCAAAATTTTTAAAAACAACGTGGAACATACAAGATAACATTTCCTCTGCTAGGTCAGGTATAATTCATAGTAATATACATACTAACTAATGACGAAATAACCGAATATAAATTTCAAAATATTAAACTTGAAACTGTCATTGATAATTTCGAAAAAATAATTTTTGTAATTAAAGTACCTAACAATATAATATCTGTACAAAAATATTTGCTTATTCCAATGACAAATAATAACAATAAAGAAATAATGTTTGATCAAAAATTTATAATAAATTATGAAAATAAAACTTTTAATTATATCGAATATATATAACTACTATCACCCTTTGCTCGAAATTTGAGCTTTTTGTGCTTTTAAATTTACATAAGAAACCCGTTTTGTGTAATTTATAATAGACTATATTACACGAAACTAATTTCTTTTTCCTATACATAATAAAATGTATGGCAACAATGTTGTCAACAATTCTTGCGTTTGACATTTGCTTAAAAAAAAAAATTATAATTTTTTTTAATTATAAAAACGTTTTTAAGTATTTTTGAATTTTATTCCTGTAGCTTAACACGCTATAAAGAGGGTATACTTAATTTTGTCCACTTATTACACAAAAAAATATATAATATTCTGAAAATTTGATGATTTTTCTAAACAAATACATGCATAAACATTTTTACTGAAGTCAAGTAGCCAAAATTCGAGTTAATGCTGTCCTACATATCAAAAACTATACTTTTTTCTAAACATTTTAGTACGATTTGAACTATGTTGTATGTATTCTGTATCCTAATTAAAAAGTTCATTCATAGATCATAATGTGTACAACAAAATTTAACATACCTATCATAATTCATAAGTAAAAAGTTAGGTACTTAGTATTATTTTATATTGAAGCTGCCAAAATACAAAATAAAAGTTAAGTTGACAGAAGTCGAGATTTTTTTTAAAATCACAATTTTAAGATTTATAACATATCTACAAAGATATTAAAAACAAGTAAAGAAACAGTCAGTCAGTGCAACCGACTTAGAAGTGCCCTACACCTATTTGGTTCAAATTTAAGGACATATCCATAAGTCATTTTAACACCACAAAAGCTGTTATTAATTTGATTGTAAGACATAGCTAACCAAATTAACTTTATAATACTAAAAACATTTTCTAATTACACTATCTTTTAAAAAATATTACAAATTCTTACTAATTTATTTATTTAAAAATATTAGAAAACAAAAAAACTTGTTATAAATGAAAATATATTTATTCCAATTCAATTACAAAATGAAAAAATTCTACTTATTAAATTTTGTGATAAAAAGCTAATCAAAGCATAATATATTTAATAATCCAAATTTTTCAAAATTGCAATTATTTTAAATGGCTAGTTAATATACCTAATAGAAAAGCTTATACGCAAAATATGCAATAAATTTATTTCTAAAATACAATTAAAAATTTACACCTTTTCATATAATTTATTTAAATATAAAAATAAGTACCTTTGACCATAGCTGAACCACTACAATTAAGTCTAAATTTCGGGGACACATAGGAAATAATATTATCTTTGTCTTCGAAATTATACTCGTTCGGCCTCAAATCGATCAAAAACTTCTAGAATCCGAACTCATTGACCAAACTCGACCAGAACCAATTCCAATGGTACTTTCATTACTAGTAACCTAGAGTTTAAATTTCATCAAAATAGCGGCATTATTTTTTGAGTTATGGTGTTTTTATGAACCGAAGTTCCAGAACCCGAAACCATGGTACGATTTCGCCCATATTTAGTCCCGTCATACTTTCAATACTAGTTAACCCTTGTACACAATTAGAACGTTCTATCTTAATTTTAAGTTACTAGTTTTATTAATTTCGATGATAAGCTTTTACACATTGGGGGTCTAAGAGACGTACTGAACCACCACTCCGCATGATCCCAAATTAGGGGGGCACGCTAGAAATAATAAAGAACACCCTGGGCCAAATTTGAAGCTTCTACATTTGTTTCAAGCTACTATCTTTATTAATTTTAAAAATATGCTTTAAGGTCCTCGGAACTGAGTGGCTGGTCTCCGACCCACTACTCCAATGGGGCCCAAATTTCCAAGACACTTACGAAATAGGAAGGGACACCCTGATACCAATTTTGGAGGTTCTATCTTCATTGGTTTCGAAATTATGCTCGTTTGGCCTAAATTCGATCAAAAAGTTCTAAGTTCCGAACCCATTGTACATTATCCACCGTACGCGATCACCGCCGGAGTTTTATTACCAATAACCTACAGCACAAATTTCATGAAGATCATTAGTTGTTGAGTTATCGTGATGTTTTATATATGTTCGTTAGCCCTTCGATCGATTAAAAGGTCCAGAATCCAATTTTCTCTTTTAATTCTATTTAGCTTAGTACTTTGACATATATACATTTATAATTTATAAAATTATAAGATCAGAAAGTGTAAACTATGATCGTCAAACAAAAACCAAAAAAAAAAAAAAATTTATTGTTTCCAAGTAAGATAATAATAAGAATAATTGTAATAAATTAATATAACATTATATAAGTCTTGATCTGTAAGGAAAATAATGAATTATTAATAAAGAAAAAAAAAAAAAAACCCTTGGGATGATTTCGCCCTTATACAGTCCGCGCTGTACTTATAGTACTAGTTAACCCTTGTACACAATTTGAACGGTCTATCTTAATTTTAAGTAACTATTTTTAGTGATTTCGATTATAAGCCTTTAAAACTTGGGAGGTCTGAGAGGGATACTGAACCAAAACTACAATTGATCCCAAATTAGGGGAACACGCAAGAGATAGTAAAGAACACCCTTGTGGCAAATTGGAAGCTTCTACATTTTTTCAAGTTGTTATCTTTATTAATTTTAAAGATACTAGTATCGCCCTGTGCTCGAAATTCGAGCTATTTTCTCTTTTAACATATAAAATTCGTTTTGTGTAAATTACATTAGACTATAATATATAATAAAAATTATGCCAACAGTTTTGTCAACAATTCTTGCGCTTAAAATTTGTTTAAAAAAAATTTATAATTTTTCTTAATTATTAAAACGTTGTTAAGTACCGATTTTTGATACCTATGTTGTACGTATTCTGTATCCTAATTAAAAATCTCTATGAATACATAATATGTACAACAAAATTTAACATATCATAATTCATAAGTTTAGTATTTAGTATTAAATTATATTGAAGCTGCCAGAAGTACAAATAATAGTCAAGTTAACCGAAGTCTTTTTTTAAATCTCAATCTTAAGATTTATAACAAAAAAAAAGTTTTTCAATAAATCAAAGAATAAATATTTCCCACCCTATTTTCATTTTTAAATTTAATAGCTACATAGGTAAATTTTTACTACAAATGTATGCCTATTTAAAGTTCTGAAAACATGCGAAAAATAATTCTGAATTCCTTAGTTTACTTTATACCTTTTTGTCTAGTTTATATTTATTTAATATTTCCTAAGTTTTTAATTGACAAAAATATATTTCTATACATGGTCATGAGCCATGACTCATAAGTAAATATACAAATAAATATTATTGCTTTTATTCCTTTATGAGAAGTAAACTCTTTTCTACTCTCAACTATTGCCAGCTACTTCAGCCCTTGTAAAAGAGTATATGACAGAGTAGATAAATAATTTCCTGCAGATGGCTTTAATTAAAATTCTCTTGAATAGGTTATGTTAAATCATATTTTTTATTTGATAACCAATAAGCACTTACCCCCTTCCATTTTAAAAAATATTCTTTATATTTATATCAGCAATAAACCTTAATTTTTTCACTTTATTGATATTTAAATACTATTAAATACAATTAACTTTTCAAATGACAGGTAGTTTTAAAATGTCAAATATATATATGACGATTAATCTGACAATTATGTAATCCTGAAACAAAAATTAGCGTTCAAACTACGCCTATCTAATCTTCATGTACACTTTTTATACCCTACACCTATAGAATAGGTAAAGGGGTATATTAACTTTGGTATGGTGTTTGTAACCACCTAAAGGAAGCGAGCTAGATATGGAAAAGTATATATATTTGTGATCAGCGTGACCGCCTTAGTCGATATAGCCATGTCCGTCCGTCCGTCCGTCCGTCCGTCCGTAGGCACGATAACTCAAAAAATAATGGAGCTATATTGATGAAATTTTAACTGTAGGTTACTAGGACTGAAAGTACGGCGGGGATTGCATATGGGCGAAATCGGCACATGGGTTCGGATTCTGGACCTTTTAATCGGTTTCAGGGCTAACGAACAAATATAAAAAATCACGATAACTCAACAACTAATGATGCTATCTTCATCAAATTTGTGCTGTAGGTTACTAGTAATGAAAATACTTCGGGAATTGCGTAAGGTCGGGATTGGACCATGGGTTCAGAACCTAGAACTTTTTGATCGAATTTAGGCAAAACGAGCATAATTCCGAAACCAATGAAGATAGAACCTCCAAATTTAGTATCAGGGTGTCCCTTCCTATTTCCTAAGTGTCTTGTGAATTTGGGTCCTATTGGAGTAGTGGGTCGGGGACCAGCCAGACATTTCCGAAGACCTTAAAGCATATCTTTAAAATTAATAAAGATAACAACTTGAAAAAATGTAGAAGCTTCCAATTTGCCACAAGGGTGTTCTTTACTATCTCTTGCGTGTTCCCCTAATTTGGGATCAATTGGAGTGGTGGTTCTGTACCCCTCTCAGACCTCCCAAGTTTTAAAGGCTTATAATCGAAATTACTAAAAATAGTTACTTAAAATTAGGATAGACCGTTCAAATTGTGTACAAGGGTTAACTAGTACTATAAGTACAGCGCGGACTATATAAGGGCGAAATCAGCCCAACGGTTCGGATTCCGGACCTTTTAATCGATGTTAGGGCTAAGGAACATATATAAAAAATCACGATAACTCAACAACTAATGAGGCTATCTTCATGAAATTTGTGCTGTAGGTTATTGGCAGCGAAACTACGGCGGTGATTACGTACGGTGAGGATTGGACAATGGGTTCGGAACTTAGAACTTTTTGATCGAATTTAGGCCAAACGAGCATAATTCCGAAACCAATGAAGATAGAACCTCCAAATTTGGTATCAGGGTGTACCTTCCTATTTCGTAAGTGTCTTTGAAATTTGGGCCCCATTGGAGTAGTGGATCGGGGACCAGCCACTCAGTTCTTAGGCCCTTAAAGCATATTTTCGAAATTAATAAAGATAGTTACTTGAAACAAATGTAGAAGCTTCCAATTTGCCACAAGGATGTTCTTTACTATTTCTTGCGTGCCCCCCTAATTTGGGATCAATTGGAGTGGTGGTTCAGAACCTCTCTTAGACCCCCCAATGTGTAAAAGCTTATCATCGAAATTAATAAAACTAGTAACTAAAATTAAGATATAACGTTCCAATTATGTACAAGGGTTAACTAGTATTGAAAGTATGACGGGGACTGCAATTTGGTCGAAATCGTACCATGGTTTCGGGTCCTGGAACCCTTGAAAAGTTCAAGGGCTATCAAACATATATCTTAAAAACACTATAACTCAAAAAATAATGCCGCTATTTTGATGAAATTTAAACTCTAGGTTACTAGTAAGGAAAGTACCATGGGAATTGGTTGTGGTCGAGTTTAATTTCGAAGCCAAAGAATATATTTCCTATGTCCTATGTGTCTCCAAAATCTAGACTTAATTGTAGTGGTTCAGCTATGTTCAAAGGTACTTGCTGCATTTATGTAGAATTTATTTTTATATTTAAATGAATTATATGAAAAGGTGTAAATTTTTAATTGTATTTTAGAAATACATTTATTGCATATTTTGCGTTTATAAGTTTTTCTATTAGGTATATAAACTAACCATTTAAAATAATTGCAATTTTTAAAAATTTGGATTATTAAATATATTATGCTGATTATCTTTTTATCACAAAATTTAATAATTAGAATTTTTTCATTTTGTAATTGAATTGGAATAAATATATTTTCATTTATTTCAAGTTTGTTTGTTTTTTAATATTTTTAAATAGATAAATTAGTAAGAATTTGTAGTATTTTTTAATAGATAGGGTAATTAGAAAATGTTTTTAGTATTATACAGTTAATTTGGTTAGCTATGTCTTACGATCAAATTAATAACAGCTTCTATGGTGTTAAAATGACTTATGGATATGTCCTTAAATTTGAACCAAATAGGTGTAGGGTATTTCTAAGTCGGTTGCACCGACTGACTGTTTCTTTACTTGTTGATATATAAAATTCGTTCGTTTTGTCAAAGTAAAACTAAAAATAGTTTTTTTTATTATAAAAAAACATTATTCGATGTTGAAAGTGTGAAATAAACTTTTCAATTATTAGAATGAAATCAAAACATACTACGTACAATTTTTATACGGCAGTACGTCAATACGTCTGTCTACATATCCATTATCGGTAAATCGATACGCGCGTACAATATTATAAATATGTATTTGATTTCATATTGTAGGTATTTTAAATATAAGATATTTTTTAATAAAAATTATTGTAAAAAAATATTATATTTTAAAACATAATATTAGAAATATAAGAAAAACCAATAATAATATTTTTATACATTTTGTCAATATTTGTAAATTTCAAAAATCCGAGAAACAGTACATTGAGTTACGCGTATTTTCGCTGCTCTAATGTAAATTTATGTACATATTTTTTTCTCAATTTTTTGACAGAAATTATACGCTGCACGCTTTTATTTAGGTTTGGACGTAAGGGACAAAAAACTTTTTTTGAGAAAGATAATTTTTTTAGTTTTGCAAACATATTGTACTGTAGATATTTTCAATTTATTTGAATATTTGTATGTTTTAAACTAAATTATTTAAAAAAAAATGTTATTTTAAAATATTTTATTTTTAAAATTTAATCGCGGCAGCATAAGAAAAAACAATTACAATATGTATTTTTTCAATTTTTAAATTTTAAAACTCTGAGGTATAGCATGTCGCGTATGCGTTCATGTAAATTTTTTTACATAACTAATTATTTCAAAATTTTTTGACAGAAACTGAATTCCGTACATGCTGATTTTGGCTGATCCATAAGAAACAAATCATTTTTCTTAAGAAATTTTATTTTTTTTTTTAAGTTTCTGCATATTTCAGAATTCGGTTTTTAATTTTACAAAAAACTTAACAAAAAGCAACAACAATTTACGATTTACAAAAAATTTTTTTTTTTAGTACCTACTGTATTATTATGGTTCATAAAAATGGTTCTGAATTCTTTACTTTACTTTATGTTATACCTATTTGTATAGGAGTGAACTCCTCTTTTTACAGCTACACCACACCGCCTCTTGAAGAATAGTAGATGAAAGGAGTAGATAATTAAATATTTATTTTATATAAATTAAAGCATACGACGTACAATTTTTATACGGCAGTACGTCAATATGTCTATCTATATATCCGTAAATTGATACGCGCGTACACACAAAAATATTTATTTGAATGTTTTAATTTACAACAAAAAATTTTATTAATTTCATATAATAGGTATATTTTGAATTTTTTTCAATATAAGATATTTTTTAAAACATAATCTTAGAAATATAAGAAAAACCAAAAACCATTTGTTAATTTGTAAATTTTAAAAATCCGATTACAGTACATCGCGTTACGCGTATTTTGGTTGCTCTCATGAAAATTCATGTACCTATTTATTTGTAAATTTTTTGACAGAAATTATACGTCAACTTTTATTTAAGTTTAAGATTATTTTTTAGTTTTTTTTTGCGAACATATTATAGGTATTTTCAATTATTTTGAATGTATATTTTTTTAAAAAAAAAATATTTTTTAAAATATTTTATTTTGAAATCTAAATCGTAGTAACATCAGAAAAAACAATTACAATACTATTAAACGCTTTGTCAAATTTCAAAATTTTTAATTCCGAAGTATAGTACACAACATACCTACTTATTTCAACATTTTTTGACAGAAACTGCATGCTGGACGCGTTTATTCTGGTTGATCTGTAAAGAACACATAATTTTTCTTAAGAAATGTTATTTTTTGTTTCTGCAAACAAACTATAGGTATTTCAATTATTTTGAATATATATAAAGTATTTTTTAAAAAAATATAGGTATTTTTAAAAACAATATTATTTTAAAATATTTTATTTTTAGAACAATAACAACATAAGAAAAAACAATAACTTTTTTTTATACTTTGTCAATGTTTATATTTTAAAAATTCGAGGTAAGTAAGTTATTCTCATGTAATATCATGTGCTTAACTACTAATTTAAAACACCATAAGCGTTGATTTTGGTTAGGCCCAAAGGAACAAATCATTTAAATTGCAAATTATTTTTTTAAGAAAGATTTTTCGTTTTTAATTTTTTGCAAACATATTTCAATTATTTTGAATATATGTTTTAAGAAAAATTATTTTAAAAAAATATTATTTTAAAATATTTTATTTATAAAATTTAATCGTAGCAACATAAGAAAAAACAATTACAATATTTTTATACACTTTGTCAATTTTTAAATTTTAAAACTCCGAGTACGTCGCGTATGCTTTCATGTAAATTTATTTACATAACAACTTATTTCAAAATTTTTTGACAGAAACTGAACGCCGTACACGCTGAATTTGGTTGATCCATAAGTAACAAATCATTTTTCTTAAGAAATATTATTTATCAGAAGTCGGTTTCTTATTTTACGAAAAACTTAACAAAAACCAACAACAATATACGATTTAAAACAAAAAAATTTTTAAGCAAACGAAAACAAAGTACAGTACTTTTCGGTTATAACGACCATGATGGGACGGAAAATATTCGTCGTAATAAACGAATGTCGTTTTAAAAGAATACTGTGAATTTTGAAAAATTAGTATAAAACTTGAACATTGTAGAATGTGCTGATTCTAGAATGGACACTTCGAACTCATTTGCTAAAATTTTTTTTGATGTGTCAGCCTCAAGCCTATGTATAGTGCTTTTTCTTCTAATGAAATATTTTTTGTATTTTTGATGCGTTATTATGATTTTTTTTATATTCAAAAATAATTTTAAATAAAAGAAATATCAATGTAATAAAAAACTTACATTTTTAGGTAAAATTTAATTCTTTGGCAAAAAGTGTAAAGTTTATTATAATTAAAATTGCACCGAGTTCGTTATAAATGAAAACTACTGTATAAACCAAATGTATTGCTTTCATTTCGAAGAGACCTCTTTTTTTTCGTTCACTTTTTAAGATAAAGAAAAAACAAAAACAAAAAAAAAAATTTTAAAAAAATTTAAATCTCCTTGTTCATTGAATATTGAACTAAACAAAAAAAAGAAAAATATACATAAGTCGGCGCCTATAATATATAGTTTGATTGAGCTGCAAATACAACCGAAAGTGCATTACTTTTACCCAGAAAGTCGGCGCATAATATTAGAGTCATAAGCCTTAACTTTTAACAGCGTGACCGTTAAATTCAAATTTACGTTAATTTAAAGACGGGTTTTCACCTGAAAAAACGCAATATTCTAAAAAAAAAATATCATTGTCCTATGAAAACAAAAAAAACCTTTCTTTTGGTTGTTGTTTCATTAAAATTGGTCAAATAGTTTGTCGTAAAAAAGGATGTTTATATTTGTATGGGAAAAAATAAGCCGATTAAATATTATGATGTTTTAAGGTCTTTGGAAATGTGTGCTGGTCCCCGACCCACTACTCCAATGGGGCCCAAATTCCTAAGACACTTTGGAAATAGGAAGGGACACCCTGATACCAAATTTGGAGGTTCTATCTTCATTGGTTTCGGAATTATGCTCGTTTGGTCTAAATTCGATCAAAAAGTTCTAGGTTCCGAACCCATGGTCCAATCCCGACCTTACGCAATCTCCGAAATAGTTTCATTACTAGTAACCTACAGCACAAATTTGATGAAGATAGAATCATTAGTTGTTGAGTTATCGTGATTTTTTATATATGTTCGTTAGCCCTTCGATCGATTAAAAGGTCCAGAATCCGAACGCATGGGCCGATTTCGCCCATATGCAATCCCCGCCGTACCTTCAGTCCTAGTAACCTACAGTTAAAATTTCATCAAGATAGCTCCATTATTTTTTGAGTTATCGTGCCTACGGACGGACGGACGGACATGGCTATATCGACTCAGGCGGTCACGCTGATCACAAATATATATACTTTTCCATATCTAGCTCGCTTTCTTTAGGTGGTTACAAACACCATACCAAAGTTAATATACCCCTTTACCTATTCTATAGGTGTAGGGTATAAAAATAACTAATCAATTAAAAAATTGATAAATTTTTCCTCCTCTTATTCCATTTTTAAATTTAGTAGCAACATAGGCAAATAAGCACAACATTTCAATAATAAAATCTGAAATTTTTACAAATGTATGTACATACACAAAAAATGGTTCTGAATCCTTTACTTTATATTATAACTAATTGTCTAGGAGTAAACTACTCCTAGATAGCTCCATTATTTTTTGAGTTATCGTGCCTACTAACGGACATGGCTATATCGACTAAGGAGGTCACGCTGATTACAAATATATATACTTTTCCATATCTAGCTCGTTTTCTTTAGGTGGTTACAAACACCATACCAAAGTTTATATACCCTTTTACCTATTCAGGTGTAGGGTATAAAAATCTATGAATACTTGAAAAATCAAAATATTACCAATGAGATACAAAAAGGGAATCTTTCTCAGACAGTAGAGTAGAAGGCTTTATAAAAAACTATAAAAGTGTTAGGCACCAAGAACAACCTAAATATTTAAAAAACAAATTAGAAAATATCCATTCTAGTAACATTAAATGAAAAAAAAAAAATTTCAGATTAACTGGATACTACAAATATTGCTCATAATATCAATAATGACAACAACCCAATCCCATCTGGTAGTAGAGAAAATTGAATCCTATTTTGGCGTTTCTCAAATTAAATAACGTTGATATAATAGAAAAATATGACACTAAGATACACATTGACCCTAAAGAAATTCTAAATATTTTGAACATTTTAGAAAAAAATATAAATAACATTCAGGTTTACAAAATGAAATTTCAACTTTAGAAAATCAAGTAGAAACTATTAGAAATAAAGTAAAAATATTAATACGACATAGGAAAACAAGTAAAGAAACAGTTAGTCGGTGCAACTGACTTAGAAATACCCTACATTTATTTGGTTCAAATTTAATTAGATATTCATAAATCATTTGAAAACCATAAAAGCTGTTATTAGTTTTATCGTAAGACATAGCTAACCAAATTAACTTTATAATACTAAAAACATTTTCTAATTATTTTATCTATTCAAAATATTACAAATTCTTACTAATTTATCTATTTAAAGATATTAAAAAACAAAAAAACTTGAAATAATGATCTATGAATAAACTTTTTAATTAGGATACAGAATACATACAACATAGTTCAAATCGTACTAAAATGTTTAGAAACAAGTTAAGAAACAGTCAGTCGGTGTAACCGACTTAGAAATACCCTACACCTATTTGGTTCAAATCAAAGGACATATCCATAAGTCATTTTAACACCATAAAAGCTGTTATTAATTTGATCGTAAGACATATTTAACCAAATTAACTTTATAATACTAAAAGCATTTTCTAATTACACTATCTATTAAAAAATATTACAAATTCTTACTAATTTATCTATTTAAAAATATTAAAAAACGAGGAAGAGTGTAGTAGAGTAGACTGTGTCAACTCTGGGATACCCGTATGACCGTTATATAAACATTATATCATTATTATTACAAACATTAATTACTTTTGGCAAAATTTCAAACATACCAGCTTTATTAGGTGAAATATAATGCTCATATAAAAGAACGAGTTGTATGGCAGCTACTCGAACTCACTGCAACAGACCAACCAAATTTTGCAGAAACCTTGGCCATAAAACTAAACTACTTTTGCCAAAATTTCAGACACGTAGCTGTAATAGGTACAGAGAAATACTCATATAAAAAAAGAAGTTGTATGGCAGCCACCCGAACCCATGGACCAAAATGGCTGGATTTAAATAGCGATGACGGCTATTGCAAAAAAACTAATTTGCGAAAATTTCAAGATCCTAGCTCCTTTAGTTTTTGAGTTATCGTGCGGACGGACGGACGGACGGACAGACGGACAGACGGACGGACGGACGGACGGACGGACGGACGGACATACATAGCTAAATCGATTTTTTTTTCGATTCTGATCCGATCCATTCACTTAAGTCTATATCTACCCCCCCTCCTTCTCTGCGTCACAAACGTAATGGCAAATTTATTATACCCTTTGACTATATAGTCATACGGGTATAACAAACAAACTTGAAATAAATGAAAATATATTTATTCCAATTCAATTACAAAATGAAAAAATTCTAATTATTAAATTTTGTGATAAAATGATAATCAAAGCATAATATATTTAATAATCCAAATTTTTAAAAATTGCAATTATTTTAAATGGAGTTTATATACCTAATAGAAAAGCTTACAAACGCAAAATATGCAATAAATGTATTTCTAAAATACAAGTACAAATTTAGACCTTTTCATATAATTCATTTAAATATTAAATTAATTTTAAATAAATGCAGCAAGTACCTTTGAACATAGCTGAACCACTACAATTAAGTCTAGATTTCGGAGACACATAGGACATAGGAAATATATTCTTTGGCTTTGAAATTAAACTCGACCAGAACCAATTTCCATGGTACTTTCATTACTAGTAACCTAGAGTTTAAATTTCATCAAAATACCGGCATTATTTTTTGAGTTATGGTGTTTTAAGATATATGTTTGTTAGTCCTTGAACTTGTCAAGGGTTCCAGAAACCCAAACCATGGTACGATTTCGCCCATATGCAGTCCCGTCATACTTTCAATACTAGTTAACCCTTGTATACAATTAGAACGTTCTATCTTAATTTTAAGTTACTCGTTTTATTAATTTCGATGATAAGCTTTTACACATTTGGGGGTCTAAGAGAGGTCCTGAACCACCACTCCAAATGATCCCAAATTAGGGGGCACGGAAGAAATAGTAAAGAACACCCTGGGCCAAATTTGAAGCTTCTAGATTTGTTTCAAGTTACTATTTTTATTAATTTCGAAAATATGCTTTAAGGTCCTCGAAACTGAGTGCCTGGTCCCCGACCCACTAGTCCAATGGGGCCCAAATTTCAAAGACACTTACGCAATAGGAAGGGACACCCTGATACCAAATTTGGAGGTTATATCTTCATTGTTTTCGGAATTACGCTAGTTTGGCCTAAACTCGATCAAAAAGTTCTAAGTTCCGAACCCATTGTCCAATCCTCACCGTACGTAGTCACCGCCGTAGTTTCATTACCAATAACCTACAGCACAAATTTCACGAAGATAGCCTCATTAGTTGTTGAGTTATCGTGATTTTTAATATATTTTCGTTATCCCTGACACCGACTAAAAGGTCCAGAATCCGTAAGGTCGGGATTGGACCATGCGTTCGGAACCTAGAACTTTTTGATCGAATTTAGGCCAAACGAGCATAATTCCGAAACCAATGAAGATAGAACCTCCAAATTTGGTTTCATGGTGTCCCCTCCTATCTCCTAAGTGTCTTGGGAATTTGGGTCCCATTGGAGTACTGGGTCGGGGACCAGCCACACATTTCCGAAGACCTTAAAGCATATCTTTAAAATTAATAAAGATAACAACTTCAAAAAATGTAGAAGCTTCCAATTTGCCACAAGGATGTTCTTTACTATCTCTTGCGTGTTCCCTTAATTTGGGATCAATTGGAGTGGTGGTTCAGTACCCCTCTCAGACTTCCCAAGTTTTAAAAGCTTATAATCGAAATTACTAAAAATAGTTACTTAAAATTAAGATAGAGCGTTCCAATTGTGTACAAGGGTTAACTAGTATTGAAAGTATGACGGGACTGCATATGGGCGAAATCGTACCATAATTTCGGGTCCTGGAGCCCTTGAAAAGTTCAAGGACTAACAAACATATATCTTACAAACACCATAACTCAAAAAATAATGCCGGTATTTTGATGAAATTTAACAGTAGGTTACTAGTAATGAAAGTACCATGGGAATTGGTTGTGGTCGAGTTTAATTTCGAAGCCAAAGAATATATTTCCTATGTCCTATGTGTCTCCGAAATCTCTACTTAATTG
Organism: Dolichopus griseipennis; assembly: GCA_963082915.1. Lineage (NCBI taxonomy): Eukaryota > Metazoa > Arthropoda > Insecta > Diptera > Dolichopodidae > Dolichopus > Dolichopus griseipennis. The sequence goes on along the minus strand of OY720445.1, from coordinate 54,795,089 downwards.
TAGTGGTTCAGCTATGTTCAAAGGTACTTGCTGCATTTATGTAAAATTTATTTTTATATTTAAATGAATTATATGAAAAGGTGTAAATTTTTAATTGTATTTTAGAAATACATTTATTGCATATTTTGCGTTTATAAGCTTTTCTATTAGGTATATAAACTAACCATTTAAAATAATTGCAATTTTTAAAAATTTGGATTATTAAATATATTATGCTTTGATTATCTTTTTATCACAAAATTTAATAATTAGAATTTTTTCATTTTGTAATTGAATTGAAATAAATATATTTTCATTTATTTCAAGTTTGTTTGTTTTTTAATATTTTCAAATAGATAAATTAGTAAGAATTTGTAGTATTTTTTAATAGATAGGGTAATTAGAAAATGTTTTTAGTATTATACAGTTAATTTGGTTAGCTATGTCTTACGATCAAATTAATAACAGCTTCTATGGTGTTAAAATGACTTATGGATATGTCATTAAATTTGAACCAAATAGGTGTAGGGTATTTCTAAGTCGGTTGCACCGACTGACTGTTTTTTTACTTGTTTTGTGTAATAAGTGTACAAAATTAAGTATACTCTCTTTATAGCGCGTTAAGCTACAGGAATAAAATTCAAAAATACTTAAAAACGTTTTTATAATTGAAAAAAATTATAAATTTTTTTTTTATGCAAATTTCAAACGCAAGAATTGTTGACCACATTTTTGCCATACATTTTATTATGTATAGAAAAACAAAATTAGTTTCGTGTAATATTAGTCTAATATAAATTACACAAAACGGATATTTTATGTAAATTTAAAAGCACAAAAAGCTCAAATTTCGAGCAAAGAGCGATACTAGTTTATATGTGATATAATTAAAAGTTTTCTTTTCATATTTTATTATAAATTTTTGATCAAACATTATTTCTTTATTGTTATTATTTGTCATTGGAATAAGCAAATATTTTTGTACAGATATTATATTGTTAGGTACTTTAATTACAAAAATTATTTTTTCGAATTATCAATGACAGTTTCAAGTTTAATATTTTGAAATTTATATTCGGTTATTTCGTCATTAGTTAGTATAACTCCGCCGTAGCCGGTCCCAAGCCCGGTTGAGAAAGGAGGAGGGAAGAAGAGTTGTAACCTGAATGGCCACATACATCGGCGTCTCAGGAAGTAGGAAAATGCTATATAATGCAGTTGAACTCGTGACATAGTTATGAGAACTTCAACGCATTATATGGCAAATTCTGAAGCAACTCTTCAAACCCAACGGCCCTCCAAAGATGGGGGTTGGGCGAAAGGCTAGCATCCTCTCCCCGTGAAAACTTAATGTGCTTCGAAATCTCAAATAGAGCCTCGGATAAATGGTGGAATTAATGGTAAATTGACCCGGCAACGTAAAAAGGATAGAGGAAATGACTTAAGATTTGGAACGTGGAACGTACAAACAATGTTACAACCAGGAAAAATGTATGAAATTGCACAAGAACTCCTCAAGTATAAAATTGACGTAGCAGCATTGCAAGAAATAAGATGGCAAGGTAAAGGAAAAATCAGAAAAAGGCTATTCTCATTTTATTACAGTGGAAACGATACAAGAACAGGCATGTATGGCACTGGTTTTATAGTTAGTAAAAATATAGAAGAAAAAGTATTAGGATTTACACCAGTTAATGATAGAATAAGTTACATAAGATTAAAAGGTAAATTTAACAATATTACAATTATAAACGCATATGGACCAACTGAAAATGCAGATGACAATGAAAAGGATGCTTTCTATGAAAATCTTGGAGATGTATGTGAAAGAATAAATAATTATGACACGATAGTCCTCATGGGAGACTTTAACGCAAAGATTGGAAGAGAAGCACATATACATAAAATCGCAGGAAAATTCTCATTACACGATATTACAAACAATAATGGCGCAAGATTGTGTCAATTAGCGTGCGAACAAAATATGCGGGTCAGAAGTACGGCCTTTGAACGGAAAAATATTTACAAAGGCACATGGAAAATACCGGGAACAAACGAAGTAAATCAAATTGACCATGTACTAGTGTCAAAAAGATGGGCAACATCAATAATAAACATCACAACATGCCGCGGAGCCAATTGCGACAGCGATCATTTCCTTGTTGTTGCAAAAGTAAGGCAAAGAATATCAAATATTGCAAAAAAGGGTGGAGTTAAAAGAGTGAAATGGGATAATGAAAAGTTTAAGGAAACTGATTTAAAAGAACAATACCAAAGTGAAATAAGAACAAAAATAGAGTCCCTAGAAAGTACAAATGAAACTATAGATGGAAAATGGTCGCAAATAGAAGAAAGTTTAATTACCGCAGCGAGAGAAGTTATAGGAAGAAAGCGACCTGAAAGAAATTCTGAATGGTTTGATGAAGAATGTGTACTAGCAATAGAAGAGAAGAATAAAGCTAGAGAAAAGACATTACAGAATAACACAAGAGCAAATAGAATGCAATACATCGAAAAAAGAAGAATATCTACAAAAATCTGTCGTAGGAAAAAGAAATTAATGATGAGAAACAAAATAATTGAAATCCAGAATGAGCAAGATCAAAACAATGTAAAACGGTTTTACGAAAAAATAAAGAAAGAAACCAGAGGCTTTCAACCAAGGTTAATAGCCTGCATAGACAAAGACAATAAAATATTGTCAGAAGAAAACGAGGTTTTAAATAGATGGTCCGAATACTTCAAAGATCTGTTAAATATAAACCATATAAGTGCAGAAATTAACAATGACATAATGTACAACTTGGAACCTAAAGACATACCACCATCAGCAGAAGAAATTAGTGAAGCAATAAAAAAACTCAAGCGTAATAAAGCCCCGGGTGATGACCAAATAACAGCGGAATTATTACAAAATGGCGGGGAATTTTTACATGATAGAATTCACAGATTAATAGTTGAAATATGGAGCAATAAAGTTATGCCTAAAAAATGGAGTGTAGGATTAATATGCCCCATACACAAGAAGGGGAACAAGTTAAACTGTGAAAATTACAGGGGAATAACGCTGCTAAATTGTGCATATAAGGTTATGTCAAATGTTTTATATGAGAGAGTAAAACCAATATATGAAGAGCAAGTCGGAGAGTACCAGTGTGGTTTTAGAAATGGCAGATCGACAATAGATCAAGCATTTCTGGTTAAACAAATCATGGAGAAATGCTACGAGTATAATGTAGATTTGCATATGATATTTATAGACTTCAAGCAAGCATTCGATAGCATTAACAAAAAAGAAATTCCGAAGACCTTACTGAAACTGGGCGTGTCCACGAAGTTGACTGGTCTTATAATGATGACAATGCAAAATTCCACGAATAAGATATTAATACAGGACTCTACATCAGAAGAATTTATTAGTACAAGCGGTGTACGACAAGGGGACGCTCTTTCAGCAATAATTTTTAATATGCTTCTGGAATATGCAATAGGTAACATGGATTTGGGAGGTAATATATTCATGAGAGAGTATCAGATTATAGTGTACGCAGATGATATTTTGATTATTGCCAAAGCTTATAATAAAATGGCAGATATATTTAAATTAATCACAGAAAAATCGCGTAAAATAGGCTTAAATATAAATATGGCAAAAACTAAATACCTAAAAATGTCAAGAAATGAAGAAAGAAGACTTCCACAGCACAAATTTCATGAAGATAGCCTCATTAGTTGTTGAGTTATCGTGATTTTTAATATATTTTCGTTATCCCTGACACCGACTAAAAGGTCCAGAATCCGAACCCATGGGCTGATTTCGCCCTTATACAGCCCGCGCTTTACTTATAGTACTAGTTAACCCCTGTACACAATTTAAACGGTCTATCTTAATTTTAAGTAACTATTTTTAGTAATTTCGATTATAAGCTTTTAAAACTTGGGAGGTCTGAGAGGGGTACTGAACCACCACTCCAATTGATCCCAAATTAAGGGAACACGCAAGAGATAGTAAAGAACATCCTTGTGGCAAATTGGAAGCTTCTACATTTTTTGAAGTTGTTATCTTTATTAATTTTAAAGATATGCTTTAAGGTCTTCGGAAATGTGTGGCTGGTCCCCGACCCAGTACTCCAATGGTACCCAAATTCCCAAGACACTTAGGAGATAGGAGGGGACACCCTGAAACCAAATTTGGAGGTTCTATCTTCATTGGTTTCGGAATTATGCTCGTTTGGCCTAAATTCGATCAAAAAGTTCTAGGTTCCGAACGCATGGTCCAATCCCGACCTTACGGAATCCCCGAAGTAGTTTCATTACTAGTAACCTACAGCACAAATTTGATGAAGAAAGCGTCATTAGTTGTTGAGTTATCGTAATTTTTTATATATGTTCGTTAGCCCTTCGATCTATTAAAAGGTCCAGAATCCGAACCCATGGGCCGATTTCGCCGGTATGCAATCCCCGCCGTAATTTCAGTCCTAGTAACCTACAGTTAAAATTTCATCAAGATAGCTCCATTATTTTTTGAGTTATCGTGCCTACGGACGGACGGACGGACGGACATGGCTATATCGACTCAGGCGGTCACGCTGATCACAAATATATATACTTTTCCATATCTAGCTCGCTTCCTTTAGGTGGTTACAAACACCATACCAAAGTTAATATACCCCTTTACCTATTCTATAGGTGTAGGGTATAAAAAGTATAGTTTTTTATATGTAGGACAGCATTAACTCGAATTTTGGCTACTTGACTTCATTAAAAATGTATATATATGTATTTGTTTAGAAAAATCATCAAATTTTCAAAACATTATATATTTTTATACCCTACACCTATAGAATAGGTAAAGGGGTATATTAACTTTGGTATGGTGTTTGTAACCACCTAAAGGAAGCGAGCTAGATATGGAAAAGTATATTTATTTGTGATCAGCGTGACCGCCTTAGTCGATATAGCCTTGTCCGTCCGTCCGTAGGCACGATAACTCAAAAAATAATGGAGCTATCTTGATGAAATTTTAACTGTAGGTTACTAGGACTGAAAGTACGGCGGGGATTGCATATGGGCGAAATCGGCCCATGGGTTCGGATTCTGGACCTTTTAATCGGTTTCAGGGCTAACGAACAAATATAAAAAATCACGATAACTCAATAATTAATGACGCTATCTTCATCAAATTTGTGCTGTAGGTTACTAGTAATGAAACTACTTCGGGAATTGCGTAAGGTCGGGATTGGACCGTGCGTTCGGAACCTAGAACTTTTTGATTGAATTTAGGCCAAACGAGCATAATTCCGAAACCAATGAAGATAGAAGCTCCAAATTTAGTATCAGGGTGTCCCTTCCTATTTCGTAAGTGTCTTTGAAATTTGGGCCTCATTGGAGTAGTGGATCGGGGACCAGCCACTCAGTTCTTAGGCCCTTAAAGCATATTTTCGAAATTAATAAAGATAGTAACTTGAAACAAATGTAGAAGCTTCCAATTTGCCACATGGGTGTTCTTTACTATTTCTTGCGTGCCCCCCTAATTTGGGATCAATTGGAGTGGTGGTTCGGAACCTCTCTTAGACCCCCCAATGTGTAAAAGCTTATAATCGAAATTAATAAAACTAGTAACTTCAAATTAAGATAGAGCGTTCCAATTGTGTACAAGGGTTAACTAGTATTGAAAGTATGACGGGACTGCATATGGGCGAAATCGTACCATAATTTCGGGTCCTGGAGCCCTTGAAAAGTTCAAGGACTAACAAACATATATCTTACAAACACCATAACTCAAAAAATAATGCCGGTATTTTGATGAAATTTAACAGTAGGTTACTAGTAATGAAAGTACCATGGGAATTGGTTGTGGTCGAGTTTAATTTCGAAGCCAAAGAATATATTTCCTATGTCCTATGTGTCTCCGAAATCTCTACTTAATTGTAGTGGTTCAGCTATGTTCAAAGGTACTTGCTGCATTTATGTAAAATTTATTTTTATATTTAAATGAATTATATGAAAAGGTGTAAATTTTTAATTGTATTTTAGAAATACATTTATTGCATATTTTGCGTTTATAAGCTTTTCTATTAGGTATATAAACTAACCATTTAAAATAATTGCAATTTTTAAAAATTTGGATTATTAAATATATTATGCTTTGATTATCTTTTTATCACAAAATTTAATAATTAGAATTTTTTCATTTTGTAATTGAATTGAAATAAATATATTTTCATTTATTTCAAGTTTGTTTGTTTTTTAATATTTTCAAATAGATAAATTAGTAAGAATTTGTAGTATTTTTTAATAGATAGGGTAATTAGAAAATGTTTTTAGTATTATACAGTTAATTTGGTTAGCTATGTCTTACGATCAAATTAATAACAGCTTCTATGGTGTTAAAATGACTTATGGATATGTCATTAAATTTGAACCAAATAGGTGTAGGGTATTTCTAAGTCGGTTGCACCGACTGACTGTTTTTTTACTTGTTTTGTGTAATAAGTGTACAAAATTAAGTATACTCTCTTTATAGCGCGTTAAGCTACAGGAATAAAATTCAAAAATACTTAAAAACGTTTTTATAATTGAAAAAAATTATAAATTTTTTTTTTATGCAAATTTCAAACGCAAGAATTGTTGACCACATTTTTGCCATACATTTTATTATGTATAGAAAAACAAAATTAGTTTCGTGTAATATTAGTCTAATATAAATTACACAAAACGGATATTTTATGTAAATTTAAAAGCACAAAAAGCTCAAATTTCGAGCAAAGAGCGATACTAGTTTATATGTGATATAATTAAAAGTTTTCTTTTCATATTTTATTATAAATTTTTGATCAAACATTATTTCTTTATTGTTATTATTTGTCATTGGAATAAGCAAATATTTTTGTACAGATATTATATTGTTAGGTACTTTAATTACAAAAATTATTTTTTCGAATTATCAATGACAGTTTCAAGTTTAATATTTTGAAATTTATATTCGGTTATTTCGTCATTAGTTAGTATAACTCCGCCGTAGCCGGTCCCAAGCCCGGTTGAGAAAGGAGGAGGGAAGAAGAGTTGTAACCTGAATGGCCACATACATCGGCGTCTCAGGAAGTAGGAAAATGCTATATAATGCAGTTTAACTCGTGACATAGTTATGAGAACTTCAACGCATTATATGGCAAATTCTGAAGCAACTCTTCAAACCCAACGGCCCTCCAAAGATGGGGGTTGGGCGAAAGGCTAGCATCCTCTCCCCGTGAAAACTTAATGTGCTTCGAAATCTCAAATAGAGCCTCGGATAAATGGTGGAATTAATGGTAAATTGACCCGGCAACGTAAAAAGGATAAAGGAAATGACTTAAGATTTGGAACGTGGAACGTACAAACAATGTTACAACCAGGAAAAATGTATGAAATTGCACAAGAACTCCTCAAGTATAAAATTGACGTAGCAGCATTGCAAGAAATAAGATGGCAAGGTAAAGGAAAAATCAGAAAAAGGCTATTCTCATTTTATTACAGTGGAAACGATACAAGAACAGGCATGTATGGCACTGGTTTTATAGTTAGTAAAAATATAGAAGAAAAAGTATTAGGATTTACACCAGTTAATGATAGAATAAGTTACATAAGATTAAAAGGTAAATTTAACAATATTACAATTATAAACGCATATGGACCAACTGAAAATGCAGATGACAATGAAAAGGATGCTTTCTATGAAAATCTTGGAGATGTATGTGAAAGAATAAATAATTATGACACGATAGTCCTCATGGGAGACTTTAACGCAAAGATTGGAAGAGAAGCACATATACATAAAATCGCAGGAAAATTCTCATTACACGATATTACAAACAATAATGGCGCAAGATTGTGTCAATTAGCGTGCGAACAAAATATGCGGGTCAGAAGTACGGCCTTTGAACGGAAAAATATTTACAAAGGCACATGGAAAATACCGGGAACAAACGAAGTAAATCAAATTGACCATGTACTAGTGTCAAAAAGATGGGCAACATCAATAATAAACATCACAACATGCCGCGGAGCCAATTGCGACAGCGATCATTTCCTTGTTGTTGCAAAAGTAAGGCAAAGAATATCAAATATTGCAAAAAAGGGTGGAGTTAAAAGAGTGAAATGGGATAATGAAAAGTTTAAGGAAACTGATTTAAAAGAACAATACCAAAGTGCAATAAGAACAAAAATAGAGTCCCTAGAAAGTACAAATGAAACTATAGATGGAAAATGGTCGCAAATAGAAGAAAGTTTAATTACCGCAGCGAGAGAAGTTATAGGAAGAAAGCGACCTGAAAGAAATTCTGAATGGTTTGATGAAGAATGTGTACTAGCAATAGAAGAGAAGAATAAAGCTAGAGAAAAGACATTACAGAATAACACAAGAGCAAATAGAATGCAATACATCGAAAAAAGAAGAATATTTACAAAAATCTGTCGTAGGAAAAAGAAATTAATGATGAGAAACAAAATAATTGAAATCCAGAATGAGCAAGATCAAAACAATGTAAAACGGTTTTACGAAAAAATAAAGAAAGAAACCAGAGGCTTTCAACCAAGGTTAATAGCCTGCATAGACAAAGACAATAAAATATTGTCAGAAGAAAACGAGGTTTTAAATAGATGGTCCGAATACTTCAAAGATCTGTTAAATATAAACCATATAAGTGCAGAAATTAACAATGACATAATGTACAACGTGGAACCTAAAGACATACCACCATCAGCAGAAGAAATTAGTGAAGCAATAAAAAAACTCAAGCGTAATAAAGCCCCAGGTGATGACCAAATAACAGCGGAATTATTACAAAATGGCGGGGAATTTTTACATGATAGAATTCACAGATTAATAGTTGAAATATGGAGCAATAAAGTTATGCCTAAAAAATGGAGTGTAGGATTAATATGCCCCATACACAAGAAGGGGAACAAGTTAAACTGTGAAAATTACAGGGGAATAACGCTGCTAAATTGTGCATATAAGGTTATGTCAAATGTTTTATATGAGAGAGTAAAACCAATATATGAAGAGCAAGTCGGAGAGTACCAGTGTGGTTTTAGAAATGGCAGATCGACAATAGATCAAGCATTTCTGGTTAAACAAATCATGGAGAAATGCTACGAGTATAATGTAGATTTGCATATGATATTTATAGACTTCAAGCAAGCATTCGATAGCATTAACAAAAAAGAAATTCCGAAGACCTTACTGAAACTGGGCGTGTCCACGAAGTTGACTGGTCTTATAATGATGACAATGCAAAATTCCACGAATAAGATATTAATACAGGACTCTACATCAGAAGAATTTATTAGTACAAGCGGTGTACGACAAGGGGACGCTCTTTCAGCAATAATTTTTAATATGCTTCTGGAATATGCAATAGGTAACATGGATTTGGGAGGTAATATATTCATGAGAGAGTATCAGATTATAGTGTACGCAGATGATATTTTGATTATTGCCAAAGGTTATAATAAAATGGCAGATATATTTAAATTAATCACAGAAAAATCGCGTAAAATAGGCTTAAATATAAATATGGCAAAAACTAAATACCTAAAAATGTCAAGAAATGAAGAAAGAAGACTTCCACAAAATATAAAAATCGAACAAGATGAAATTGAAGGTGTTAATAGCTACAAATATCTTGGCATAATATTAACAAACAATAACAGTAGCCAAGTCTGCGTACAAGACCGAATACAGGCAGCAAACAAATGTTACTACTCTCATAAAAGCTGATGACATCCAAGCTAATAACAAGAAGAGCAAAGTTGCAAATATACAAAACCATCATACGCTCAGTAGCAACTTATGGAAGTGAAACATGGACCATGAATAGAAATGAAGAAGAAATGTTAAGAATATTTGAAAGAAAGATATTTAGAACTATTTATGGTCCAATACGAAATGAAAACGGCGAATACCGTAGAAGGCACAATTCAGAGTTATATGCGCTAGCAGAGAACGAGGACATTGTAAAACATATAAAGTCCAGTAGATTAAGTTGGGCGGGGCATGTCATCAGAATGGCGGAAAATAGAGCACAGTACAAAATTTACAATGCTAGACCATTGCTTAACAGAGCAAGAGGTAGGCCTAGAAGCAGATGGGAAAATAACATTGAAGACGATACCAGAAAACTAGGGGAAATAAACTGGAAAACCACCGCGAGAAACAGAGATGAATGGAGGAAGATAGTGAAGAAGGCTAAAACTCACCAGGAGTTGTAACGCTAAAAGATGATGATGATGAGTTAGTATATATATTACTATGAATTATACCTGACCTAGCAGAGGAAATGTTATCTTGTATATGTTCCACGTTGTTTTGAAAAATTTTGAGCTTAAGTAAAAAGTCAATTATTAAAAAATTTTATTGTCTTTACTGATATCATTTAATTTCTCGTTAATGATGGTTCTGTCTTTTTCCATTATAGTACAAAGTTTTACAAAAGTATCATTAAAGTGCTGATCTACTGTTATTTGTGAATTTACAGTTACTGTACTATCATTATTGTTTGAGTCTAAAATGATGGTCCTCCATTTCTACTCTTCCTGTGTCGTCCATTGTTCCGTAAAGCCTTTTGTACACCGTACCTGTAAAATTGAATAGACCTCTTTTTATACCATACACCTATAGAATAGGTAAAGAGGTATATTAACTTTGGTGTGGTGTTTGTAACCAACTAAAAGAAGCGAGCTAGATATGGAAAATTATATACAGGGTGTCCGGCACTCAAGTACGCGAGTTATCTATCCTCTAAATCTCAATTCTTAAATTATACATTTAAGAACCATAACTTAAATTCCTTAAGCATAAATTCCGTATTTTTTTATTAAATTTATTTATACTTTGCTTTCAAGTAAACAAAAGCATCAAATTACATTTTCGCTTTTGGGTTTTTTTAATCTTTCATATAATTTTTACTGTCGCGATAAAAAAAATGATGACATCGCGAATAATTGATACTAGTTATTTCCAACTGTACAATTTTATACAAAATTAAAGTTCAGTTATAATTTTGGTATCAAGCCGTTAAAATGTGAATAAGATTTTAAAATACTACAGTACGGTGACAATATACTTTGATTTACAAAGTAAAATAATTAAAACCAAACTTTGATTTACAATGTGAAATTATCAAAACTAAAACTTTGATCTACAAAAATTCACTTACCGTTCTTTTTCCAAAAAGAATATAATCGGTGAACTAATAAAAAATTTTTTAGTGATTAACGTGACTTACCTGACATAAAATAAAAATAATTTATAATATAAATTAAAAATAATTTAAATAACAAAATAAGACAATTTAACATCTAAATAATAAAATAAAATAAATAAAGAAACAAAAACATTTTTTATAACAAAACCAATAAAAACAATAAACAGATAAATTATATATATAGACAATAAAATAACAAATTTAATAAAAATAAACCAAAAATGGTGGTTACATTCAGGGATATTGTGACAGAGGCTAGAACAGTTCAGCCTTTTACCGGTGAAGATTCAAGCGAGCTTGGTTATTTTCTGCAAGAAGCAGAATCGTTGATGAACCAGGTAGCCGATAATGATGAGAAAAGCTACATATGTCGGATTTTAACAACCAAAATTCAAGGACAATCAGCGGCATCAATTAGGAGGCTACTATCACAAACGGTTACATGGCAACAGGTGAAAGAGCAATTAGTTAGGTCGTTTGGTGTTCACGAAACATATTTAACTCTAAAGGAACAAGCGGATGCAGTTAAATTAGTAACGGTAAGCCAATTTTATTCAGATTTAAGAAAAATATTAGATAAATTAAACATAAAATATAACTTAGATATTAATCAACCAGTAGAGTTTAACCCAAATAATAATGAAATAAGTATATTGAATAAATTTTTAAACAAATTAAATAGAACTGATTCTATGTATATTAGGACTAAAAATATTACTTCCTTAGAGGAAGCCTATCACGAGTTATTGCAAACTGGAATTTCCAGCTGTTCTAATAATTTAAACAATTCGTATAATGTTAATAATAAAATTAATAATAAAAATAACAATAAAAATAATAATTATTACAATTCAAAAAATAATTTTCATTACAATTCTAATCGTGGTTCTTACCAAAACAAATATAATAATAATTATAATAAAAATAATAATTTTAACGGTTTAAACAAATTTAATAATAATAATAATAATAATACTAATAATAGACAACAAAATAATAGTTTTAATAATAGTAGATACCAGTATAATAACCCTGGTAATTTTACTGGAAATTTTTCAAATAATTATCGCCGTAACCGAGATGTAGAAGAAATGGAAGTTGACCCTCCTATAGTTGAGCAAAATTTTCATTAACGGCCTCGGAAATTTCACTACCAATAGTAGAATTTACTATCGGTAAAACCAAAATTAAATGTTTGATAGATTCGGGATCTACTGTCTCTATTATAGACGACAATTTATTTCCACATATTAAACGAAAAAAATTAAAAAATCCACTTATAATAAATACCTTATTCGGAAATAATTAAATTTCATACGAAATTGTCACAGACGTTCCAGTCGAATTTAATCATTATGCCGATATGGTCTGGAAGGTCTTAAAATTAAAAAACAAAAATTTTAATGCCATATTAGGGCAAAATATTTTAAAAGAAATAAGTGCAAAAATCGATTTTGGTAATAATACTATCGAAATTCGAAATAAAGTTACAAAATTTATAAACTCATGTCCGTATGATGAGATTCAAGTAGTTAGGATATGAGAGAGCTAACGTATGAAAAACGCAAAAACTTGCTACTTGCCGTTTTTTGCCACTAGATGTCGGTAATTTGCCTCTAGTGGCCGCTAGTGGCGACTAGATGTTGGTGTATTTGCTGCTAGTGCTCACTAGTTGGCGATGAGTGTATGAGAGAGCTAATGTATGAAAAACGCAAAAAGTTGTTATTTGCCACTAGTGGTCACTAGGTGTGTGTGAATGTGTTATTTGCCGTTAGTGGTCACTAGATGTCGGTGTACGTCGAATAAATTATATGAGAGAGCTAATGTATGAAAAACGCAAAAAGTTGTTATTTTCCGTTAGTGGTCGCTAATGTAGAAAAACGCAAAAAGTGGTTATTTGCCGTTAGTGGTCACCAGATGTCGGTGAATGTAAAAATTAAAGATTAGGGTTGTGTACAGGGTAAAAAGTGAAGAAAAAATGGGATCGTGTACAGATCGTGTACATTGGTGGAGACAGTGGCGGTGGCAGTGGCAGTGATTGAAATGGCTTTGGTGATAATTTTTGTGTTATGAAGCGTTTGTTTAAGACAAGTTAATATTCAATAAATAAAAAAAAAAATATTTAAATATGCTGATAAGGAAATAAAATATTTTTAAAGCATGAGCTTTTTTTTGGATTGTTGTTGAATTGAATTATATTGATAAGAAATTTAAAATTTTCAAAAAGTGAAACATAATGTAAAAAGCAAATAAAATAAAAATCTGAAATGACGTCAGGGGATTCCTATTGTTAATTTTAAAAATGTGAATCATTATTGTTCGAAATGTAACAATTATTTAGGTGTTTATAATAAATAAATAATTTAATATATATATATATATATATATATTTTTTTTCTAATAATAATAATAATTTGATACTCAAAATTCTATAAAAGACTAATTCTAACATAAAATATAGCATAATCTGATTAGACTATTAAGTATAAGCATCATAATGTTTTGGGCTGATAATATTTTACATGGATATAAATATTGTATTTGTGGTCGGAAATGGGCTTCAATTAAAATAATTAATTGGAGAATATTTCACGATTTTTTGGAGGTACATATAACTCCAGAAGGCGGTGAAAAAATTTGTTTATTTAAAATTAGAAATGGTGAATCATTTACTAATCAATTCGATTTATCTCCTTTGGATTGGCAACATATAAAAATAGAAGTATATGGTGGTGACATATCTATTATTGGTAAAATAAGAGGTTTAACAAATAAAAGAAAGCCAGCACCTAATCATTTTCATGCTGATTGTCCATTTTCTGAAGAAGATGATTGGGAGATGATTGAAAGGAATATTTCAAATGTTCTACCAGCTGGTAACAATAAAGGAATTACTGAAAATATTGATTTATTGCCACTGACAAGAAATGAATATGAAGAAAATGAGAATGAATTGAAAAAGTCAATGATAAGGAAACGAATCGATGAGGGAATTATATTTATATATTCAATAGAAAATACATATAATGAAAAAAATAAAAAATCAAAAATTGGTGACGTGTTAATTAAATTTAGAAAATTACTTGAAAGTTTAAAAGAGGAATATTTAGATTATATGGAAGCATTTTCAGATGGAAGAGATAGATTTTTACCGCTCTTTATGTATGCGTGTTCTATTATAAGTCAAGTAAAGTTTGTACATAATAAAGAACTTTCTAGAAAATAAAAAGTATAACTTATATATTTATAATTTCCAATCGCACATTACTGTATAAACCCTGAATGAAGATAGATCAAAGTTTTTTTTGTGACAATGAAATCATTTTTAATTTTAATATTTTGCTTGTTTACTATTCAAACAAATTCAGCTCCAGCTTCCAATATTAGATTGGATGAATCAGCTTTTGGGAGCACATATTTTTATATATTACTTCCAAATAATGAGACTGTTAAAGTAATTTTATCAGTTCAGTTTTTAAAACATATAATTTCCTTAGAAACAAATACTAGTGAAATTACAACAACAACTACAATACAACCATTAACTACTTTGCAAGCAGTTGATCAATTTTTATCAGATAAAGCTGATTCAGTACCACAATATGGATCTATAGATGATGCTATTAAAGCTTTTAGAAATGAATTAGTTTTAAAAGAGCAGAATATTGGTGGAATAATAAATAGTGAGCATATATTTTATAGACATTTTGTATTGAATTTTGGTGAGAATCAAAAACTCACTGTGAGATGTGAATATGAAAGCATTTTTATTAAAAAGTATCTCAAAATTCAATGTCATGAATATCGAGAAATATTAGTTGAAAGAATTACAGATGAAGGAGAAGCAGAAAAAATTATGATGGTAGATACAGAATATAAAACAGATTTCACTGTAATTGATTTACAAACAATCAAACAGGATCCGACATATCAAATGGAAATTCATTAAAAAAAACAAAAAAAAAAATGTAATTAAAATAATATGAAATAAAAAAAATTTTTTTTCTCTATATTAAATCAGTTTTATTTATCCATGAATTGTGGTCGGATGAGAATCCAAGCCATTTTACAAAAATCTTATTATCTTTACTTTTAATAACTTTTTCAACTAGGTAAATATTATTATGTTTAGATTTTAACAATTCATATTCATAGAAGCTTCCTTGTATAGGTTGACCTTGATAATCTTCCAGTAAATATGTTACAGGGTTAGTGATTTGAACTTTTCTTATTTTGAATATTTCAGTTGTCCAATTTGGTGTGTAGCCTTTTTCAAAAACATGTTTATACTTGCTTATTCGAACTAAGTCGTCAATTTTAAATTTGTATGGTGGTGAAATTTTAATATGATTATATATAGTTTTAAGTAAATTTTCAGCATTATCTTTATTGACATCAGATGGTCGTTTTTTAATTGTTCGATGTTTAGTGTTGTTATATTGTTTTGTTAATTCTTGAATTAGGTTAATCCATTTATAATTTCCATTAAAACTAAATTCTTTCCACATCTTTTCTTTTAAGGTTCTATTAAAACGTTCAACAATAGAGGCTTTTAATATGCTAAATGTTGAATAATGATTTATATGATATTTATCCATTAATTTTTTGAATATTTTATTAAAAAATTCTTTCCCATCATCTGTTTGTAAATTTTGCGGATGTCTTTTAGAAGTTAGAAAAATATTTTGCATTGCTTTTGTAACGTTCTCTGAAGTTTTTGCTTTTATAGGGATTGCCCAGGCATACTTAGAAAAGCAGTCAATCACAGTTAATAAAAATTTAAATCCTTTATTCTCTTTAGCATATGAACCCATTTCTACTAAATCAGCTTGCCAAAGATCATCAAATCCTTTAATTATAACTCTACGTCGTTTAAAATTTCTTCGTGCAGGCTTATGCAGCTCTTCAACCACCTCTCTTTTACTCATTTTTAAATAAAATGTGCCTATATAATTTATATATATAATAAAAAGCAAATAATAAAATGTATTTAAAATTTATATTCTTTATTTATGTATGTATATAAAGTTATATAATTATTTATATAAATCCATTAGTTTGGAACATTTTAACATATGATGATCTGCTGAATGACAAGGACAAGTATCTGGAACAGTTGTCATGTTGTCTGATGTATAGGGACATATATCCCAATGATATCCATTCTCTTTCGTTTCAATTAGGATAGAATTTTTAAATAATTTTAAAAAATTAAAGTGATTTTTTAATTGTTCATAATGTTCCTCCAATAAAATATCATTATATTTAGATAAAAAATTATATAAAGAATATCCGATTCGATGTACATCCATTTCGAAAAGTAAATGAAAACTGATCCCCAATTATGTTTTTATAAGTTCTAAACTACTAAGTAAATCCAATGCTGATCGAGCTTGGGCTTCAGCTTTTTGCAATCTCTCATGAATAAATTTAATTGGTTTTTTAATTTGAAATTCAATGACATCACTCATATTTGAAAATTTTTCATTTAACAATCCCGAGAATTTGATATGGATTTCCTCTAAACTAACTTGCATTTTTTCTTCTAATATTTTTAATTTTTCTTCTGCTAATTTAAGTTCTATAGATACTGTTGTCTCTAAATGATTAGACATTTCTCGCATTTCGTTTTGTAATAGTTCTTTCTGAAAGAAAATATGATTATTTACAGAATTTTGTGTTGCTGCATCACTGCCAATAATAGGTTCTCGGACATTTGATAAAATTTTGTTATCTAAATCATAATTTCCTTCAGAAGTCAATTTAAAACCAATACCTGGAGGACCTTGAGTATGTAGTTTTCTAGAAGAAGAAGCTGTACTACGTCCAAACTTATCAAGTGACATTATGGTTTTAACTGATTGTTAATCTAAATAGCTATTGAATTATATTTGCTTCTCTTAACTCTTCAATTATAGATACAATTTCATTGTGATGATTATTGTTACCAGCTGATTGTGAACTAATTAAAAGTTTTAATCTGTCAACTAATTCATTAGGATCATCCCAATAAACATACTGATTTGATTGATTTGTATAATTTAAATGGGTTTCCGGTGTAGAAGAAGATTTATTAAAATAATTAATAAATTTTTTTTTCAAACAACCTGAACCAGTTTTTTTATGTCTAGTATTATAATCATGTTCATATAATTTTCTTAATATATTTTTATATTTAAAACCTTTGTTTCCTTTTATTTGCTCTAATTGATCGTAATTTCTTCTATGTGCATTTGTTTTGTTAAGTATTTGATGATATGTTTTTAAATCACTTTCAGTATAGTTTACGGGGTTTTTTTTAAATATCAATTCATATAGACCATCAGTTCCTTTAAAAACTTCAGTATCAATCACAATATTTTTAGTAATTTCATCTATTTCAAAATTAGCATTCCCAAGTTTTCGAACATTTAATGACTCATCAAAATATGGTCCATATGTCTTATCAAGTTCTGACTTGTTAAAAACAGGAAATTGTGAAATTGATGATTCGTCAATAATATTATCAGTTATAGATGACGTCTCAAATTTTATAGTATTTGGCGTTGAAGTTATAAATTTACTGTGTGTATTACTTTTGTTGCTAGGCGTTTTAACTTCCGGCTTAAATGGCCTTAATAATTTTAAGGTGTTATCATCGCTAGCAGACAGTTTAATTTCCGGTTTGATAACATTATTTGAAAATTGTTGTTGTTGTTGTTTGACAGCATTTGTCAATTCTTTCAATGGTTTTGTAATTGGAGTGAAAGCTTCTTCTCGATTACGGTCTTCTGATAGCTTCTGAACTTTTAAAGATTGAAATTTCCTTTTTAAATTTTTACGAGTTTTCATTAAATCTTTCATAAGTTGTTCATCCATTTTTTTAATAATAATTTAATTAACTGTAAATTATCGACTGAACTGTTCTCTTGCTAACTGCTAACTGATAATCCCTAACTGCTGACTGGTAACTGCTATCTGCTATCTGCTAACTGCAAACTACTAACTGATATCTATTAAATAACCTGTTTAGTTAGTAACTGCCAACTGCTAACAGATTTTGGGTTAACTAAAATTTAGCAAATGCTTCAAAATTTTTTCTATATCGACCATTATTTAAACCACTATCTTTATCAATTAATAGAAAACCATAATTATCATTCCAGCAACATGCACTTAGTTTTTTAAATTCATTAAATGACATATCAGAATTTACATGATCATTATATATATGTTTCAAATTTAAATCATCTTGCTTAAATATAATTAAAAAATTTGCATTATCTCTAACTAAATGCTTCGGAATTCTTGTATATGACTGGCATAAATAGAAACTATCTACTTCTTGATGACGTCCCATACAAAAATAGGCTCTTATATTATCTTGCTTATCACAAGCTACATCATCAAAAATAAATATTGAGTTTGGTTGTGAGGCCGATGGTTCAATTACATCAGCATTATTTGAAAATTCGTTATATCCCATTCCTTTGATTGGTTTTATTAATTTTTTTAAATATAAATATTTAGGTTGATGCAATGATTTTGAGTAGATATATATGTTTTGAAATTTGAGCCCTTTAGGATCTAAAAGCATACTTATCATAGCATTAGTTTTACCGCAATTTGAAGGTCCGACTATTAACCCTCTTATACTATCTGGAAAGCATTCACCATGTCTTTTTATTTTCTTTTTTGAATTTTGATCAAAATTTTTAACTTTAACTGCATTATCTAGTTTTATAAATTTCATTTTATAAAAGGTGATTAGTGTTTAAGTGACTTTCTTAAACTAAACAACTTAATATTATGACACTTTATAATAAATATTCAATCAGTAACCAAAAAACTGTTAATGGAAAAGGTGTAGTTAATTCTCTAATTAATAAACTACCATTTGAAGCGCATTTACCTGGTTATAATTATTGTGGTCCTGGGACAAAACTAGCAAAACGATTAGCACGAGGTGATAAAGGAATTAATGGTTTAGATGAGGCTTGTCGAGAGCATGATATAGCATATTCTCAAAATACTGATCAAAATCAGCGTCATATAGCTGATAAAATATTAGCAGAAAAAGCTTGGCAAAGAGTTAAATCTAAAGACTCCAGTTTTGGTGAACGATTAAATTCATATCTAGTTACAAACACAATGAAAGCTAAAGTTAAACTCGGTATGGGTTTAAAAAAGATAAAAAAGAAAATTTTAAGAAAAAAGTCCTTGAAAAAAGTTATAAAGCAAGCTAAAGTAGCTGTTAAAACTATAAAAAAACCAACGAATGATAAGAATATTATAAAAACTGCTTTACAAGCTGCTAGATATTTTTCTAAAGGACAGAAAAAAAACATTAACATTCCTCGAATAATTCCTATACCAAAAATTGGAGGAGTTTTACCTTTAATACCTATATTTGCGGGTCTATCAGCTATTGGAGCACTTTCAGGTGGCGCTGCAGGAATAACTAAAGCTGTTAACGATGCTAAAAATGCCCACAAAGAATTAAAAGAAAGTCAACGTCATAATAAAATGATGGAAGCAATAGCATTAAAAGGAGGAAATGGATTGCACTTAAAACCATATAAGAATGGTTTAGGACTTTATTTGAATCCAAAAAACCATTAACTAAGCTACCCAATAGAGCTCTTACAAATATTGATTTAGAAAACTTTGCTAAAAAATACTTAAAATATTTTCGAGGAGTTTTTATGAGAGATAATTTACCAACACGCAAACCTTTGAAATATGAATGTGGTATAATAAATTTAGATAATTCTATTGGAGATGGAACGCATTGGGTAGCTTATTTTAAAAATGATGAAATAACTCATTATTTTGATAGTTTTGGAAATTTAAGACCACCATTAGAAGTAATAAAATATTTAGGAGATAAGCTTACATATAATTATAATAAATATCAAAATTTTAATTCTTACAATTGTGGACATTTATGCTTAGAATTTTTATTTCATATTGTTAAGAAAAAAAAATTATTATCAGTAAATAAAACATAATAAAAAATAAAAAAAATTTTTCTGTTTTATTCTTAGTCTAGCTTTACTTAAACTGACCTACATTAATAATTTTGTTCAAGTTCAAGGTTATTTCTCTATATTTGAACATAAATGAAATAAAAAACTAACTGATAAAGAATAATTAGAATTTAGTTGTATCAAAAGAAATTTAAACGAAAAATTTTTGTATGTATGTATGTATATTATATTATTAATGCGTATTGACCTTAAATCTAAATCATTGAATTTTGGGATTAACCTTAAAAATCTATATAAAAACAGAATGCACAACTGAAATATCTCATTATATCGATTAAAGACATGTCAATAACATTAACTTTAAACGGAAACTCTTCTACATTGACAACTAATTATTTTCCTCCTATAGATCTAAATGGAAGAGAATATATCTGCGGTTTAGTGGATTTCCAAACATATAATTCAATACCTAACGTAGATGAAGAGAATAATAGATTTATTATTGATGATAAACCTATTACAATTCCAACAGGTTCATATGAAATTGGAGATATTGAGCTTTTTCTTAGAAAAACATTGAATATACCAAAAGCAGATAAGGAAAAATTAATTATAAGAGCAAATAATAATACATTAAAGTGCGAAATTTTTGCTGATAAGGATATTGATTTTGAAAGAGAAGATACAATTGGTGGATTATTAGGTTTCAGTAAGAAGAAATTATTAGCTAATAAATGGCATACTTCAGATCTTTTTGTTGATATTAATAAAATAAATATAATAAGAGTAGAGTGCAATGTTATTTCTGGAGCTTATATTAATGAAAAAGAAGCTCACATTTTACATGAATTCTCCATTAACGTCAGTCCTGGATATAAAATAATTGAAGTCCCTAAAAATGTAATTTATTTACCTGTAACTATTAATCAGATAAGTTCCATTACTCTAAAACTCCTTGATCAGAACGGTAATTTAATTAATTTTCGTGGAGAAACAATAACAATTAGATTGCACTTAAAGCTTCAGAATGATAGTATTTAATGAAAATTATCAGCCCCATATACATTCGCAGAATAATAAACATCATCTTAATTCATCAAAGCTAGTCAAAGGAGGAGGAACTCGACATTTTAAATACAAAAAACGATTATCATTTGAAAATAAAGAATATCTAAAATCTCTTGGATATCTACTAAAAGTAAATTAAAATGGATCTCTTTAATAATCCAATTTTTGATGAAACTATAACTAGTGCTCAATGGCATTCGTATTCTCCATTCTTAAACTCATTTGGATTAAGTGATATTATACGAATACAAATACAAAATCAGAATTTAAATATATTGCCATCAACAAGTCAAATTTATGTAGAAGGATTTGTATCAAAACATGATGGAACAGCTGTTGTAAATACTAAACTAATTAATAATGCTATACCATTTCTATTTGATGAAATTCGTTATGAACTTAATGGTAAAGAAATTGATCATAATCGTAATGTGGGGATAACTTCAACATTAAAAAACTATATTTCACTCAATCAAAATGAAAGTACAGCTTTATTCAATGGAAGTTGGTCACCTAGTGCATCAACTAAACTAAATGGAATTCATTTCAATTTTTTAATACCCTTAAAGAGATTATTAGGATTTGCAGAAGATTATAAAAATATTATTCCGAATGCAAAACATGAATTAATATTAACTCGCTCTCGATCAAATGATAATTCATTATTATGTAGTGCTACTACTGCTGCTAATGAAAAACCAAAAATTCAAATTACAAAAATACATTGGAAAGTTCAGCATATTAACTTAGCTGATAATCTTAAATTAAATTTATATAAAAGCATTGAAAATGGTTCGGTTATGAAAATTCCTTTTAGAAATTGGGAATTACACGAGTATCCTACATTACCAGCAGGAACTACACATCATATTTGGAATGTTAAAACAGCATCACAACTTGAAAAGCCTCGTTTTATAATTTTTGCTTTACAAACTAACAAACAAAATAACGTGGAAGAAAATCCATCAATTTTTAATTATTGCGATATTGAAAATATAAAAGTATTTTTAAATTCTGAATCATACCCATATGAAGATATGAATTTAGATTTTGCAAAAAACCGTTATGCTTTAGCATATGAAACATATTCAAATTTCAGAAGCCTTTATTATAATAACTCGACAACAGAACCGTTAGTTTCATGGGAAAACTTTAAAAATAATTCTCCTATCTTCATAATTGATACTCGTTTTCAAAATGATAATCTTAAAATGGGATCAGTTGATGTTAAAATTGAAATAAAGACTTTAAATGCAATTCCAAACAATACTACAGCTTATTGTCTTATTTTGCATGACCGCTTAGTGGAATTTAAACCATTAACAGGAGAAGTTGCTAAAATTATCTAAATTTATGTATAAAAAATAAATGATTTTGTCTATAAAGAAAAAGCTTATTAATAAACATGGAATATGTAATCATTGACATGCAAGGTTTTCGAGACAATAGCAATAAATTTATTTTAAAAGAAATTGCTATTCTTTCATCAAATGATGAAATTCAACATTTTATAATAAAATCACCTTACAGTTGGCATTATTTAGACGCAAAAGCAAAAACCACCAATAAATGGCTCACTAAAAATCATCATGGCTTGCAGTGGTCTGATGGTAAAACCCATTTTTGTGAAATCATCAATTTTTTGAAAATTTTTTTATCCAATCAAACAAAAATTTATGTTAAAGGAGGAGAAAAACAATCTTGGATTATTAACATATTGAAAAATAACAATGTTTTCGATTTGAATAATCGCGATTCTACATGTTTAAAAATATTGAAGAATAAGAAGAATCAGCAAATTCATTGTTCTAAAAGATGTTCTTTTAACCATATTGGTGTTTGTGCTTTGGAAAATGTTTACATGTTAAAATTGTTGATTTAGCTAATTCAAAGGGGGCTTAAGAAGAAAAGAAATGATCAGAAACATATCTAATTTACCATTTACAATCGCTAGTTTTAAAGGAAAAAATAAAAATCAATCTTTAAAAGATTAATAAACCTAAAATTCTGAAAAAATATAAGGAAAATAAAAAAAAAAAAAAAAAAAATCTGGAAAAAAATAAATAATTTAAAAAATAAAAAATTGTTGTTGTTTAATTTCTTTTGATAATTTTTTTTTTATTAATAAAATTACATTTTTTTAATAAATTCTATTTCAATAAATTTATTCTTTTTATCTGTAATTTTAAAAAAGTATTTAATTTTGCCATTGGCAATTTTTTTATTTAACAAGTTTACGATGGTGGAATTATGCTTGTCAGCATAATATTTTGGTAGATAAGTAAAAAACTTTTCTGTGTGGAAAACCACACAGCGACCCCCATCCACCTTATTTTGGAACTTTGACACTGTTTCCTGCAGTCTTGTTACTTGAAAGGTTTCATTTAAATTAACCTCACCCATTGGAACGAATTTCGTTTTTCTGTTGATATCACTTAGGAATTCTGCTAACAAATTTTCTTCTTCCATCTCGACATCGTATTCATCATCTTCTGTGAAATTTGTGAAATCTGCTAAATCTGTGATTGGATCCATTTTTTAGGTTTGCGTTGTTTTAATTGTAATAAAATACTAATATATTTTAAAGAAAACTTGGTTAATTTATGTAAAAATAATTACAAGAAAGCTTTTTTAATACAATAAAGGATGTATGCGGTTTTATGCTCTATAAATTGATAACAATATGTTTTCTTAATTTTTTTTTTTTTATTTCATAACAATATTATTATTGAGTATAATTTTTTTTTCTATGATAAGAATCGAATTAGATCATTTCAAATTTTTGGTAATAAGAAAAAAATTAAACACACTTTAATTCAGAACAAGAAATGTATAAGAATATATATACTAAAGAATGTGGTTTTTCTTTGCGGTTTATGCTGTACTTCTATGATAAGAAGCAATTTTTTTAAATTTTTAAAATTTTTTTTAAATTTATTTTGTTTTCCTTTTTTTTATATAAAAGCAGAAGCAAATAAACAAAATTAATTATAAATTAGTAAAGTTTTCATTAGTTAAGATTTAATTATTTCAGTAAAGAAAAATGCCCACAAAGTCGGAAATTGAAAAAATGGGGTATTCATCATATGGTTTACCATGTGAATATCAAATTATGGAAGCTGCAAACACAGGAAAGCCTTGCTGTGCTGTATACAGATTCTATGATCTGCTCTGGGATGATTATGATTTCAAGCAAGTCTGTCAACGTCATACATCCCCAGAGCAGGTTTTCTGTGTAAAGTGCTTTTTGGAATTTGGATCAAAAAAATCTTGGTGGTCAACTTTCCATTTACAGTATTATGTTGCTGAATTTGACTGCAAGGAAGATGCTGAATATTTTATATCTCATCAAGGACCCGAGTGTATTAGCTGCCCTATAAAAAAAAATTTATGTAAAATAATCTCAGCAGCCTATTATGATGAAAAGGCTGTTGAAATTCGTCAATTTTATATGGGAAAATGATGAAATAAAAATTTTTTGAATTTATTTAATTTAAATATATATATGTACTTTATTTTCAAATAATTTTTTTTTTTTGTTACAAAATATTTTTATGTCCCCAAGACAATGTTCTAATATTATCATGCATTACATACTTCTTATCATCTAAACAATTTAAAACAACTTTGTTGATTTCTTGAGTGTAAATTGTATGCAGTTTAGACTTAAAAATTTGCATACTTTCATAAAATATTTTTTTAGTATTTAAACAATTTCTATAATCATCAATGCTTAAATTATCAACAACAATTTTTTTTATACCTTTAGATTTTTTAATAACATTATTTTTGTCCGCTTTAATGGAATACATTTTTGAACGTAAACCTACAAATTCCAAAATAATTTTTCCATTCATTTCATCTTTAAACATCCCTAATACTTTTTTATTTAGGGATGGATAACCATAAGGGTTATTTACTTCATAGTCTGAAGTATCAAAAAATTTATGAAGATCGGGTTTGATTTCTTCATAAAAATCTTCAGTTTGAATAGTATAGACAAAACTGTCAGTATCCATATAATTCAATTGAATTTTATTTTTAAATTTCATTTTCATGAAATCATAATGAAAATCATACATCAAAACTTTTGATAGCTCTAATATACTGAAACCTGCATATATAGGTTTGTTATAACAAATTTTTGTTTTTTTCATTTCTATTGCCACTAAGTTATTTGTAAAAGATGATAAATTATGAAAATCAGGTCTTGCTATATAAGCTTTCGCACCTAAATGTTTTCCTTTACTTTCCCAAGTATCAGCTATTTGGATGACCCGATATTTCTCAACGTTCTCCATTGTTTTACCAAAAACTGCATTAACTTGCAATTTAAAGAATTTTTTTTCAAATTCATTTTTAGAATTTTGCCTATATCGAGTATTCAAATCAACGTATTTTTTAAGCCAATCTGATTGCTCAAATTGCAAAATTCTATGAATTTTTTTCAATTTTAAATTGTTATGAAGACATTGCTTAAGATTTTTATAATGAATTATATAGTTAGTTTTATTATGCAATGTAGTCAATAGTTTACCAATTTTCCCATTCGGGGGAATTTCCTTTGCTGCGCAAAACGGTAAGTCATTGTGCAAATCATGTAAAGTTTCTGGATAATCTAAATCTACTTCTAAAATATAACCAAGATTTGAATTATCCGATACTTTTGTAACATCGAAATTTGATATTAAAGATTTTTCCATCCATTTAAAATTCTTATACGGTAGATATTGTGACATTGCATAACCATAAAGATTTACAGCATCTAAATACACAATATATTGTGTGGGATCATTTTTATTAAATTTTTCCTTCATATATTTGTTATTTGCAGTTGAATGACGTAAAGAACATTGACTTATTCCACCACGCATTCCGCTTTTAATAAAGCTGTACATATTTACATCAGTAAATAGTTCTAATTCAATTTTCGTATATTTCAACATTGCTTGCCAAGAAAGCCCTGGTGCAGTATAAAAATTAGAAGGATCTAAATCATAAATTTTCATACATATTTCTCGAAAACTTTCGAAAACATCAGTCAATATTAAGACATCCGTTTTCAAATAAATTTTCATATAATCTAACAAATTACAACATTTGAAAGTTCTCCAGACTGTATATGCGTAATTGTAATCAGAATCTGAACATGGTGTTTTTGTTAATTCATTATAAAATGCAGCTTGAGATGGGAAAGTATCATTTAATTTTTCGAAAGAATCTAAATATTCGTAGGGAAATATACCTTTCTTTGTTATCAAATTATAGTGCTCTCCGAAATTATTTTTAATGTGATGCTTTTTGTTATCATCTAGATTATTAAACAAACTATTGAGACTTTCACTCATAAATCGAAAGCTGTCGAGAAATCTTAAAGAAAAGCTAACATTCTCTTCTAAAAGATAAATTCGTTTAGTTAAAGATATGTATTTTTCTTTATTTAGCGGTAAAACACTAATGCTTCCCTCAACACAATTTAAAGATCTAAACAATAAATGACAATCATAACCCGAAAAATTATGGAAAAATATTGGAAAAAATGTAGGTTTTTTAAAAAGTAAATTACATTCTTTATGTGCTGGACCTCTATAATTACCACTATAGTGGCAATGGTCTCTTACTCTATTAATATAATCTAATTGCTTACCACAAATACTGCAACAGGAATCCGTTAACTGTTGTAATTCTTCGTCTAGTGTTAAAGGTTTCATTTTTTGAATTTTCAAATTGAAATTTCTATAAAGCTCACTACAATCATTAATTAGTGATAAAATAAATTTTTGTGCACAATCTGCTCCTACACATTCCACATATTTATTCAAATTTTCATTAAAGGAACATTTTATAAAATATGCAAATGCAATCGCAACATGCTCCTTAATATTAGTAGTTGAAGGACCATTTACATCTGGTTTACATGTTGCTATCGGTTTCAATAAACTCTCGCAGTCTGCATATATTACGAATGGTGCTTTCATTTGAAGTCGATAATCAGCATACTTCAAAATTTTATTTTCTTCATCTGGTAAGTTGCAAACAATCTTTCCACATTGATTTTTATGAATCGCATATTTTTCTAATTCATCAAAATATTGCAAACAACTATTGCAAATGTATATTCGGCCATTATGTCTCGTAAGAGATTTTCTTAAAAATTTCGATAAATCCTTTATATAAACAAAATGATATCTTTCATTCGATTCAATCATCAATAAATTTATATGATGCTGTTTTTCATTTTTTGTTAAAAAATATGGACCAATCAATTCGTGTTCATTATTTTTCTTTGATTTTAAATTAAGACCAAAAACATTCACACTTACATCAGGGTTGAGTTCCTCAAATTTATAAATATCGTCTATTTTAATAGGAAATAATATATTTCCAAATTTTAAATTTTCTACTTTTCCACCATTCAAAAAAATTTCTACCGCCGCTATATCAATTATATTATAACTTCTTGGATTCCATGATTCATTTACTGCAGGCTTTAAAGCTGATATCAATGCCCATTTAAAACAATATTCATCAGAATTTTTCACATTTATGCATGCCTTTTTCTTTTCTACTGATTTGGGGAGTTGAATGTACTGTGATCCTTTTATTGGTTCATATTTATTTATATTTATTTCGAGTCCAATAATACGAATTAACGCCCATCCACTGTCCATTTCTTGAAATTCTTCACTTCTTTTTATTATACTCTCTATAATTTGGCTATAATTAGAATTGATATCAACTTCATTTAAAATTAAAACCATTTTTGATTGAAATGATTTAATGCTTAATTGCAATTCATCGTTATCATCACCGTCACCATCTGAATAAGGTTTTACATATTCAGCAAACAGTTCGAAGTTCATTTTGTAAAATTTATGTTTCAATAATGAATTCCTCAGAATAGTAAGAATATTATCCTTATTTTTATTTAAAAATTCGATTGGAACAATAATCCCCTCATCATCATTATCAATTAAAAATGTTTGAAGTCTTCTTTCAAATGATTCATTGATCACTCTAACATTGCCCCTCAATTTCTCTGCTGCATTCATTTTATGTAAATTTGTTCTTAAATGATAAACCCAGTTTAGTGTAAATATTTTGCAATAAGAACAGTATTTATGTATTTTTTTATGTCGTTCCAAATCATATTTTCGTTTGAATGTTTTTTTACAAACATCACAACAAAATTCTAGTTTAATTTTTTTATGATCCATTTTAAATATTTTTGTTGTTAGTTATTACCTTGTCTTAAACAAACTAAAATACTTATTAAAATATAATATTCAAAATATATTATTTATGATAACTTTTTTATTTTTTTGTTTTTTCTTTTTAAAATTACGTCATTTCAGATTTTTATTTTATTTGCTTTTTACATTATGTTTCACTTTTTGAAAATTTTAAATTTCTTATCAATATAATTCAATTCAACAACAATCCAAAAAAAAGCTCATGCTTTAAAAATATTTTATTTCCTTATCAGCATATTTAAATATTTTTTTTTTTTTTTTTTTTTTTTTTTTTTTTTTTTTTTTTTTTTTTTTTTATTTATTGAATTAACTTGTCTTAAACAAACGCTTCATAACACAAAAATTATCACCAAAGCCCTTTCAATCACTGCCACTGCCACCGCCACTGTCTCCACCAATGTACACGATCTGTACACGATCCCATTTTTTCTTCACTTTTTACCCTGTACACAACCCTAATCTTTAATTTTTACATTCACCGACATCTGGTGACCACTAACGGCAAATAACCACTTTTTGCGTTTTTCTACATTAGCGACCACTAACGGAAAATAACAACTTTTTGCGTTTTTCATACATTAGCTCTCTCATATAATTTATTCGACGTACACCGACATCTAGTGACCACTAACGGCAAATAACACATTCACACACACCTAGTGACCACTAGTGGCAAATAACAACTTTTTGCGTTTTTCATACATTAGCTCTCTCATACACTCATCGACAACTAGTGAGCACTAGCGGCAAATACACCGACATCTAGTCGCCACTAGCGGCCACTAGAGGCAAATTACCGACATCTAGTGGCAAAAAGCGGCAAGTAGCAAGTTTTTGCGTTTTTCATACGTTAGCTCTCTCATATCCTAACTACTGATTCATGAGTTAAATTCTATTGATTTAAAGACGAACAAAATTATTAATGTTATAAAAACTGACCATCTTAATAAAGAAGAGAAAGAAAAAGTAAATGAAATTGTTACAAAAAATAGGGATTTGTTTTATCAAGAGGGCAGTAAACTAACAAATATTGAAATAATCAAACATCAGATAATCACAAAACATAGTCAACCAATATATTCGAAAATTTATCGCTTTCCAAAAATCCATGAACAGGAAGTGGAAAACCAAACATCTGAAATGTTAGCCCAAGGGATTATTAAATATAGTAATTCCCCCTATAATTCACCTATTTGGATTGTTCCAAAAAAAATGGATCAATCGGGCAAACAAAAATGGAGAATCGTTGTCGACTACAGGAAACTCAATGAGATCACTGTAGACGACAAATTTCCCATCACAAATATAGATTCTCTGTTTGACAAGTTGGGTCGAGCCCAATATTTTACGACCTTGGACCTAGCCAAGGGTTTTCATCAGATTCTAGTAGACGAAAAGGATCAAGCTAAAACTGCCTTTTCGGCGCCTCAGGGTCACTATGAATATGTCAGGATGCCATTCGGGTTGAAGAATGCTCCTGCCACATTTCAACGTATGATTAACTACGTTTTGCGTGACTTCATCAATGTTTTTTGCGTTGTACATCTCGACGATATACTTATATTTAGTACATCACTGCAAGAACATTTGGAGGCCATTTCAAAAATTTTCCAAAAGTTGAGAGAATTCAATTTAAAGATCCAAATTGATAAATTTGTCGTAAAAAAAGTTGTCGTAATAAAAAATTTAAAATTGCCAAAAACGAAAAAATCTATTAAGAGCTTTTTAGGGATAACTGGTTATTATCGCAAATTCATACGTGATTATGCAAAAATAGCCCAACCGTTAACTCATTGCTTGAAAAAAGATAGTAAAATTGATATAAATAATAACAAATACGTAGAAGCGTTCGAAAAATTAAAACGGCTTATAACTGAGGATCCAATTTTAAGGTATCCTGATTTCAAACAGAGATTTACTCTAACGACTGATGCAAGCCAATATGCAATTGGGGCTGTTTTATCACAAAATGGTCACCCAATTTCCTTCGCAAGTCGTACTCTTAACGAGCATGAAATTAAATATAGTACGATCGAAAAAGAACTGCTATCAATAGTATGGTCCACAAAATACTATAGACCATATTTATATGGTGTTAAATTTACAATTAAAACGGATCATAAACCACTGGTCTGTTTAAACTCCTTAAAAGAGCCTAATTCCAAGCTCCAAAGATGGAGAATTAAATTAAATGAGTTTGTGTTCGATATCGAGTACTTAAAGGGAAAAGACAATAAAGTCGCTGACTTTTTAAGTAGAATTGATGTCGAAAATAACGAAGTTAACGCTTTAAATATTCAAAAAAACACCATTGTTGAAGATTCTAGTGATAGGGCTACAATTCATAGTGCTGTCGAAAATTTGGACAACACTATTCCAATTATAGATAATATTGTTAACAAATATCTTTCTCAAATACACCTTGTGGAAAACAAATCAGAAGAAATTATAATAAAATTTAAAAGATATAGAAAGTTATATATATCTGTAGAAGATCTCAAAAATGAAAATTACTTAAATAATGTATTTAGAAAATTTATAAAGAAAGGTACTACTGCCATTTATTCTAAATTAAGTGATAATTTATATGCAATCATCCAAAATAAACTCATCGAACTATTTAGTAGTGATAAAAACATAAAATTCGTAAAATGTTCAAAACTTGCTCACGACATTGAAAATGAAGAAGATCTATTAAAAATAATAAAACAATGTCATGAAAAAACTAATCATCGCGGCATATTAGAAAATTTTACAGAAATAAAGGATTTATATTATTTTCCTAAATTAAAGGATTTTATTTATAAATTTGTTAATAACTGTGACGTTTGTAACTTGGCTAAATATGATAGACATCCGAATAAACTCAAATTTCAACTATCTGAAACTCCTTCTGAGTTGAATGAAATCATTCACGCTGATGTCTTTTATTTGAATAAAGAAATATTTTTAACATCTATTGATAAGTTTAGCAAACATTTAACAATATCTAAATTAAACGACAGAAATAGTATTACTATAGTTCAGGCATTAAAACTCAGAAATTCTCTTTTCGGGAAACCAAAGAAATTTATATTCGATAATGAATTCGATAGTCTAAGTCTTAAAGATTTTTGTAGGGTAGAGAATATCGAAGTTCATTTCACATCACCCAGAAGCCATACTGGAAATTCGGATATAGAAAGAGTTCATGGAACTATATTAGAACACATTAGAATTTTAAATCTTACTGAACCTAATTCTGATACTGAAAGTAAGATACTTAAAGCTGTTGAAGCTTATAATAATACTATTCATTCAACAACTGCGACAAGACCTATTGACTTTATTAACGGGAAGGTCTTAGATTTTAATATCATCAAGAATAGATTATTAGATAATAAAAATAAAGTTATATCAAAATTAAATGAAAATAGAAAGAATTTCGAAACACCAAATGCTGATGAAATTCTTGTAGAAAACCCAGCCGCAGTTCGTCATAAAGAAGTTCCGAAATATAAAAAAAATTAATTGTAAACAATTTAATAATAAAGTAATAGATATTAAGAATAAAAATATACATCCGTTTAGAATCAAAAGAAACTTTAAAAAATTTACAGGTAATAATGTTACTAATGCTAGCCCAAGTAAACCCATGTCAAGCTATGATTAATTTGCAAAAATTGGAAAGTGAAGCTGGATTTACCATTATACAACAGGAAAACATCCAAATCATAGAAAATTATCATAAAATCATTCATAAAATAAATCTTGAGGAAATACAAACGGCTATAAACCTGATAGAAAATAACATCAACCTATCTTTTAGCCTGCCAAATGATGAAATTCACATGAAAGCTTTATTAAATAAAATCAATAATATTAAACATACTTTAAAAACTTTAACTTCTTTTAGATATAAAAGGGCTCTAATCAACCTCGGTGGTTCATTTCTCAAATGGATATTTGGAACCATGGATGAAGACGACCGAGCTGAATTAGAAGAGCATTTAAAACTAATCGATGAAAATAACCATCATTTAATAACAAATTCTAATAAACAAATAAAAATAAACGGTAATATCGAAAATAATTTAAAATTAATACAAAAAACTATTAATAAAAATAACGTAATAATTAATAAACTTTTAAAAGATGCTTCAATAGATAATAAAAAATTAATTAAACAATTTGAATTTTTCCAAATATTAACAAATATAAATCTTTTAAACGAAGAACTAGAAAAAATTCAAGAGAATATAACTTTTCTAAACATCAAATTATGAGTAGATCTATTCTTACGCCAGAAGAAATAGATCTATTCGAAATAGATTCTTTTAAAATCCAAGAAATAAAAAGTTCTCTAGCAACATATGATAATTATCTAATTTTCGTTCTGGAAATGCCAATTGTAAATAACGTAACAGCTAACAAACTAAAAATTTTACCAGTTCCAAATTCAAACTTTGGAGAACTTAATATCGATACTGTTGACTATATTTCATATAAAAATAGAATTTTTCACTACTCTGAAGAGAGATATATAAATAAATTAAAAACAGCGTCAAATTGTATTCAAAATTTATTTAACAAAACTTATAATGATTGTACAAAAAATATTGAAAATAAATTTAAATTAATTGAAATTGATACTGGAACTATTTTGATAAAGAATGCAAAAAACTTAAAATTAAATAACAATTGTAATAATGTTGAATATGTATTAAATAAAAATTATGTAATATCTTTTAAAAATTGTTCAATTGAAATAAATAACATGAAACTTTCAAATAAACTTAAAGAATTTAAACAAATTATTGTAATCCCAAGTTATATTAAAATGAATAACGTTTCTAAAATAATAAATCTTAAATCTTTAAATTATAAACAAATCGAAAATTATAATAAAATTACAGAAATCAAATCTGAAAAGAAAGAAAATAAAATATTAATTTATGTCAATAATATAGTATTAATAATGTTTATAGTAATATCAATTGTAATATTTTTAAGGAAATTTAAACAAAGGAAACAATTAGTAGCAATTAACGTTAAAGAAAATATTGTTCAGGAGAACAATGATCTTAAGGATGGGGTAGTTATCTATCCTCTAAATGTCAATTCTTAAATTATACATTTAAGAACCATAACTTAAATTCCTTAAGCATAAATTCCGTATTTTTTTATTAAATTCTTTTATACTTTGCTTTCAAGTAAACAAAAGCATCAAATTACATTTTCGCTTTTGGGTTTTTTTAATCTTTCATATAATTTTTACTGTCGCGATAAAAAAAATGATGACATCGCGAATAATTGCAACTAGTTATTTCCAACTGTACAATTTTATACAAAATTAAAGTTCAGTTATAATTTTGGTATCAAGCCGTTAAAATGTGAATAAGATTTTAAAATAATAAGAGATAAAAAAAAGATTTATATTTAAATAATTAAGTTAATAAATAAATAAATTGAAAGATAATAAAATAAAACGAGTTATCTAAATTAATTAATTAAAAACAGGAAGTCTCCCTCCGAACCTAAATTTCGCGCACTGCACTCAATGATTGGGGGCATTAAAACAAACAAAAAATTGTACTGGGGGTCTATTGTGGACCCTTTTCGAGATATGAGGGATTGAAAATTTTTAGGAGACTTTTCATAAAAAAATCAATAACTTTTAGCAGCTTACTGTAGAGAGATAAAAAAAATCCATTTTGTAGAGTAAGTTGTCAGCTTTAATTTTTGTGTACTAATGATCCCATTTCTCAAAAATGGTTAGAGATAGAGAAAAAGCTATTATGTACTAATTATAGGGCTTGAAAAGCTGTCTCGAAATATGCAATAAAAAGGAACTGTTGGGTATATGGGGATCATTAGTACACAAAAGTTGAAGCTTTACTTGTTTTCCTATGTCGTATTAATATTTTTACTTTATTTATAATAGTTTCTACTTGATTTTCTAAAGTTGAAATTTCATTTTGTAAACCTGAATGTTTTTTATATTTTTTTCTAAAATTTTCAAAATATTTAGAATTTCTTTAGGGTCAATAATGTGTAGTATAGTGTCATATTTTTCTATTATATCAACGTTATTTAATTTGAGAAACGCCAAAATAGGATTCAATTTTCTCTACTACCAGATGGGATTGGGTTGTTGTCATTATTGATATTATGAGCAATATTTGTAGTATCCAGTTAATCTGAAATTTTTTTTTTTCATTTAATGTTACTAGAATGGATATTTTCTAATTTGTTTTTTAAATATTTAGGTTGTTCTTTGTGCCTAACACTTTTGTAGTTTTTTATAAAGCCTTCTACTCTACTGTCTGAGAAGGATTCTCTTTTTGTATTTCATTGGTAATATTTTGATTTTTTAAGTTTTCATAGATTTTTATACCCTACACCTGAATAGGTAAAAGCGTATATTAACTTTGGTATGGTGTTTGTAACCACCTAAAGGAAGCGAGCTAGATATGGAAAAGTATATAT
Source organism: Dolichopus griseipennis (assembly GCA_963082915.1). NCBI lineage: Eukaryota > Metazoa > Arthropoda > Insecta > Diptera > Dolichopodidae > Dolichopus > Dolichopus griseipennis. The sequence continues at coordinate 54,760,106 of OY720445.1, read as the reverse complement.
ATTTGCAATCAGCGTGACCTCCTTAGTCGATATAGCCATGTCCGTCCGTAGGCACGATAACTCAAAAAATAATGGAGCTATCTAGGAGTAGTTTACTCCTAGACAATTAGGTATAATATAAAGTGAAGTAAAGGATTCAGAACCATTTTTTGTGTATGTACATACATTTGTAGTAAAAATTTCAGATTTTATTATTGAAATGTAGTGCTTATTTGCCTATGTAGCTACTAAATTTAAAAATGGAATAAGAGGAGGAAAAATTTATCAATTTTTTAATTGATTAGTTATTTTTTTTAATATCTTTGTAGATATGTTATAAATCTTAAAATTGTGATTTTAAAAAAAAATCTCGACTTCTGTCAACTTAACTATTATTTTGTATTTTGGCAGCTTCAATATAAAATAATACTAAGTACCTAACTTTTTACTTATGAATTATGATAGGTATGTTAAATTTTGTTGTACATATAATGATCTATGAATGAACTTTTTAATTAGGATACAGAATACATACAACATAGTTCAAATCGTACTAAAATGTTTAGAAAAAAGTATAGTTTTTTATATGTAGGACAGCATTAACTCGAATTTTGGCTACTTGACTTCAGTAAAAATTTATATATATATATTTGTTTAGAAAAATCATCAAATTTTCAGAATATTATATATTTTTTTGTGTAATAAGTGTACAAAATTAAGTATACTCTCTTTATAGCGCGTTAAGCTAAAATTCAAAAAATCTTAAAAACGTTTTTATAATTGAAAAAAATTATAAATTTTTTTTTTAAGCAAATTTCAAACGCAAGAATTGTTGACAACATTGTTGCCATACATTTGATTATGTATTGGAAAAAAAAATTAGTTTCGTGTAATATTAGTCTAATATAAATTACACAAAACGGATTTTTTATGTAAATTTAAAAGCACAAAAAGCTCAAATTTCGAGCAAAGGGCGTTATAAAGGGCGAGCAAAGGGCGAGCAAAGGGCGACTAGTTATATATATTCGATATAATTAAAAGTTTTATTTTCATAATTTATTATAAATTTTTGATCAAACATTATTTCTTTATTGTTATTATTTGTCATTGGAATAAGCAAATATTTTTGTACAGATATTATATTGTTCGGTACTTTAATTACAAAAATTATTTTTTCGAAATTATCAATGACAGTTTCAAGTTTAATATTTTGAAATTTATATTCGGTTATTTCGTCATTAGTTAGTATGTATATTACTATGAATTATACCTGACCTAGCAGAGGAAATGTTATCTTGTATATGTTCCACGTTGTTTTGAAAAATTTTGAGCTTAAGTAAAAAGTCTGTGTACATTGTTTGTCTAAAAATTATTAAAAAATTTTATTGTCTTTACTGATATCATTTAATTTCTCGTTAATGATGGTTCTGTCTTTTTCCATTATAGTACAAAGTTTTACAAAAGTATCATTAAAGTGCTGATTTACTGTTATTTGTGAATTTACAGTTACTGTATTATCATGATCGTTTTAGTCTAAAATTGTGGTCCTCCATTTCTACTCTTCCTGTGTCGTCCATTGTTCCGTAAAGCCATTTATAAACCGTACCTGTAAAATTTAATAGACCTCTTTTTATACCCTACACCTATAGAACAGGTAAAGAGGTATATTAACTTTGGTGTGGTGTTTGTAACCACATAAAAGAAGCGAGCTAGATATGGAAAATTATATAAAGGGTGTCCGGGACTCAAGTACGCGCACTGCACTCAGTGATTGGTGGCAATAAAACAAACAAAAAATTGTCCTGGAGGGGGGGGGGGGTCTATTTTGAAACCTTTTCGATATATGAGGGATTTAAGATTTTTAGGAGACTTCATAAAAAAATCAATAACTTTTGAACAGCTTACTGTAGAGAGATAAAAAAAAATCCATTTTGTAGAGTAAGTTGTCAGCTTTAATTTTTGTGTACTAATTATCACATATCTCAAAAATGGTTAGAGATAGATTAAAAGTTATTATGTACTAAATATAGGGCTTGAAAAGCTGTCTCGAAATATGCTATAAAAAGGAACTGTTGGCATAATGGGGATCATTAGTACACAAAAATTAAAGCTGACAACTTACTCTACAAAATGGATTTTTTTTATCTCTCTACAGTAAGCTGCTCAAAAGTTATTGATTTTTTTATGAAAAGTCTCCTAAACATCTTCAATCCCTCATATCTCGAAAAGGGCCCACAATAGACCCCCCCTCCAGTACAATTTTTTGTTTGTTTTAATGCCCCCAATCACTGCGTGAATTGCGCGTACTTGAGTTCCGAACACCCTGTATATTTGTGATCAGCGTGACCTCCTTAGTCGATATAGCCATGTCCGTTTGTCCGTTCGTATGAAAAAAAATAAAAGAAAATAATGGAGCTATCTTGATGAAATTTTAACTGTAGGCTACTAGGGTTGAAAGTACGGCGGTGATTGCAAATAGGCGAAATCGGTCCCTGGGTTCGGATTCTGGACCTTGTAATCGGTTCAAGGGCTCAAATTTGTGCTGTAGGTTACTAGTAATGAAACTACGGCGGGGATTGTATACGGTCGAATTTGGGAAATGAGTTCGGAGCCTAGAAGCTTTTGATCGATTTGAGGCCAAAGGAGTATAATTTCGAAGCCAAAGAATATATTTCCTATGTGTCCCCAAAATTTAAACTTAATTGTAGTGGTGGTTCAGGTGCCTTCTAGGAAATCCCAAAATTAAGAAGCTTATCTTCGAAATTCAGGAAGATAGATACTCTAAATTTGATACATGAGGGTTCCTTCCTATTACCGTTTTTATCTAACACTGTTATATTTTTAAAAGGCTAAGAATTTTACCGTAATTTAAAAAAAATTCTTAAATTAAAAAAAATTTTTTTTTTAATAAACGATTAAATTCCTTTTTTTTTAATTTTTATTATATCATATATTTTATTGAATTATTACCTTAGGCGATTTATAAATAAGACATTGTGTGCGATACTTAAGCTATATTTAAAGGCACTTTATGTTAAATTAATTTTTATTTTAAAATAAATTATATGGAAAGATCTAAATTTGTAATTGTATTTTAGAAATACATTTATTGCATATTTTGCGTTTATAACTTTTCTAAAAGGTACATAAACTAACAATTGAAAATAATTGCAATTTTGAAAAATTTTGATTATTAAATATATTATGCTTTATCACCAAATTTAATAATTTAATTTTTTCACTTTTCTAATTTAATTGAAATAAATATATTTTCATTTATTTCAAGTTTTTTTGTTTTTTAATATCTTTAAATAGATAAATTAGTAAGAATTTGTAATATTTTGAATAGATGAAATAATTAGAAAATGTTTTTAGTATTATAAAGTTAATTTGGATAGCTATGTCTTACGATAAAACTAATAACAGCTTTTATGGTTTTCAAATGATTTATGAATATCTAATTAAATTTGAACCAAATAAATGTAGGGTATTTCTAAGTCAGTTACACCGACTAACTGTTTCTTTACTTGTTTTCCTATGTCGTATTAATATTTTTACTTTATTTCTAATAGTTTCTACTTGATTTTCTAAAGCGGAAATTTCATTTTGTAAACCTGAATGTTTTTTATATTTTTTTCTAAAATGTTCAAAATATTTAGAATTTCTTTAGGGTCAATAATGTGTAGTTTAGTGTCATATTTTTCTATTATATCAACGTTATTTAATTTGAGAAACGCCAAAATAGGATTCAATTTTCTCTACTACCAGATGGGATTGGGTTGTTGTCATTATTGATATTATGAGCAATATTTGTAGTATCCACTTGATCTGAAATTTTTTTTTTTCATTTAATGTTACTAGAATGGATATTTTCTAACTTGTTTTTTAAATATTTAGGTTGTTCTTTGTGCCTAACACTTTTGTAGTTTTTTATAAAGCCTTCTACTCTAATGTCTGAGAAGGATTCTCTTTTTGTATTTCATTGGTAATATTTTGATTTTTCAAGTTTTCATAGATTTTTATACCCTACACCTGAATAGGTAACAGGGTATATTAACTTTGGTATGGTGTTTGTAACCACCTAAAGGAAGCGAGCTAAATATGGAAAAGTATATATTTGTAATCAGCGTGACCTCCTTAGTCGATATAGCCAAGTCCTTCCGTAGGCACGATAACTCAAAAAATAATGGAGCTATCTTCATCAAATTTGTGCTGTAGGTTACTAGTAATGAAACTACTTGGGGATTGCGTAATGGAGAAGCTTCAAATTTGGCACAAGGGTGTTCTTTACTATCTCTTGCGTGTCCCCCTAATTTGGGATCAAATGGAGTGGTGGTTCAGTACACCTCTTAGACCTCCCAAGTTTTAAAAGCTTATAATCGAAATTACTAAAAATAGTAACTTAAAATTAAGATAAAACATTAAAATTGTGTACAAGGGCTAACTAGTTCTTAAAGTACAGCGCTGACTGTATAAAGGTGAAATCAGCCCAAGGGTTCGGATTCTGGACCTTTTAATCGGTTTCAGGGCTAACGAACTTATATAGAAAAAAAACGATAACTTAACAACAATTGACGCTATCTTCATGAAATTTGTGCTGTAGGTTATTGGTAATAATACTACGGCGGCGATTGCGTACGGTGAGGATTGGACAATGGGTTCGGAACTTTTTGATCGAATTTAGGCCAAACTAGCATAATTCCGTAACCAATGAAGATAGAACCTCCAAATTTGGTATCAGGGTCTCCCTTTTGATTTCCTTAGTCTCCTTCAAATTTGAGCACAATTGGAGAAGTGAGTGTGGACCTGCCACTCAGTTCCGAGAACCTTAAAGCATATTTTCGAAATGAATAAAGATAGTAACTTGAAACAAATGTAGAAGCTTTAAATTTGGCACATGGGTGTTCTTTACTATTTCCTGCGTGTCCCTCTATTTTTGGATTAATGGGAGTGGTGTTTCAGTACCTCTCTTAGACTCCCCAATGTGTAAAAGCTTATCATCGAAATTAATAAAACTAGATAAAGTTAAGGTAACACGTTCCAATTGTGTACAAGGGTTAACTAGTATTGAAAGTATGACGGGTACTGCATATGGGCGAAATCGCACCATGGTTTCGGGTTCTGAAACCCTTGAAAAGTTCAAGGGGTAACAAACATATATCTTAAAAACACCATAACTCAAAAAATAATGCCGCTATTTTGATCAAATTTAAACTCTAGGTTACTAGTACTGAAAGTACCATGGGAATTTTTTTTTCTGGTCGAGTTTAATTTCAAAGCCAAAGAATATATTTCCTATGTGTTCTCGAAATTTTGACTTAATTGTAGTAGTTCTGCTATGTTCAAAGGTATTTGCTGCATTTATGTAAAATTTATTTTTATATTTAAATGAATTATATGAAAATGTCTAAATTTGTAATTGCATTTTAGAAATACATTTATTGCATATTTTGCGTTTATAAGCTTTTCTATTAGATATATAAACTAACCATTTAAAATAATTGCAATATTGAAAAATTTGGATTATTAAATATATTATGCTTTGATTAGCTTTTTATCACAAAGTTTAATAATTCAAATTTTTTCACTTTTGTAATTGAATTGAAATAAATATATTTTCATTTAATTCAAGTTTTTTTGTTTTTTAGTATTTTTAAATAGATAAATTAGTAAGAATTTGTAATATTTTTAATAGATAGTGTAATTAGAAAATGTTTTTAGTATTATAAAGTTAATTTGGTTAGCTATGTTTTACGATCAATTTAATAACAGCTTTTTATGGTTTGAACCAAATAGGTGTAGGGTATTTCTAAGTCGGTTGCACCATCTGACTGTTTCTTTACTTGTTTCTAATTATACTTAAGCCTCTATTTTCGATTCCCAAGGTTCAAATTTGTTCGCCCTATTTATTGTGTAATCTCTCAACATCGAGCTTTCCGGTATGGTTTTTAGGTTTTACCAAATGAAGTTCTATATTTTTATTTCTTAAATATTCTTTAATATTTATACTTTTTAGCTTATTATCAATTATAAATTTGTTAAAATCACCGTTCTGTGATTTATACTCTCTTAATTTTTCTAATATAGTTTGGTTTGTTCTGTCAGTAATGTAATATGCAGTTGTAAACTTTAAAAACCTATCAATAAAAATTAAGAAATTTGCTTTTGAATTTGTATAAATGTTCATTTGGATTATTTCCTTTGAATCTTTGGGAGTCTATGTCATTTTAAATTTTTCTTTTATAGGATTTCGATCATATATTTTCCCGATTATTAGTTAATTTCCATAATAAATATAAGCGTCTTCATTAAATTAGCGCGGTAAATCTGACCTTATTTCTTTGCTAACAAAAGTTTTTCTATTTAAAGTACTAAAAGCTATAGGTTTATTTAAAGTTTGTTTCTTATATTGAGGGAGTTTATTTTCGACCAATAAAGTTGTAGAAGTTCCTGTATCTATTAGACATTTGATCTTATCTTTTCCTATTGTTAATTCCACTATTCGTAAGTATATTTTTGAGGAGGATTCTTCTTGTACATGATCAACATCCATGCGTTCTGGATTCATATAGTTAGTTGGTCTGTTAGAATAATTATTATGACGATTGTTATTAGTTAATTTTGTTTGTACGGAATTAGTTTATCTATTTCGAAAGTCATTTTGTCTAAATTATTATTTTTATATTTTGAATTATTAAAATTGGAACTGTTATGATTGAAACGATTTGAATGATTATATTTAGTAAAAAACTGTTGTTGTTTATTTTTAAATTTAGTATTTTGGCTTTCAAATTTATTATTTACATTATTTGTTTGGTATTTATTTTCTCGAATTAATCCAGAGTTTTCTAATAAACTATAAGCTTCTCTAAGATTTTCTATATTTTTATTTGAAATTACAGACGCTAAATTCATATCGATATTATTTACAAATGTGCTAATAATAATAATTTTTTCATTTATTTTTCAATTAAATTCGTCAGGTTTGCTTACATCATATTATTCATATTTTTCATTCAGTTTAGATAGTATTAATATTAATTTATAAAAGTAATCACTTACCGAAATATTTTTTATTGAAAATACTTTTGTTCAAGTTGGTGATATGTTTCTTTGATTCCAAATACTGATATTAGAGCTGTTTTGATGTTTATCCATGTTTTTTCTGTTCCTAAAGTCATTATTGCATCGAGAGCTGCTCCTTGTATTTTATTGATTATAACTCATTGTAGTATGTAGTCCTTTGCAACAGTGTTGTGTCCCAATAGCGGAAGAATTGTATCCACTTCATTTAGGAATGAACTAAGAGATTATTCTTTGTCTCCCCGAAATTCATGGATGCGTTGGGCATCCTTTATATCATTCGCACTAAGTGTGAAACTATTTGGATTACTCTAACAGGAATTTCGTACACTTTTATTCTTTTGTCTTTTGCACAATATTTTTCTTTTGGCATAGAGTTTTCTTATTGTTTAAATAATTATATTTATTGTTTTAGCCCTTAGCACTGTTTTAATACCCTACACCTATAAAATAGGTAAATTGCTATTTCAACTTTGGTATAATGTTTGTAACCACCTAAAGGAAGAAAGCTAGATATGGAAAAGTATATATATATTTTTGTTTTCTTTATTTATAACTAGCTGTGCCCGGTCCGCGTTGCTGGCCCCCGTCCGTGTTGCTGGTCCCGGTCCATGTTTCCATAGAGTCAAAGCAAAAGCTCTAATGACTGGAGATTTTAAATAAAGGAAAAAATTCTTTGGAATCTCTCAAACAAATAAAAAATAATTAAAAAATTAAATTAATTTTTTAATTTATTTAAACGATTTCTTAAAGTATTTTTAATTTCTTTAATTTCTTAATTTATTTAAAAAGCTTCATTGTTTGTAAATGATATTAAAAATATATATTTTATTATTCATTTTTAAGGATGCATTTCAATGTGAAATAACACATCATTTTCAGCTTTCAATTTTACAGTTGATGATGATGTGTTATTTCACATTGAAATGCATCCTTAAAAATGAAAAATAAAATATATATTTTTAATAAAAATTTTAAATTATTTATTTAAATTGTTGAAATTTTGTTAAATTTATTAATTTTTATTCTTATTAGTGGAAAGTAAAGCCATACAATATCGAGAAAATTTTTGATATTTATCATAGATTAATTTATAAAATTGGTTTTACGGACAAAAGTTTAAATAATAAGAAGAAGTTAATAGGTATTTTATTAATTGTTTTTTTTCTTTGAATTTTTTTTTTACTTACCTATCTCTTTCTTAGCAATATATTATGTAGGTACTATGAAAAGTAAAATTTTAATCTAACTTAATATTAATTCGTGATTTTTCTTTTTGCACATAGTCTTTGCTTTGGGTGAGTTTCTGGTTGTGAATACGTTCAATAAGGACACAGTATAGTGTAGGATAAAAACTGTTGAAACGTTTTTATAAACCATTTGCTTAACCAAAGCAAGCATAATTAACAAATAGTGTTGTTCTAGTGGGGGGTTGAATTTTTTGTACACATAATTAATTTTAATTAAAAACAAATTTTTTAAATTTTAAATTACATTCTTTCCTTTTTTTTATAATCTAATTAGTCGGCATTTTGAAAAAACAAAATTCAACTGAAAATAAATATATATATATGTATATATATAGATTTATATATATATGCGCGTTTAAATATATATATATATATATATAATATATATGTATTTATTTATGACTACCTATGAATTCGCCAAGATCTTTTCAATGATATCCCACATGATCATATACAGCAAATTTTATATGAAGGGCTTTAAACGCTTACTGGACCCAAGTGGGGCGTCCTGGAAACTTGGTCTTCAAACAAAAGTTGTTGAGCTCGCAAAGACTTTTTCAATGATTCCCCACATAATCATATACAGCTGATTTTATATCAAGGGCTTTAAACGCTTTCTGGACCCAAGTAGAGCGCCCTGGAACCTTGGTACCCAAACAAAAGTTGTTAAACTCGGCAAGACCTTTTCAATGATACCCCACATGATCATATACAGCTGATTTTATATCACGGCCTTTAAACGCTTTCTAGGCCCAATAGGGGCGTCCTGGAGGAATTTTCTTAATTTTTCTTTCTAGAAGGTTCTTTTCTACAAAGTGTTAGAAAACTAAAAAAAAATTATTGAATAAAATCGGTAAAGTCGTTCTCAAGTTATGCCGTGACCAACAGAAATAGCGATTCATTTTTATATATATAGATATAAAATTAAATATACATACATAATTTAGTTTTTTCAGTAAATAGATTGAGACCTATGCCTAAGGTCATATAATTTTTGTAAGAATTATTTAACAATAGAATAAGAAAAAGTAAAACAAAGGAAAAAAAAATATTTAATGATATTCATTTACAAATTTTTCATAGGATTTCATCATAAAAATTTACTCTTTTTTTATACCCTACACCTATAGAATAGGTAAAGGGGTATATTAACTTTGGTATGGTGTTTGTAACCACCTAAAGGAAGCGAGCTAGATATGGAAAAGTATATATATTTGTGATCAGCGTGACCGCCTTAGTCGATATAACCATGTCCGTCCGTCCGTCCGTCCGTAGGCACGATAACTCAAAAAATAATGGAGCTATCTTGATGAAATTTTAACTGTAGGTTACTAGGACTGAAAGTACGGCGGGGATTGCATATGGGCGAAATCGGCCCATGGGTTCGGATTCTGGACCTTTTAATCGGTTTCAGGGCTAACGAACAAATATAAAAAATCACGATAACTCAACAACTAATGACGCTATCTTCATAAAATTTGTGCTGTAGGTTACTAGTAATGAAACTACTTCGGGAATTGCGTAAGGTCGGGATTGGACCATGGGTTCGGAACCTAGAACTTTTTGATCGAATTTAGGCCAAACGAGCATAATTCCGAAAAAAATGAAGATAGAACCTCCAAATTTAGTATCAGGGTGTCTCTTCCTATTTCCTAAGTGTCTTGTGAATTTGGGTCCCATTGGAGTAGTGGGTCGGGGACCAGCCACACATTTCCGAAAGACCTTAAAGCATATCTTTAAAATTAATAAAGATAACAACTTGAAAAAATGTAGAAGCTTCCAATTTGCCACAAGGGTGTTCTTTACTATCTCTTGCGTGTTCCCCTAATTTGGGATCAATTGGAGTGGTGGTTCTGTACCCCTCTCAGACCTCCCAAGTTTTAAAGGCTTATAATCGAAATTACTAAAAATAGTTACTTAAAATTAGGATAGACCGTTCAAATTGTGTACAAGGGTTAACTAGTACTATAAGTACAGCGCGGACTATATAAGGGCGAAATCAGCCCAACGGTTCGGATTCCGGACCTTTTAATCGATGTCAGGGATAAGGAACATATATAAAAAATCACGATAACTCAACAACTAATGAGGCTATCTTCATGAAATTTGTGCTGTAGGTTATTGGCAGCGAAACTACGGCGGTGATTAAGTACGGTGAGGATTGGACAATGGGTTCGGAACTTAGAACTTTTTGATCGAATTTAGGCCAAACGAGCATAATTCCGAAACCAATGAAGATAGAACCTCCAAATTTGGTATCAGGGTGTCCCTTCCTATTTCGTAAGTGTCTTTGAAATTTGGGCCCCATTGGAGTAGTGGATCGGGGACCAGCCACTCAGTTCTTAGGACCTTAAAGCATATTTTCGAAATTAATAAAAATAGTAACTTGAAACAAATGTAGAAGCTTCAAATTTGGCCCAGGGTGTTCTTTACTATTTCTTGCGTGCCCCCCTAATTTGGGATCAATTGGAGTGGTGGTTCAGAACCTCTCTTAGACCCCCCAATGTGTAAAAGCTTATCATCGAAATTAATAAAACTAGTAACTTAAAATTAAGATAGAGCGTTCCAATTGTGTACAAGGGTTAACTAGTATTGAAAGTATGACGGGACTGCATATGGGCGAAATCGTACCATAATTTCGGGTTCAGGAACCCTTGAAAAGTTCGAGGACTAACAAACATATATCTTAAAAACACCATAACTCAAAAAATAATGCCGGTATTTTGATGAAATTTAACAGTAGGTTACTAGTAATGAAAGTACCATGGGAATTGGTTGTGGTCGAGTTTAATTTCGAAGCCAAAGAATATATTTCCTATGTCCTATGTGTCTCCGAAATCTAGACTTAATTGTAGTGGTTCAGCTATGTTCAAAGGTACTTGCTGCATTTATGTAAAATTTATTTTTATATTTAAATGAATTATATGAAAAGGTCTAAATTTGTAATTGTATTTTAGAAATACTATTTATTGCATATTTTGCGTTTATAAGCTTTTCTATTAGGTATATAAACTAACCATTTAAAATAATTGCAATTTTTAAAAATTTGGATTATGAAATATATTATGCTTTGATTATCTTTTTATCACAAAATTTAATAATTAGAATTTTTTCATTTTGTAATTGAATTGGAATAATTGTTTTTTAATATTTTTAAATAGATTAATTAGTAAGAATTTGTAGTATTTTTTAATAGATAGTGTAATTAGAAAATGTTTTTAGTATTATACAGTTAATTTGGTTAGCTATGACTTACGATCAAATTAATAACAGCTTCTATGGTGTTAAAATGACTTATGGATATGTCCTTAAATTTGAACCAAATAGGTGTAGGGTATTTCTAAGTCGGTTGCACCGACTGACTGTTTCTTTACTTGTTTTGTATTAATTCTTCATATTTTAATTTATTATTTTTGTTATATTTTTAAAACAACACAACAAAAAAAAATAAAAAAATTTTAACTTATTTAATTTATTTATGAATTTTAGTTAATGTAGGATTTAATTATTAGTTTGTTAGTATTTCTAGTTTTATTAAAATATTATGTACTAAATATGGTGGATTTAATCTTTTGTGTAAATAGATTAAGGTTATTAATTAATTCAATTTGTTCTGGAAGTTCATTATAAACCTTAAGGCAATTATATAAGCAGTTATTCTTTTGATGTCATGTTCTAAAAAGGGCAGAAGCTCGATTTGTTCCTAGTATTATGGTTGTGTATGTCAAAATTCCTATTTAGAATGAAGTTATGTTTTAATTGATTATTAATAATTTTGTACGCAGTTTTATAGAGTTCTAGTAATATTATGTTTCTTAAGCTTAGATATTTTATAGAGTATATAGAATCTGTTGGGTGTAACAAGGGCAAGCCATGTGCAAGCTTAACACATTTTTTATGCTTTATGTCTAGTTTATTTAGATGAATTTGTGGAGCTCCACTCCAAATAGGTAAAAGATAAGTAATATGTGATTTTATATACGAGGAATATAATGTGTATATCGATTGCTCCGAGAGGAACTTACGTAATCTTCTCATCAGGAATATGTATGGAGTTATATTTTTGATTACTTTTTCAATATGTTTATTCCAACTTGATTTACGGTCAAGTATCAGACCTAAATAATTGAAGTTATTGACTATTTCTACATTTACATTATTATATTGAACAGAATTAGAGAAGTTAAGAATCTTGTTTTCAAAGAATAAAATTTTGGTTTTATTTAAGTTTAATAGAAGTCGGTGCTCGGTTAGCCACTCCTCAATTAGCAGTAAATCGTGTTGTATAGATAGATGAATATTTCCCTCAGAATCATCTGCATATTTTATTACCGCATCATCTGCGAATAACTGAATACAACCCTTTAATTTTAAATGAGAGATCTCGTCAATATATAATTTAAAAAGAAGTGGGCCTAAAATAGAACCTTGCGGAACTCCTTTTGATATTATTTTTTCATCGCTAAAGTTATTGTTTATACGAACCTTTTGTTTGCGACCTTGTAGATATGACTGGAAGAATTTTAACTGACCTAATGTGAAATTTAATTTCTTAAGTTTTAATAGAAGAATGTCATGGTCGACGCAATCGAAGGCCTTTTTTATGTCAAGAAATACACAGCTAACGAATTTACCATTATCAATATTTTTGGAGATGAAGTCATTTAAAAAGAGACAGGCAGCTGTTGTGTTAGATTTTTCTTCGAAACCAAATTGTTTCTCACTTAGTATAGGATTATTTTTAATAAAATTATTAAGCCTATTTTGAATGACTTTTTCGAAGATTTTTGAGGAACCAGATAAAACAGATATGGGACGATAATTAGAGCAATATGTTGCAGTTCCACCTTTATATATTGGTGTTATAAAGGCTGTTTTCAGCGAACTTGGGTATGTGTTCGATGTGAATGCATTATTAATATGCCTAACTAAGGCAGGAGCTAGATGATCTGAACATTTTTTTATTAGTTTAGTTGATAAATATTATCGTACCCCGTAGCAGCAGCTGAATTGAGAGTTTGAATGATTTTGGATACTTCATCTACATTAGTTGGAGAGAGGTAAAAATTACTATAAATATTTCTTCTAAATTTGTCAATGTAATCAAGGTCAATGTATATGAATAGGGATATTTATTTCTTTTGTAATATTAGCGAAATATACTCGTTAAAAGCAGAAGCAATTTCGTTTTCATGTTCAATTACACCATAATAGATTGGTTTGAATTTACCATACTAGAATTGAACATAATATGTTTGTAACAATCCCATAGCTTTTTACAATTTTTAGAGTTATCAATCACTAAGTTAGAAAAAAAATTTTTTTTGCTTTGATTATTAAAGTTCTCACTATAAGTTTGTATTTATTGTATAGAGTTTCAGTATGGATATCATTTGGGTACTTTTCTTTAAATTTAAATAGCGAATCTTTTATTTTCATTTTGTCTACTTTTTCTTGAGTAATCCAGGTTTTCCTCTTCTTATTTTGCTTTACGGGTACTGTTTGGGTGTTCGTATTTATGATGCTTTTCAATTTCACAACTAATTCATCAAAGCCTGTGTAGGACTGTAGGACATTCCAGGAGGTATTTCAAATTATCCTTGCATAGTTTAGAACAGTTTTATAATAGGTTTTCTCCTCAGTTATTGGATTCAGACTGGTGGTTATAAAGAACATTTGATGATCGGACAGACAACAATCTAAAATATGAAACCAGAATTTATTCTGAATAATATCGGTTACGAAATGATCAATAATTGTTTTTGTATTTCTACCAATTCGCGTAGCAAAGTTTTGTTTAACCTTGTTGCAGATTAGGAATCCATTACTTAATAGCGCGTTTGAGTATGAATTAATTACTGCTCTATCTGTATTTAGTAAATTTAAATTAATGTACCCTAGGATGTAGCTTTGTTTGTATTGCAATGTTATATAATCTATTTTGTCAATAAAGTCGTCTATAGAGGTTTCGTGTGCTCTATATACACCAAATATATTTAAGTTTTGTTTTATAAGCTTAACCTCCAAAATATTACTTCTTTGAAACTCTTCGCAGTATATTTGGTAACTATTTATATCATTTTTAATGTAAATCGCAACCCCGCTGTATGACTTATCTCTATGGGCAAAGTAAGCATTATACCCTTCAATATTATAAAATTTGTTTTCTGAACTATGTAACCATATTTTTGTAAGAACAATTACATGAATATTGTTTTTAAACTGGTTATTTATCAATTGTTGATCCTCGACATTGGCCTCGACATTGTATAATTTTTTCCTTAACCTTTGAATATTTAAATACACCATATTGAAATTATTTTTGAAAGTCGAATTTTGTTTATTCGGATCAATATGGGTGAAATAATCTATATTTAATAGATTTTGTATATTAGCTGTATCATGGACCATTATTAAATTTTATAAAAATTGGGTGTTCGAAATTAGTAACTACCCAAACCAAAATATAACAGTTGAGACTGGGAACAATTATTATAATGATCATAATAAGCCGATTAAAAACTGATAATTTATGTGGTTGATATTTATTGTTGAAAATTAATTGTTTTATTGTTGAGTAAATGTTTAATAAATGTAAGAACATAATTAGTTTGTGGAATCTAAGTTTTTTTTTGACAGATATGTATATAAAGAAAAAATAAAAACAAGAAAAGAACAATAACAAAAACATATAATTTTAAAACATGTGTTGTTAAAATTAGATGATATTTGTTTACTATTACAAGGTGTAAGTTTTTATATATAATCAATTGATGAGAAATATAACCAGCATTTATCTCAAGGTAAGAAAGTTTAAATTTATTTTTTTTAGTAAAGTTTATAACATCAGTGATAATATTAATAAATATGAAAAAGTGTTTATGATAAGAGAACGAATTAGTGAGAAAATTAGGTTTTTTTTGTAATATATGTGTTTTGTAGATAGCTGAAATAGAAATTGTGTTGATTAAAAATAATGAAAAGGATTAAATCCGGCTTAGTAGTGGGGTTATGTTTTTTATTTAGTAGTTTGTTAGTATTTAGAAAATTTAATAAAATTAGTATAAAGTGAACAATTAAGATTAATAAAATTAATTTTAATATAAAAAGGTGTTTGTAATATATGAACTTGTTGTTGTTGTTTGTTTAAATAATATGTGAGTTTGTGAAATAGCTAATTGTGAACTTAGATTGATTAACAATAATAGTAAATAATAATTTATACAAAATTAAATCTGGGTTAGTAGGGTTATATTTTTTATTTAGTAGTTTGTTAGTATTTTAGAAGAATTAATAAAATTAGTATGAAGTGATCAATTAAAGGTTAATAAAATTAATTGTAATATAAAAAAATGTTTGTGGTATAAGTACTTATTGTTGTTAGTTTTTATAATATGTGAGTTTGTCAGTTTGCTAAATGTGTACTTAAATTTATTAGCAATAATAAAAAATAATAATAATTTATAAAAAGGTAAATCTGGGTTAGTAGGGTTATGTATTTTATTTGTGAAATTGTTAGTGTTTAAAAAATTTATTAATTTAATATATATAATATGTTTAGTATGATAAATATGAAGAATATAATAAAAAAGATAAATATGATAAATATGAATTGTTCAAATAAAGTTAATGATTTTTCAATTAATATAATTATTGTTTTTAATGTATGATATATCATTAGAATTTCTAATTTTAAAAACTTTTGATGATTCAGTTTTCCTAATAAAAATGATGTTGTTTTTAATCCATAGGAATTTCCAATTGTTGTTCTTTTTAATTTGCCTGGCTTAATAGTGATCAGCTGATCATAAATATATAAAGTTGGTTTGTATTTATTTGCAAATGGGCGAAATTGGCCCATGGGTTCGGATTTTGGACCTTTAAGCGCTGTAGGTTATTGGTTATGAAACTGCAGCGGCGATTGCGTACCTCTCTTAGAACTCCCAAGGTTTAAAAGCTTTTAATCGAAATTAATAAAAATAGTACCTTAAAATTAAGATAGAACGTTCCAATTGTGTACAAGGGTACAAATTCTATTTGTATATCTCTATGTAGGTCATAGTTACTGATGAATCAGGGCGCGTTCACAATATTTCTTAGAACTTTATTCTGGAACCTCTGAATAACATCCCTATTACTCTTTTTGCTGCATCCCCATAGCTGGATACCATATGACCATACTGGTTTCAATATTTGTTTATAGAGCAGAAGTTTGTTTTGTATTGTCATACCAAGATATTTGGCAGTATTTGAATAAGGTATTTCTTGACCATTTGTATAAACTGGTTTATGGTAAATTTTTTTATTTGTGAAATCCACATGAATTGACTTAGCTTAATTTAATTTTAGCCCCCATCTTTTTGTATAATTTTGGATTTTTGTCATAGCTCTCTGCAGTTTTTCTGTAGATTCTTTATTATTTTCTCCGACAGCCAAAACCGCTGTATCATCAGCAAACGTCGCAATTATATTATTTTCTAGTGCAGGAAAATCACAAGTATACAACAGATACAGTATTGGACCAAGTACACTTCCTTGAGGAACTCCAGCACTGATTTCTTTAAGGTCGGAATATTCTCCTTCTTGTTTTATATAGAAGTATCTGTCTGATAGATAGCTTTCTATCATTTCCGAATTCTCACATCCAAAAAGATTGCTGAACAGACTTTCTTCTCCTCTAAAGTTTTTTCAAGAGTGTTTGTTATTCTGTGTACCTGGTCTATTGTTGCGTGTTTTTCTCTAAAGCCGAATTGGTGGTCCGGAATTAGATTCTTCCTTTCAATAACCGGTTTTACTCTTCTCAGATAAATTTTTTCAAATAGTTTTGACATTATAAGTAGAAATGAGATTGGTGTATAAGACGATATCTCATTTCGTGTTTTCCTGCTTTGGGTATCATAATGACCTCGGCCACTTTCCGCAATTTCGGCACATATTTCAGCCTGAATGCAGCATTTATAAGATTTGCTATTTTAACTATTGCCTTTTCTGGTAGCTGCTTCAGAATTTGTCCGGTTATTAAATCATATCCCAGAGCTTTTTTAGATTTATTGTTGTTTTTAATTTCTTTTTTCACTTCAGCTGGATTTGTTAATTTGATTTCCTCTTGCTCCTGAATTTGTTCTACATCTAGATCTTCATCTTCTTTTCCAGTATTTACTTGAAATATCTTTTCTAGGTGTTCCGCAAATAATTTGGCTTTTTCTTTATTATCTCTCGCCCACTTTCCGCCCAGTTTTCTAATTGGAGGAATTGCTGCAATAGGTTTTTTCAGATTTTTAGCTGCCTTCCAAAGAGAGTAATCGGTACTTTTATCATTTGTTAGCTTTTCCAAATATAAATTTATCGATTTGTTTTTCACTTCCTTAATTCTTCTTCTTAGTTGTTGGGTGAGATTATTCAGCCTAGTTTTATCTTGTGGAGCTCTGTAATTTGTATATCTTTAATGTAGTTTTCCACCTCCGCATTCAATTGTTCTTTGTATTGCAACGGTACAGCTAATTGTATTTTTTCTTCCAGACATACTTTAAAGCTTTCCCAGTCAGTGTATTTATTGGCGAGAATCGGAATGCTCTGCTTTTCAATAGCGTTTTCACTTACAGTTAGCAGAATTGGTGAGTGGCAGATTGGGGACAGGCATTTTATTTGGATCTGTAGGCCAATATGTAGGTTTTCCTGTTGATATGATTTTACACCCAAATTTGCTTGTTGCTTGGAATAATTCCCTGCTTTTGGTTGTTGTTAGCCGTGATCCCCAGTGTGTATTTTTGGCATTAAAATCACCTCCTATAACAAACTTTTTTCCTAGTTTTTTAAAAAGATCTAAATAATGATGTTTCTTCAGAGAATACTTAGGTGGACAATATATACTTACTACTACAATAAAGTAATTTTTACATTTTACGTTTACGGCTTTACCTTGTATTTTTTCTGTTTCAAATTTGGCTTCTTCAAAATGTTGTATACTTTGTTTTATAATCACTGCACTTCCTCCTCTAGCAGAGTTACCTAGATGTATGCTATGATAAACTTTATAACCATGAAAATTAATATGCGTTTGTTTGTTAAAGCGTGTTTCTGCTATAAGACAAACATCTATATTATTTATGTCAAGGACTGCTTGTAGCTCTTGTTGATGTTGTGGCAGTCCATTGGCATTCCATGAAAGAATTTTTAGTTTATTCATCTTTTCGATTTCGAAGCAGGTTTTTGGTATTGCCCTCTAGTGCTCCTATTTTACAATACGTATCGACCATAGAACTTTCTATTTCGGTTACTTTTTTAGTATAAGCAGAATGAATTGTTTTAAATCATTTTCTTGTTCGCTATTAATATTAAGTTTTTTACCCGCAACAACTTGGGTATAAGTTTTACTGCTTCTATTTGCCTGGAAATCTTGCTTCACTTGCGACGTTTGCAGATGGTTTCTGATTAGTTTTTTAGCGTATTGTGGAATATTCCGTTGTTGTGAATTTGGGTTCATATTCTTAAATTTGATTTTTTGCATTTCTTTTGCGATTATGCAGCCTCTATAATTAGCTGTGTGACAATATGCCTGGCATGATTTACATTGTAATACAAGCTTATTTTTTTTTTAGGGGCTCGATATTCACAATACATTTTAGAATACTTTTAATCTCGTATATTCTGCTAATATCTTCTTCCACTTTAAAGGTTAACATAAACATGTTTAATGGTTCTTTATTCTTCCAGCTACTTTTATTTGCGGCTCCTATTATTTTATATTCTCTATTTTCAAGATCTTGTTTTACACGAGTGAGGCAGGTTCTTCACCATAACTCGTATTTGCCTTTGCTGTTTGCTTTCGTATGAGTGCCAACTATATTTATACTCTGATAGCGCTTTTGTTAAAGTTCTGTAAGCATCTTCATCTAACAAATTGATTTTTATACAATTCTTTCCAAGGAGTTTCATCTCAAACTGTTTTTCTGTTATTACTTTTTTTACTCTCTCGCAGAATTCATTATAGTTATTAAATTCATCCACAATTATTGGCGGTGGAGATTTTTTTTTCTTAACTTTTTCCGGATCGGTTATTTTTTTTGACGAAATAACTTTTTTTGGAGAAGTTTCTTTACTTGGAGTGGTTTTATAGTCCATCTTTTTTGAGTTTGGAGGGGTAAGTGAGTCATTTAACTTCCTTTTTTGTTTTTTTTTACCCTTGTCCACTCAGTCTCTTTCGCTAATTCTTCCTCATCTGTAGAGTATACTATTTTTTTACTGATTTCTGACTTTGATAACTGTTGAACTTGTGAAACTTGTAGAACTTGTGGTTTCTGTATCTTTAAATTAGTAATTTCATTTTTAAGATCCTGTATAGGTTTTTCCATATTGCTTATCAACTGCTTTAGTTGTGTTGTTTCATCGACAGCCTTCTGCCATTTGTTATGCAGTGCATGTTCATTTGAAGTTCTCTAATTGGTGGTGATCTGTTAATTTTCCCTCAGACGGGACCAGATGAGACGCAGACCAGAGAGCCGCTCGTTCCGAGTCAGTCGCTTCGGAATTTTGTTTGAACTTTTAGTCGCCTTTTACGACAAGCAGTTCATACAGTGGAAGTATTCTATTCCCCTACCGCAGGGGAATAGAATAATTTTATTTATAAATTAAAAACAAAATATTTTTTTAATAAACGATTAAATTTCTTATTTTTTAATTTTTATTATATCATATATTTTATTGAATTATTACCATAGGTGATATATAATTAAAACATTGTGTACTATATTTAAGTTATATTCAAAATAATTGCTGCATTTATTTCAAGTTTTTTTGTTTTTTAATATTTTTAAATAAATACATTAGTAAGAACTTGTAATATTTTTGAATAGATAAAGTAATTAGAAAATATTTTTAATATTATAAAGTTAATTTGGTTAGCTATGTCTTACGATCAAACTAACAGCAGCTTTTATGGTTTTAAATAGACTTATGGATATCCCATTAAATTTGTACCAGGTATAGAGTATTTCTAAGTCGATTGCACCGACTGCCTGTTTCTTTACTTGTTATTTAGTTTATTTATTATTTATTTTGATTAAGAATTTTTTATAATTTAACAAAATTTTAACTATATTTTTAAATAATATCATTTTTAGAAACTACTATTTTATTTATATGTTTTATTGTTAAGTTCAATTTAATTGAACAGTTCTCTTTCTGATTTACGGTACGTTTCACAAGATCATTTTACTTTAGAGAGTGATCCTACCGACTACGCCACATACGAGTTTTATATATTCTTGTAATAAAAAAAAACGTTTTTATCTTTAGATAGAAATATTTATTTAAACAATACCAGATTGAGATCTTACTAAAAACAAAACTGAAATTTACAATTTACAATATTTATAAGTTTTAGCTTGTAAAATTGTTAGAGTGAGATGACATAAATCGTGTGAAAGAATATAAACATATATTTAAAACATTGTTTTGTTACAGAGTGACCTAACTTATAACCTGCAAATTGCCATACTTCGTGATTTTCCAAGTGTTGTGTAACTATATTTGTGATGGTAATTCGACCTATACTATATTTTAAATGGTAATCCCACCTGATAAGTACCGTCATCCAACCGTTTATGTGGTTTTTTGAAGTGATCTTCACAAACCTGTGTAGTATATATTGACCGTTCATAAAATTATTTCCATAATTGTTAATAACTAAAAATACAAATTCTTTTAATATAAATTTTAATAAATGCTGACATAACATTTTGGTTAGGTCAAAACCAAATATTTGTTTACAAATATTTGTATGATAGCAAGTACATTGCATTGTATCTTACAAATATTATAATTTTATTTTTTTTTTGTGGATCAAATTACATTTTTGTTATTTGTTTGAAAATGTAATGTTAATGAATGATAATGATTCATATAATTTTTAGTTGATATTTTTGGTTAATGATCTTTATGTAATAATGAACTAGGTCAGTAAATATTATATTTAACCCAAATAAAAATTCTTTGAAACTAAGTAATAAATTTTAATAATTTATTGCTCTAGATTATATTTGTATGGATTTGAAGAAATCCAAAATAGTATATAGCGATTGATATTTTAAATTAAAAATCAGAGTTAATCCATCTCAACACATAAAATAATATTCTTTTATTTAATAATTATATTTTTATCCCTGCAGTCTATATGCTAGATATGCTATATATTATTCTTGCTATTTTTATATTTGGCATGTTTAATATATTATAATAAAATGTAAAGTAAATAGGCAGTTTTTGCCTGCGGAGGGGCAAAGCCTTTTTGCTGTAATTAAATAAATAAAGGAACACATTGCATCAGTCAATTTACTTATATATATATATATGTCATTCTTGCTATTTTTATATTTGGCATGTTTAATATATTATAATAAAATGTAAAATAAATAGGCAGTTTTTGCCTGCAGAGGAGCAAAGCCTTTTTGCTGTAATTAAATAAATAAAGGAACACATTGCATCAGTCAATTTACTTGCCTGATAAGCGTGTGTTAGGAAAAGACATTTGACATCATAATTATACGGACGAACTTTATTACATGGCGACCCTGCACTAACCTGGAATAAAGTGCAGTGAACAACTTCAACAACAATAGTTCACACACACCAAATCTGAAAAACAGAGATAATTTTTTTAACAGGCAGGAAGACTTAGACAAAATTAATGGAAATAAAAACAGATGAAGATTTCCACCTACGCTTCGACGCCCTAGTAGACCAAATCCTTAAAACTAAAGAAGAAATAAAGCAAAAGAAGACAGAAGAACAAAGAATCAAGGAAGCAATTGAAGCAACAAAAATTAAAATCACATTAGATCAATACAAACAAGGGGTACGGCCCAAACAAAAAAGAGGAGGAAAGAAATTTCAACGAAGAAAACAACTTAGTAGGTTGTACAAGAGAAAAACAAAGAAGAGACTTTGAAAAGAATCAACGAATTAAAGGATAACAAATAACATGGGTTTGTTCTCAGCAGAGGCAACTTCAACAATTGTACAGCAAGCAAACCTGCATACACATGAAATTTTAAAGGAAGTCAGTATA
Organism: Dolichopus griseipennis; assembly: GCA_963082915.1. Lineage (NCBI taxonomy): Eukaryota > Metazoa > Arthropoda > Insecta > Diptera > Dolichopodidae > Dolichopus > Dolichopus griseipennis. The sequence continues at coordinate 54,737,729 of OY720445.1, read as the reverse complement.
ACAATATTTATCATACTTATTTATGAAGCAATCAAATATTGGATAAATAAAAAAGCAGAAAGAAGAGCTCAACGTTTAACAACGATATAATCAACTATATATTTATTTAATCATTAGAATTAAAAATTTTCTTTACAAATAAAACAAATAATTAAAAATAAATTTTTTTTTTAAATAAAATAACATAATATATAAAAAAAAAAAAAAAATAATGTCAAATTAAAATAATCTTTTAAAAATATATCATATAAGTTAAATTTTTTTTTAAAATAATGTTTAATAATTAAAGTAAATTTTGAAAATTAAAAATTTTGCTACTTCTCTTTATTCTACATTAAAAACTTTATGCACTTTGAAAAAATATAAAAACTAAAAGACTTACTACGTACATTAAAAAAGAATCTGACCAAAACTTACACTGTATCTTACATAGAAGAGAAACATAAAGAGATTAATGAGGTTTGGGAATACTTTGAACAAAAAGGTAATATTCAGTTTGACACTATACTACAGATTAAAGAAATAATAAGACAAATAACGATATTTTTGAAACCAAAAACTGAACCAGTAACAACAGAAGAACAAAAAATGGCAAATTTTGAGTTAACAACAGCAATAAAAGTAGTACTATTATTTGAGGGAGAAATTAAACATCTTTCAAATTTTTTAGGACTTCTAGAATTTTATGCCGACACATTAAAGGATGATACTGAAAAAGATTTAGCTACTAAAGTTTATATTAGCCACCAAATTATCTGACAAAGTTAAGAACAGATTAATAACAGAAGTACAAATAAATACAATTAGTAAATGGAAAGAAGTATTAAATGCAAACTTTAAATCGAAAAAGAATCCAGCAAAAATTCAAAATGAACTAACAAGATTGGTACAAGGTAATCAGGGTGTTAATTCATTTGAAACCAAAATTGAAATGCTCATAGCTCAATTGAATGAGTTACAAATAGCAGAGCAAGGTGAAAACCACAGAAATATTATAATAAAACTAAATGATCAATTAGGTCTTAACACATTCAAAAACGGATTGAATGAAATGCATAGAGCAATAATTTTACCAGCAAAACCAAAGAGTTTTGCAGAGGCTATTCAATTAGCATGAGAAAATGATAGCAATATAAGACCAAATAATGTAATGCATTTTAGAACAAATAATTTCAGAAGTCAATTCAACAGACAAAACAATTTTAGAAGAAATTATAATACTAACAACTACAATAATAGAAGCAACTACAATAACTATAATCGCAATAACAACTTTAATAATAATCGAATGCAACAGAACAATAAAAACAACTATAATAATAATAATAGCAATCAAGGAAACTTCAGCGGCCCGGCCGAAGAAACCCGGGGCATGCCAACAACATGCTAAGGAACAGCCAAAACCAATTCAACAGAAGAAAATAAGCACATTTAGCAGTGACAATAACTGCGCAAATATAATAAAAATAAAAATAAACAATAAGAAAGAATATATAACATTATTAATAGATACAGGAGCAGATATATCTATAATTAAGGACAACATCATAAAACAACAAATATTAGAAGATGAGACCTGCCAGATAAATGGCATTACAGATAAAATTTTTATGACAAAGGGTGTAATAAATTTAGAATTAAAATTTGAAGAACATACAATTAAACATAAATTTCATGTTATTAATGAAAAAATTAATATAACAGCTAACGGTATTTTAGGTAGAGATTTTCTATATGACAACAAATGCAGAATAGATTATGAAACATGTACATTAATTATACCTAATCAAGAAGAAGATATAGTACTACCAATGAGTATAAATACTAAAACAATATCCAACATCATGCTACAACCTCGAACAGAAGCAATCATAAACATAGATATAAATGTAAAAGAAGATAGTATAATTATAGGCAAAGAAATGGCAAAAGGGGTATTTATAGAAAATACAATTATCCCAGCAGAAGGTTGAAAACATGTAAAAATATTAAATACAAGGGAAACACCAGTAAATATAAACACAACTGAAATTGAAGTTCAACCTTTAAAACATTATCAAATATTATCTTTTAAAAATAATAATGTATCAAAAACAAGATTTGAAAAATTAAAAAAAGAAATAAATATAGATAACTTAGATACAAAACCAAAAACTAGATACAAAAGTTGATTTTAGATCATTAAACAAAAAAATAGTGGATGAAAAGTTTCCATTAACTAGATTAGAAGATGTATTGGATAAATTAGGAAAAGCTAAATATTTTTCAACACTGGATATGACGAGTTCTTTTCATCTAATTCCGTTGCATCCAAAATCAAGCCAAATGACAGCATTTTCGACAAACAAGGGACATTATCAATTTAAAAGATTACCATTTGGACTAAAAATTTCCACAAATAGTTTTCAACGTATGTTATCTGTAGCATTAAGTGGTTTACAAGAAGCCGCATTTCTGTACGTAAATGACATAATAGTATTTGGCTCAAATCTAACAGATCACAATATTAATTTAATAAAAGTATTAGAACGATTACAGGAATACAATTTAAAACTTAACCCGTCAAAATGTAATTTTTTAAAACAAGAAGTTGTATATTTAGGACATCTAATAACTTCTGAAGGTATAAAAACAGATCCTGCTAAATTTGATACAATAAAAAAATACCCAACGCCAAAAGATGCTGATGAAGTAAGAAGATTCAAAGCCTTCTGCAACTACTACAGAAGATTTATAAAAGACTTTGCAGAAATAGCTAGACCTTTAAATCAATTATTAAAGAAAAAACAAATATGTATTCGGTTGGAGTGAAGAAAGTAATAATGCTTTTGAAAAATTATAACAAAAATTAATAGAACCACCAATACTAAGTTATCCAAATTTTGCCGAACCATTTATATTAACAACAGATGCATGAAACTATGCGCTTGGAGCAGTTTTATCACAAGGAAAATTAGGAGAGGATAAACCAATTGCTTATGCAAGCAAATCACTAAATAAACATGAACTAAATAAACCTATTATTGAAAAAGAACTTCTAGCAATTCATTGAGGTATAAATTATTTCAAACCATATCTTTTTGGTAAAAAATTCATAGTATATACTGACCATAGACCCTTAGTAAGTTTATTTACGCATAAGAATCCTTCATCAAAACTTACAAGAATTCGCGTAGATTTAATGGATTATGATTTTGAAATAATATTTAAACAAGGCAAAATGAACACAAATGCCGATGCTGTGTCGAGAATACCAATCGATTCAAACAAATTAAAAGAAATGATACCGAAAAATACCATAAATGTAATTACAAGAAATTTGAAAAAGGAGGAAGGAAGCAATAAAATCATAAATAAAAAAAAACAAAACCACCAATAAAACCTTAAATATGAATGAAGAGAATGGCCATCTCCACATTAGGACCGCAACATCAATATCAGATATAAGGTTTATGCATAAATTAAAATTTAAAATTATTGAACAAACTGACGTCAGGAATAAAAATAAAAATTATAATGAAAATGAAAATAAAAATCTCGAGAAAATTTAAATTAAATTAGCAGCAAAAATGAAATAATTGCAGAATTTAGCGAAAAATCTTTACCAGAGATAAAATTGGTTCTGAGGAAGCTATTATTCAAAACAAGCAATTCAAATTTTAAAAAATTAGCCTTGGCAGATAACGATCATATATTTAAAATAATGGATATCCGAGAATTTAAAAAAATTTTTAATGAGCTGCAAAACAATTCTGAAAGTACAGATTGTTTAAAAATAATAATATATGAACCTCCAATACAAATAAAAAACAAAGAAAAAATGTATGAATTAATAAGAAATTATCATGACACAATGTATGGTGGACATTGTGGTATAAATAAATGTATAAGTAAACTAAAGCAAAAATACGTCTGGAAAGATATGAATAAATTGTTTAAAAATTACATAAATAATTGCGAAAGCTGTAATAAAATAAAAATAACCAAATATACAAAAGAGAATTACAGATACACCCACAACAGCATTTGAAACAATAACTATAGATACTGTTGGACCACTACAACCATGAAACAATTATAGACATATTCTTACTCTACAATGTGAATTAAAATATATAGAAGCAAACCCAATGGAAACTAAAGATGCCACAACAGTTGCAAAAACAATAGTGGAAAAGTTACTTAATACTTAATACTTAATACTTAAATATGGATGTTTTAAAAAATTAAAAACTGATAAAGGTACAGAATTTACAAATGAATTGTTAAAAAACATTTGCAAATTTTTAAATATTGAAAAAGTAACATCAACGCCTTATCATCATGAAACTTTAGGTTCTATTGAGAGGAATCACAGAGTATTGAACGACTATTTAATGAGTTTAAAAGGACAAGACAATTGGGACGAATACTTATCTTATTACATTTACTTTTATAACTCAACACCACATAGTACCATACATTACTCACCTTACGAACTGGTTTATGGAAAAATATTATATTATTAAATATTATATAATAAACATAGCATCTACAATTTAGATGACTATGTAAATGAACTAAAAATTAAACTAAAATATGCAAAAAAAGCAAAAAACTATTGAATTAACAATAAAGAACAAAATAAATTAAAACAAAAAAATATAAATAAATCAAATTTTAAGATAAATGATTATGTATATATAAAAGTAGGAAATAAGAAAAAATTAAATGTACCATTTAAACTAAAGGACCATTCAAAATTGTAGCACAAAAAGGTCCAAATAGCACAGTAATTATAAATAATAAGGAAGTAGAATTACATAATAACAATATAATTAAATCTAGAAAAACAATAAATATTTTAACTTACTAAAATAAAACAAATAAAAAAAAAATTTTTTTTTCTCAAAATATAATAAATAAAATTTTTTTTAACAACTTATTTGAATTTAATATAAATTATTTTTAATGAATTTAAAATTATATATTAATATAAAAATTTGTTTAAATTTTAAGATATATAAACTAATTTTTTTTCTTTGGGGGAAGGATGTAGTATATATTGACCGTTCATAAAATTATTTCCATAATTGTTAATAACTAAAAATACAAATTCTTTCAATATAAATTTTAATAGATGCTGACATAATATTTTGGTTAGGTCAAAGCATTTCTAAGTGCTAACATCTGTTTACAAATATTTGTATGATAGCAAGTGCATTGCATTGTATCTTACAAAATATAATAATTCTATTTTTTTTTTGTGGATCAAATTACATTTTTGTTATTTGTTTGAAAATGTAATGTTAATGAATGATAATGATTCATATAATTTTTAGTTGATATTTTTGGTTAATGATCTTTATGTAATAATGAACTAGGTCAGTAAATATTATATTTAACCCAAATAAAAATTCTTTGAAACTAAGTAATAAATTTTAATAATTTATTGCTCTAGATTATATTTGTATGGATTTGAAGAAATCCAAAATAGTATATAAGGATTGATATTTTAAATTAAAAATCAGAGTTAATCCATCTCCAAACATAAAATAATATTCTTTTATTAAATAATTATATTTTTATCCCTGCAGACTATATGCTAGAATAATAATAATAACTTATAAAATAATATAATAATAAATATATATAGTTTTATAATTAAACGCTCTTTCGTTTAGAGTTGTTCTTAAACTAAATTTTTTTATTGATTTCTTTTTATTTTTTGAAATTTACAAATAAGTCTTATAAAATACATAAATGCTTACATAGCAGTTCTTAATTATATTACTTAAAACGTTATTACTTAATTCCTAACTAACTTAACACGCTTAAAGCAAAAGGTTATTGTTTCCTTGCGTAATCAATTTTATTATTTTAAATTATAATAAAGTTATTAATTGTGCAATTGATTACACGAGGTTTATGTGCATTTCCTGTTTACTAATTAATTAATTGTTACTAACTAAGAATATTGCGAAAGGCACTTTTATTATTGAAGGGAGAGAGTTATATTATTGATTGAATATAACACTTCCCCCCCGAGATTTTTCCGTCTCGGAAAATTTTATAGTATCTGTTTTTTCTTCTAACTGAATTACATTTATTGTTTTATTATTAAAAATTCTTAATAAAATTAAAGTTATAATGATAATTATAATTAAAAAAATTGATAATAAACTATAAATTGTTACATTATGTTTAAATTCAATGAAAGCGATATTTTCTCTGTTTTTAATATTTTGTATGTGTAAGTTTTCTAAAGATACATTTTTTATAATTTTAGTAAAGTTGAAATTTGATTGAGGCATAATAAAGTGGCTTTCAAATTTTTCGATTTTATTTATAAATTTAAAGTTTCCGATTGTGATTTCGCGATTTGAAAACTGAATTAAATTGTTTCCTTTAAGAGCAATTTCTCGATTTGCATTAATGTCTTTTAGATAAGTTAATTCTATGTTTTTAGTAATTATTATGCCTTTATCAACTTCTTCAATAGTTTTTTCTAATTTTACAATAAAGTTACAAGTATTATTTTTTGTAAGATATTATAGATACACTGATTCTTATGAGGTTTTAAATCATTTTTAGTTTTTATATTGCTATTACGTTCGAATACAAAATTATCGTTCAAAATTACTTCTTCATTTTCACAATCCAGTTGTTCATTTTTTGAATTAGGAAATGGAATAATAAGTGCATTAAAAAATTTGTCTATACAAAATTGGGGTATTGAAATTGCAAATATTATTGTGTTTTCCTCTTTTAAAAGAACAGCACTTTTAATGAATTGTAGTGTGTTTATTGTTATATTAAATTTTTCTATTTCCTTGGTTGTAAGGATATCATGAGCTAGAATGCCTTGTTGACTGAGTAAAATGTTATCCTTCATTTTTTCTACAAATTCGTTTAAGTGAGTTATATGTATATAAGTATGCAATGTGTATTCATAACTATTTAATCTATCTATCATAAAATTACTTTGATTTATGGAGTTACTTAAATATTTTTTAACTTTAAGATTTTGAGTGTTTATGTGGTTTTTAATTTTTTCTACAGCTTGAGACATTTGATCATTGATTATTATTTGCTTATTTGATTGGTCAATTAAGTTTTTTGAATTGTTGTCTATGGTTTCTAAATGATTATAGATTTGATTGGCGTCTTCGGAATCCATTGTTCCTGCTACGAATTTCAGAGCATTCCCTACAAAATTTATTAGACCTCTTTTGAATCTATGGGTGTGTGGTATAATAGTTCTTATATTATTTTTTAAAATTTCAATTTCCTTATGCAATAAATTATGATTAGAATCGTTCTCTTTGAGAGTATTCAAACTTGTTTCAATAGAATTATAGATATTATTAATTTCAGTTAAGTCAATAACATGTAAAATTTTGGTATAACTATCAGCGATTGGTCTTCCCTCTAATTTTAGTATTGTAAACCCTTGTTCGGTGTATATGGGTGTTATACTTAAGTCGTTAGCTTCGACAGTTAACCAGGTGATGATGAACATTAGCATTTTAATCATTTATAAAAAAAAATTATTCAATTTAGTGTGTATGGCACAATTCTAAATATGATAAAAGTTAGCAAAATTTTTTTTTTTTTTATTCTTTCTTTTTTTTTTTTTTTTTGTTTTGTGTTTTATAAAAACAAATTTCAGTTTAGAATTTCATTTTGAAATTTTAGTTCATTCAATTTAAAATTACAGTACTTTTTATTTTTTTCTTTATTTTTTTGTTTTTGAACCTACTTTAATACATTTATTAAGGTAGGCCAAGTTCAAGGTAATGATGATGTTTATTATTAAAAATTATTTATGCTGATTAGCAAATTTAGTAGAAGTTTGAAATTGTCATAAAATTGTAAAAGATTTTATTTTATTTAACGGCATTGAGTTATGCAATAATTTATCATGTGTAATTATATTTTCGTTTTAATTGGGTTTGGTAGTACTTGGTATTTCTATTATTGTTTTTGTCATAAGTATAGTCGTTATGTTTTGAAAATTTTTGAAGTTTCTTGTATTTTGTGGTGTTTTTCGCTATTTGTCTATTTTTCACAATGTTTTTTGAAAGGGTAAAATTTTGACTTCTATTTCTATTGATTTTTCCTAAATAATTTGATTTTGTTTCTTGGAATTTTAGTTTTAGATTTTCTATTTCGTTTTTATCGAGATTTTTAGTTAATAAATCGATCGGTTTCAGTTTTGTGAAACTATGAATAGTATTATTATAAAAGTTTACTATTTTAAAGAGACGATTATCAAGATCATCTTTATTATTATCGGCATTCATCACTCTTAAATGCTCGTTAAGAGTACCATGAAGCCTTTCGATGTCACTATTCCCGGTTTTTGATCCTGCTGTAGTTTGATGAAATTCGATACTATTTTCTTTCAAAAATAGTTCGACAGCGCTATGAATTATACATCTCTCACCGTCTGATATTAATTTATTCATTTTACCTAAAAACTGAATTCTTTGTTTGATACATTCTAAAACTGAAATCAAATTGCGATCGTTTAGTTTTTGAACGGTAGCATATTTTGAAAATTTGTCTATTGTTGTTAAATAGAGTTTATTTCTTTCTGGATACCATATATCCATGTGCACGATATCATTGAAATGCTTTGGTGTATCGGTCAATTTAAAAGGAATTTTAATAGGTTTTCTGTCATGTTTAGCAATACTACAGGGTTCGCAATTATTTATAACTTTATTTATTTCAATTAAAAGACAAGGAAAGTAGTATTTCTTTTTTCATTCGTTGAACACTTCTGTTATTCCTCTATGGTTTTTACTTAAGTGTTCTTTTTTTATAATTTCTAAAATTTCATTTCTATCTGTGATATTGGTAAGTTTAAGAGAAGATTTTAACATTTTTAAGTTTTTGTTATTACTGAAATATTGTACATAGAGATCTAGGAATTTTACAAACAGAGATATATCGTCGCAATAAATACAAAATAGGCCTTTATCTTTTAGGACCCTTTTCAGTAAATTCAATAAATTACTATTTTCTCCAACAGTAACATGGTTTTGGATTTTGTTGTGAATAATTTTCAATAAAAATTTCTCTTTTTCTCCTTTATATAAGTAAATTTGATTTTTGAATAGGTTTATTGGTTTGTCAGTTATGTAAATATGACTAGTTTCATCTTCCTGAGCACTATTAATTGTAGCACCGGTTGACATTACTTCTTCGTTAACCGAAACGGTACTTTCATTGTGTTCGGTATTAAATAATTCATTATATTCATAACCCTTTTTTTCCATAGAATTTAAATTGGGTGAAAATGCTTCTGAATCAATATTAGAATCTTTTTGGATATTGGGATTTTCTATCCTTGATAGGTAGTCCGCTACTTGGTTTTCTTTGCCTTTCACGTACTCAATATCAAAATTAAATTCACTTAGTTTTATCCTCCACCTTTGTAATTTACAGTTTGGTTCTTTTAACCCATTTAACCAGACAAGTGGCCTATGGTCTGTTTTTATTATAAATTTACGTCGGTATATGTAAGGTCTAAATTGTTGAGTTGCCCATACAATAGCTAAGAGCTCTTTCTCTATCGTTGCATAATGGGTCTCGTGTTTGTTTAAAGTTCTAGATACAAAGGAAACAGGATGCTGATTTTGCGACAGAACAGCACCTATTGCTACGTTTGAAGCATCTGTTGTGATTACAAATGTTTTATCGAAATTTGGATGTATAAGAATTGGATCGGTTGTTAAAAGATTTTTGAGCATTTTAAAAGCGGATATATATTGCTTATCGTTTACATTTATTTTTGCTCCTTTTTTCAAATACCTAGTAATAGGGTATGCAATCTTAGCATAATCCTTTATAAATTTGCGGTAATAACCGGTCACACCTAGAAAACTTTTTATTTGTTTTTGCGTTGTGGCCAGTTTGATATTTTGGATGGATTCAATCTTTTTAGGATTTGGTTTAATTCCATTTGGAGTAATTATATGACCTAAAAATTCTGTTTGTTTACAAAGAAATGAACATTTATCTATTTGTATCTTAAGATTAACATCTGCAAGTTTATTAAAAATTTTTTGAATTGAATCTAAATGTTCTTGAATTGAGCTTGAAAATATTAGAATGTCATCCATGTATACTACACATATTTTGTTGATAAAGTCTTTTAGAACGTTATTTATCAGTCTTTGGAATGTCGCTGGCGCGTTCTTTAAACCAAACGGCATTCGTAAAAACTCATAATGCCCAGTTGAAGTGGAAAAAGCTGTTTTATGACGGTCTTTAGGGTTAACTTCAATTTGGTGAAAGCCTTTTGCCAAATCGAGTGTAGTGAAATAATTAGCTTTTCCTAATTTTTCGAAAGCATCATCTATATTGGGAATAGGAAATTTGTCATCGATTGTAGCCTCGTTAAGTTTTCTATAGTCGATGACAATTCTCCATTTTTGACTTCCACTGTTGTCCATTTTCTTAGGGACAACCCAAACAGGTGCATTATATGGTGAATTGGAATGTTGAATTATTTTGTTATGGAGCATTTCTTCTATTTGGCTTTCAACTTCTTTTTTGTGTATTCCTGGATACCGATACATTTTGCTGTATAATGGTATTTCGTGTTTTGTCTTTATATCATGCTTAATATGGTTAGTAAAAGAAAGATCGTCACCGTCTTTGTAAAATACATTTTTATTATTTAAAATTAATTTATGTAAAAATTTAGACTCCTCATTATTTAAGTGAGATGTTTCAATGTGATTTAACAAATTGTATTTGTTAATTTCATTTGAAAAAAGTTCGATTGAATTTTTTTTAAAACTATTTTGGTTGTAGTGTTCTTCACTTTCGTTTAAGAAGAATGGAATAGAGGCGTTTCTCGTTTGTAACATGCGGTTTTTATAGTCCACGATAGCATCAAGAGGGGCTAAGATATTATTACCGATTAAACCATCAAACTTATCATGAAAATTGATTTCTAAAAATTTGGCCATAAATTTCTTTTTGTTGAAGATTTCGAATAGCGGAAATTTGCATTGCACATTCGTAACGATATTGTGGTTTAAGGTTTTAAGGCATTGTGTCTTAATAAAACGTTTCCACTTTGGTTGACATAAATTTGGGTTTATAATACTGGACTCTGCTCCAGTGTCGATTATAAATTTGAGTGTTTTTACAGGATTCTGGATTACTATATAGGGAAGATTTTTTCGCCTGCAATTTGAAAATTTTGCTGTTCGTTTTTGTAAGTATCCATTTGTTCGAGATCGTCTCTCACATTTTGTCTGCTATTATTTCTAAAACTAGTCGAGGATGCTTGTTTGTTATAATTCGAGTTACCTGATCGATTTGAATGGAATTGTTTATTATTGTAACTACTATTAGAAAGAGTTTGCTGATATTTATTTGCGTTGCTTTGAAATCCTCTATAAGTGTTTTTATTATTATTATTCCTATTATAGTTACTACCGTTACTATTATAACTGTTATTATTATTATTAATATTACATTTTGAATTACGAAAAAGATTAAAATTATTATTTTGTTTTTTAAATTGATTTGCCTTATTCCTAAAATTTTGGTAATTACACTCTAAAATAATTTCATACGCTTGGTCTAGGGTACCAGGATTTCTACTAAAAATAACACTTTTAGCAGGTTCTGGTAAATTATTTTTGAAAGTTTCTAATGCTATTCTTTTGTTGCCATTAATAGTATCTATGTTAACATTACCTTTTAATTGGTAGTAATTATTAAGTCTACATAAAAGTGTTCTAATTTCGTTGTAATACTGTTCTATGTTTGTTTCTACTCTACATGATCTTATTTTATCAATTAATTTATCTGACGAAAGTTTTTCGCCGTGATTAGTTATTAAAATGTTTTTTATGTCAGACCATTCTGTGGCACTTCCATGCTGCCTCAGAGTGATTCTGGCTTCACCTGTAATTTTATCCCTAATATACCCTTGTATAATCATTTTGTCAAATTCTTGAAAAGCCTGCATAGTTGGCATCAATTTGTCTATTCGGTCAATAGATTCAGGCAAATAATTTTCATCTTTGCCGTCAAAAGGTGTTATCTTGACAATAAAATCTAAAGTTAGTTTTAATTTTTCTACGTCAGACATATTTATTTATTAAAGAAATTATTTGAACGAAAATTTTGTATTTTACAATAATATTTTGGCACTTATTGTATTGAAAAAAGGTTATTCTTGTTTAAAAATTTTTTCTTATTAATTTTTTGAAATTTTATAAAATAATAAAAAAAAATAAAACTATAGCTAAAACTAAAACTAAATAATGTAAATTGTTGTACCTGCTGTTATTTATGCTTGTCTTTTTGGTTGATTGAAGTATGAAGTCGCCTTTTTTATTTTTAGCTGGGTCTTGTTGATTTTTCTGCTGTTATTTCTAGTTGTATTTTTGGTTGATTCAAGTATAAAGATGCCTTTTTTTGTTAGTTGGTTCTTGTAGTTAGCTGGATTTTCCTTGATTTTATAGATAGAGTGTATGATGCAAAGTCAAACAAAAAATTTCAAAATAGAAATACAGTTTTTGAAAAAATTTTTTCACAATTTTTTCACAATTGTTTTGCTTCTACTTGTTAGATTTTGGGTTGGTGAGTAAATCCACAAACCAAAATCCACAAAAAATAATACAAAAGCCAAAATCCACAAAAAAAAAATCCACAAAAAAAAATCCAAAAAAAAAAAATCCGAAAAAAAAAAATCCAAAAGCTAAAATCCACAAAAAAAAAAACAATAAAAAAAAATCAATAAATCTATAAAATTGTTCAAGATTAATCGTACCTAGTGATTTTAAATTTTTGAAGAAAAATTTCTGACAAAAAAAATTAAAAAAATTAATTAAATGATAAAAAAAAAATTTTTTTATAGCAGAAAAAATATATTTCTTTTTTTTTTTTAAATTGAATGAAATACCATAAATAAATTAAAATTCATATAAATAATAAAAAATATAAAAATAAAAAAAAATAATAAAATATTTAATATAAATTATAATGCTTTGCTAATAATTTTAGATAATCAAATTTTGGTATTTTACTTCTTTTTCTCATAATTCTTTTAATTTTTTTATATTTTTTTAAATAAGTTTTTTTAAATTGAATTTGGCCAGCTCTCTTCTTTCTTCTGATTCTTTTATTATTTCAAAATCCCCATTCAAAAGCAGGGCTATACTCTTTTTTCATGATATTTATGTAAATAATGTATACTTGAAATTCTGAATTAGGATGGATTTTAGAGTTGGATTTAAAATCAGGATTGCCGCTTTTTCCAGGATATTTGTATTTATGTAAATTTGAGATTCTGAATTAGGAGGGATTATTTTTTGTATGAAATAGGTATGCCGAATTCTTATACCATTCTATTGATTCTAGTGTTGGATGCGAAATCTAGCTTCAATAATTTTAATATCGGGGGCTGAAAATATAAAATCCCTCCTAATTCATAATCTCACATTTATATAAATATAAATATTCTGGAAAAAGCGGCAATCCTGATTTTGAATCCAACTCTAAAATCCATCCTAATTTAGAATTTCACGTATACATAATTTACATAAATATCACGTAAATATATTACATAATTAATTTACATAAATAATATTTTTTGTGAATTTTTTTTTGTGGATTTTTTTTTTGTAGATTTTTTTTTTTTGGATTTTTTTTTGTGGATTTTTTTTTTGTGGATTTTTTTTTTGTGGATTTTTTTTTTTGTGGCAAAAGTCATTATGGATTTTGTTTTTTGTGGATTTACTCACCAACCCTTAGATTTTCTGTTTTTTTTTTTTTTGAATTTTCTACTCCACAGTTCACAATTTTTATTAAATTTTGTATTTGATTTTTTTTTGTTTTTTTTTTTTTTTTTTAACAGTTTTTAGTTTTTTGTTTTTATTAATTTGTTTTTAATTTTTTCTAAATTAAAACAGTTTTTTAAAAATTTGTTTTTAATTTTTCTTAAATTAAAACATTTTTTTTTTTTTTTGGATTAAAATTTGTTTTTAATTTTTCCTAAATTAAAACAGTTTTTAACAAAAATTTGTTTTTAATTTTTCTTAAATTAAAACAGTTTTTTTAAAAAAAAAATTTTCTTTAATTTTTTTTTTTTTTTTATTTACCGACTGCGCCAGTTTTATAATTAAACGCTCTTTCGTTTAGAGTTGTTCTTAAACTAAATTTTTTTATTGATTTCTTTTTATTTTTTGAAATTTACAAATAAGTCTTATAAAATACATAAATGCTTACATAGCAGTTCTTAATTATATTACTTAAAACGTTATTACTTAATTCCTAACTAACTTAACACGCTTAAAGCAAAAGGTTATTGTTTCCTTGCGTAATCAATTTTATTATTTTAAATTATAATAAAGTTATTAATTGTGCAATTGATTACACGAGGTTTATGTGCATTTCCTGTTTACTAATTAATTAATTGTTACTAACTAAGAATATTGCGAAAGGCACTTTTATTATTGAAGGGAGAGAGTTATATTATTGATTGAATATAACAATATATATTCTTGCTCTTTTTATATTTGGCATGTTTAATATATTATAATAAAATGTAAAGTAAATAGGCAGTTTTTGCCTGCGGAGGAGTAAAGCCTTTTTGCTGTAATTAAATAAATAAAGGAAAAGGCACTTGACATCATAATTATACGGACGAAATTTATTACACCTGTTTCTCTTCAGTGGGCCTTTTTGTGCTAGTAACTTCCTCTTTTTTCCAGAATTTTTTGAGTTCATTTTCCATATTTATTTGAAAACTGGAATTAGATACAGTACGATTAAATCCATGTATTTCTCCAGTCAATACCCAACCAAAGATAATGTTTTAGGCAAGAGGAGAAACTTTAGTACGTTTTAAGCCTTGTTGTAATATTTGTGCGTATAAGTCAGTTCCTAATAATACATCAATTGAAAAATTCTAGATCTGCGAATTGAACCCTCTCTAAGTGAGCCCAGTTTGAAGTTTTTAATATTTTTGTAAGTAGAAGATTTGTCAGCTTACCTGAAATTAAGTCTTTAGCTTTAATTGCGTTCTAATTAATTAAACTTGAGCTGACGGTGTACCCAAAATAATTTTTTCCAATCCCCTGTATATTTGTTGTGATCTTAAATTACTTTAATTTCAAAATTTTTTATGTTCATTCTGTAATAAAGGAAGTATCCGAACCTGGATCAATAAGTGTCCTAACAACATTTTCCTCTCCTGTGACGGGCGAAGTTATTCTAATTTGTGCAGGAGCTAACAGCGCCTGGAAGTTATGGGTGTTATTATCGTATGTATTTACGATGATGCATTATCATGGGGTATGAAAATGGAAGCTGACAAGTCGCTTGTGGGGTATATGATTGTCGAGATTGAACGTGTGTTTATATCTTGATATAATGATTGCTTAGTATAACAGTTTTTTGTTAATGAAATGGTTGGATTTGTAAGCTATGGATTCCAAAGTCCGAAATTTAGTTTCTAAAAATATTTGGAGTTGTTTCCAAGTTGGCAAATCTGTTGTGTTGCTTATATTTTGTTCCTACATTTGATGCGTCTCAGATAGTAACTTTTGAACGATTATATAAATTACGACTGCACAATTGTTTATAATAATATTTAAATTTTCTGAAGCTTCCAGATACTTTGTCGGTGTCCAGTAAATTTTTAATACCCTGTGCGGATTCTTGTGTAAGAGAAAGCTGACCAAAAAAACCTTTAATTGTGATCCTACTAAAATTCGTTTATTGTTGTATCGATCTTTTAACATTTGCCAAGCACTTTGTAATTAAAATCAGTGATTTGAAAATGCCTTAATAAGTTTTCTGGGTCACCTACAATATGCCAGACTAGAATTTCTTCATTTCTTTTTAAATTAACCTACATTTATATAATAATATTTTTTTATATTTGCAAATATATTTTTAGCAAAATAAGGATAATTAGGCTCTTTAAATCTTTTTCAAAATATGCAGCAATTAGCATTCCCCGGTTTCGTGCTTTTTATCCGCCCACTGCTCTTGGATGCCCCTCAACAGTTCAATGAAACTCTCCTTAGTTTTGGTATCGCTGCCTTCTGACAAAAAATCTTTAATCGTCACTTCGATTATGTATTTGTCAGAGAGCTGTTCCTTTATTAGTTTTCCTATAATATGATTGCAAGTGAAAAATTGAATTCGTTACAAGTATAATGTATATTCACCTTAATATGAAATATAATTTAATTATGGTTTCATTAATTACAGCTATACTGTATATTCACCGTTACATGAATTTAGAATTTTTTTTCATATGAAACAAAATTGTTTTTTTTTTAAATTTACAAATGTTAATTTTTCAAAATTTTCACTAGTTAAAAAAACAAGTAAAGAAACTTTCGGTCGGTCAGGATTTTTAGCTGAATTGCACTTACTATTGAATGATTTAGTACCCTTGATTAATTATTTTAATTTTAAATAATTTTTAAATTTATTCGCTTAATTTACTTATTTTTTAATGTTTTATATAATTAAACTCAAAATTATTAGAAAGAATTATTAATTTGTAATAATATAAATAAAAAAGTTTATGTAATTTGATTGTTTTTAATGTTAATTAAAACCATTAATGCTTTCATTAGCTTTTTATTCCAAAATTTAATAATCAAAATAAAATATGCAAGAAATATATTTCTAAAATACAATGACATATCTAGAACTTTTCATATATTTAATTTAAATATAAAAATAAATTTTAGAACTTATAATTCAATAAAATATAGATATGATATAATAAAAATTAAAAAAAAAACAAAAATTTCGAGGTTTATAAAAAAATATTTTGATTTTAATTTGACATAATATGTTTTACTATTGAAACCCCTTTGCAATTGCACAGTAAATATATGTGCAATATAATTTACAGGAAAACTTTCTTTAAACACAACATTGTCCATTATAAAATCCCATTTTCTACCCTATCCTTGACGCGCATTCTCAAGAATTGTGAATTTTAATTGGGTTGCTGTTATAGCTCTGAAAAGGGCAGTGTAAAGTTGACTCTGTATAAAGCAGGCTTCCTGTAGATATAAGCCAATTCGTTCAAATGTTTGGCCTTAAGACTTATTTATAGGCAATGTTGGGTCATTAGCTGTATCTAATAAAATTCTTGGAATAATATGTATTGTTCCGGAATGGGATCCAGTAATTATTTGTGCATTTGAACAGTTTGGCTTAAAATCAAGTAATACTAACCGAGTACCATTCCATAAACCTTTTTTGATTGCAAGGTTTCTTAACAGCATAATTATGCACTCTTTTTTTAAGTTGAGGCAATTAAACTTGCCGAAAATCTTAAAAGTTTTTAATCGATCGCTCACTGAAATTAAGAAAAATAGTAACTTAAAATTAAGATATAACATTCCAATTGTGTACAAGAATTAACTAGCATTGAGAGTATGACGGGGACTGCATATGGGCGAAATCGTACCATGGTTTCGGGTTTCTCGAACCTTCGAAAAGTTCAAGGGTTAACAAACATATATCTTAAAAACACCATAACTCAAAAAATAGTGCCGCTATTTTGATGAAATTTAAACTCTTGGTTACTAGTAATGAAAGTACCATGGGAATTGGTTCCGGTCAAGTTTGGACAATGAGTTCGAATTCTAGAAGCTTTTGATCAATTTAAGGCCGAATGAGTAAAATTTCGAAGCCAAAGAATATATTTCCTATGTGTCCCCGAAATTGAGACTTAATTGTAGTGGTGGTTCAGGTACCAAAAATTAAAAAGCTTATCTTCGAAATTCATAAAGATATAATACATTTTTTATACCGTTTTTATATAATACATTTATATTTTAACCATAAAACATATTATGTATAATATTTTATAAATTAAAAACAAAATATGTTTTTAATAAACGATTACATTCCTTTTTTTTAATTTTTATTAGATCATACATTTTATTGAATTATTACCATAGGTTATATATGATTAAGACATTGTTAACGTTACTTAAGTTATGTTCAAAGGTACTTGCTCCATTTTGAGACTTAATTGGAGTGGTGGTTCAGGTATCTCCTAAGAAAGCCAAAAATTATAAAGCTTATCTTCGAAATTCATAAAGATAGAAACTTTAAATATGATACACGAGGGTTCTTTCCCATTTCCGTTTTTACTTAATACTTTTATATTTTTACCATAAAACATATTATGTATAATATTTTATAAATTAAAAACAATATATGTTTTTAATAAACGATTACATACCTTTTTTTTTAATTTTTATTATATCATATATTTTATTAAATTATTACCATAGGTTATATATAATTAAGACATTGTTAACGGTACTTAAGTTATGTTCAAAGCTACTTGCTGCATATTGGTAAAATTTATTTTTATATTTAAATGAATTATATGAAAAGTTCTAAATTTGTATTGTATTTTAAAAAAATCATTTATTGCAAATTTTTCGTTTATAAGCTTTTCTAATAGGTACATAAACTAACCATTTAAAATAATTGCAATTTTGAAAAATTTGAATTATTAAATATATTATGCTTTGATTAGCTTTTTGTCACAAAATTTAATAATACAAAATTTGTTCACTTTTGTAATTGAATTGAAATAAATATATTTTCATTTATTTCAAGTTTTTTCGTTTTTTAATATTTTTACATAGGTTAATTAGTAAGAATTTGTAACATTTTTTAATAGATATTGTAATTAGAAAATGTGTTTAGTATTATAAAGTTAATTTGGTTAGCTATGTCTTAAGATCAAATTAATAACAGTTTTTATGGTTTTAAAATGACTTATGGATATCTCATTAAATTTGAACCAAATAGGTATAGGGTATTTCTAAGTCGGTTGCAATTTAAACGATCAAAGCAACCGTTCAGTTTCTTTCGTTAAAAATAAAAAAAAAATAATTTTTAATTCGCACTATCAATTTTATGTACATAATGTCACTTTCATGATTCAAATTCAACGACAAAATTCGTTTATTTTTTGGTACTCTAATCAATTTGCCACTTTTTCTAAAAAATTGGTTTGTAGTTTTTATGAATGGGAAGTACCTATATTGAATATTGAATCAAACATCAAACAAATAAAACAAAAATAAATTTCTATTCTCCTCTGTTCTATGTTCTCTCTACTTGTAAATTTTGTTTTAGACAAAAAAAAAAACAAATATAAATTTGGTAGATCTCAATTCGTATCGTATCGTACCTCTATGGGCTATGATATTCATATAGAAGAAATAAATTTTAAAATATAATTATTGCCATTATTATTTATTGTGCGAAGAATATTTATAACAATTTTAATGTGCAATATTTTTTTACATATTGGCAATGTTTCGCCAAAGCTTGTGTTTTATATATATGATATTAAAATTCTTAGCCTTTTCAAAATATAAGTGTTAAATAAGAACGGAAATAGGAAATAGTATATTAAACTTGAAGTTTCAATCTTTATTATTTTCGAAGATATGCTACAAACTCCAATTT
The DNA here is from genome assembly GCA_963082915.1 of Dolichopus griseipennis. Lineage (NCBI taxonomy): Eukaryota > Metazoa > Arthropoda > Insecta > Diptera > Dolichopodidae > Dolichopus > Dolichopus griseipennis. The sequence goes on along the minus strand of OY720445.1, from coordinate 54,718,241 downwards.
GTTGCAATTTTCGAGGACCTTAAGGGAATAGGAAGGGACATCCTGATACCAAATTTGGGGATTCTATCTTCTTTGGATTCGAAATAATGCTCGTTTGGCCTAAATTCGATGAAAAAGTTCCAGGATCCCAGCCCATGGTCGGATTTCACCCGCAAAAAATCCTCGCCATAGTCTCATTTATAGTAACCCACAGCACAAATTTCATGAAGGTAGCGCCATTAGTTGTTTTGTTATACTTATATATTTTATATGTTAGCTAACCCTTAGAACTATTAAAAGTTCCAGAATCCGAATCCATGGGCTGTCCTTTAAGTCCTAATAACCTACAGTTAAAGTATCATCAAGATAGCTCTATTAGGTTTTGAGTTATCGTGCCTACGGACACATGGACATGGCTATATCAACTCAGGAGATTAAGCTGATCACAATTTTTTTAATAATATTAAACAATAATGCTATCACTAAGGCGTTTGATTGATTTTGTAATACTTGAAAAAAGTATTAAAAAATGCTAATTCTAAAGTTGTTTCAGTGTTCCTTATATAATATAATTCTTTAAACTTGAAGTGAAATATTTACATTTCATTATATAACTAACAAAATATAAATTGAATTTGATCTAAATAAAATTCAACGAAAACATTTAAATAATAACAAGTAAAGAAACAGTCAGTCGGTGCAATTGTACTTACCTGAAGGTATTACTACGCTTTTCTTCGTTTTTTTATAAATTTGTGAGAGAAATGTAGGCTTCTTTTTTGGAAAAATTGTTTTAAAATGCTATGTATTTAAGAATAATATATACGAAATTGAATTTTTTGATTTTTATATTTTGTTAGAAAAAAACTGCAATTTTATACTGAAATCTATTTTAAAAGAACAACAACTGCAAAATAGATAACAAACAAAGACTTACGAAAAAATGTGGAGAAGAGAAATGCTATGCTATTTAAATTTAAGCATATTGTTATTCCGATTTTTTATTAGCTTTATTTTTATTATTATTAATATTATCTCATTTAGCTTTTGCGCTGTTTAAGAAGAGCAAACAAATTAATCTTATGAAATAAGTGAGCTTTTGGAATAAAGGTTTACTTGCGTTAATACCAAACATTTGAAAATTCCATTGAATCTTTGTGCAAAACGCGTAAACAGTTCAAAACCAAATTTGACTCGGTGGGCTTTTATAATTTTTTGTAACCTCTATTTTGGACTGCAAAATAAACCTGTGAAATTGGACACAAATCTGAAATTTGCGGAAAATGTCAAGTCAATCAGTCAAAATATTTTGGTTCCACATCAAAAAGATTTAAATAATTTCATAGGGCCCTGTGCTCAAACGGGTTAATCGAACTCAACAGAAACTTGTTTCATCCACTCTTTTGGATTGCAAATAAATAAATAAAATTTAAAATTTTTGTAAGCCCGTTTGGCGGAAATGGTTGAATATATTCACACTAAATTTATACAACCAATTCCGTTAGCTAAGAGGAACATTTGTGCAAAATTTCAAATCAATCGGTCAGACATTTTTGTCTTAAAATCAAAAACATTGAAAAAGCTTCATTGCGCACTCGTACCCATACGGGTTATCCGAAATCAACAATAATTTGTGTTAGTCTCTCTTTTCGACTGCAAAACCACTCTGTAAAATTGGACACAAATCGGTAACAAAATTTTTTGGAAGACCGCCAGGTCGAAATAGATTAATATATTCCAACCAATTTTATATAACTAATTCGGCTAGTTAAGAACAAAATTCGTGCAAATTTTCAAGTTAATCGGTCGAACTGTTTCGGCTCGACATCAAAAATACAGAATATGCTTGATTGCGCCTTCAGGCCCAAAAGGATTAACTGAACTCAACAAAACTGTGTGTCAGCCTCTCTTTTCGAATGCAAAACCACTCTGTAAAATTGGACACAAATCGGTAACCAAATTCGTTGGAAGCCCGCCGGACCGAAATGGGCTAATTTATTTAAACCAACTTTATACCACTAATTCCGTTTACTAAGAGAACATTCGTGCGAAATTTCAAGTCAATTGGTTCGACCAACATCAAAAAACGAAAAAGCTTAAAACAGTTCCAAATTCGCAACCTGTTTATTTATAAAAATGTGACTCCCAGGACTATTCCTCTAAAATTTGGTGATAATAGGACCAGTGGTTTTCACATGAATCCTGTAAAAACAAACAAATAAGCAGACAAACAAATTTTCTTCTGTATCTTAGATTGTACATAATATGTTTCATAGTAAAATTCTTAGCCTACTAAAAATACGAAAGTTGTAAAAAAGAACGAAAATAGGAAATAGTGTATCAAATTAGATTTTTTTCTCTTTATTAATTTCGAATTTATACTTATGTCTTGGGAATAGTGGAGGTAAAACGCTAACCGCTATTGCAATTCATCCAAAATTACACGTACACACAACAAATAAGAAGAAACACCCTAAATATAAGGTTCTATCTTCTTTGGTTTCGAAATTATTCTCGTTTGGCCGCAATTCGATCAAAAGCTTTTAGACTCCGAACTGATTGTCCGATCTCGACCAAAACCAATACCCACGGTACTTTCATTACAAATGACCTAGAGTTTAAATTTCTTCAAAATAGCGTCATTAGTTTTTGAGCTATGAGGTCTTTTAAATATATGTTCGTTAGCATTTAAACTGATTAAAAGTTCCAGAACTCGAAACATGGAACGATTTCGCCCATATGCAGTTTCTGTCATACTTTTAATACTAGTTAACCCTTGTACCCATTCTATGATTCAATTGGAATGTTCTATGATAATTTTTAGTTTTTTTTTTTTTTTTTTGTCCTTATTACTCCTCTTGGGAGCATAGGATATCTACTAGGCATCAAAATCTGCTTTTTTCTTATCGAGGCTCTGCCTTGTGTTTCGAATCGTTTTTTCCTTTTTCAATTAAGTAAATGATTGGTCTACTGTAATCTATCTACAAGATGTCGCTTCTTAATTTCTTCCCTAGTGTCATCTATCGGTCAAGTAGAGAAACCGTGTCATGTTGTTAGGTGCGTACTGCCATTGTAATTGCATATGACAGTTGCAATTACATTGTCGTTCAATTACATATAGGTTATTGTTTATTCAGTATTAATTATTAGATTATAGAGTATAGCTGGAAACACGATTATAGGTATATTTTTATATTATTTGTTACTAATTATTTATTATTATATTTTTAGGTATAGAATTATTATATTATAATTTATTGTATATTAATTTATTATAATTATTAATTTTACTGGATATGGTATCTCCCACCAGGATTCGAACCCGGGACTGCCACAGTGTTTAGATTGCAAGGTTGCGCTCTAACCACCTAGGCTACGGAGGAAATTTTTAGTTACTATTTTTATTAACTTCGATGATAAGCCTTTAAACCTTGGGATGTCTAAGAGAGTTACCTGAACTACCACTCCAATTCAACATAAATTAAGAGAACACGTAGAAAATAGTAAAGAACACCTTGTGCGAAATTTGAAGCTTCTACATTAGTTTGAAGTTACTATCCTTATTATTTTCGAAAATATGCTTTAAGATCTTCGAAACTATGTGAATGGTCCCCGACCCACTAATTCAAGTGGTTCCAATTTTCGAGCACACTAACGGAATAGAAAAGGATACCCTGATACCAAATTTGAAGGGTCTCTCCTCATTGTTTTCGGAATTATGCTTGTTTGGCCTAAATTCGATCAGAAACTTCTCGGATCCGAAACCATATTCCGATCTCGACCTCAAGCAGTCCCCGCCGTAGTCTCATTATTAGTAACCTACAGCACAAATTTCATGAAGGTGGTGCCATTATTTATTTAGTTATCCTTATTATACCCTTCACCTATAGAAGAGGTAAAGGGGTATATTAATTTTGGTATGGTGTTTGTAACCGCCTAAAGGTAGCGAGCTATTTGGATTTTAAACGATCAAAGCAACCATTGAGTTTCTTTCGTTAAAAATAAAAAAAAAATAATTTTTAATTCGCACTGTCAATTTTATGTACATAAATATACTACTTTCATGATTCAAATTCAACAACAAAATTCGTTTATTTTTTGGTACTCTAATCAATTTTCCACTTTTTCTAAAAAATTGGTTTGTATTTTTTTTATCCCATATATTTTGATATCCCATTCGGAAAGTAGGTACATTTACAATATTGAATATTGAATATAGGCATCAAACAAATAAAACAAAAACAAATTTCTATTCTCCTCTGTTCTATATTCGCTCTACTTGTAAATTTTGTTTTAGACAAAAAAAAAACAAATATAAATTTCGTAGATCTCAATTCGTATCGTATCGTACCTCTATGGGCTATGATATTCATATAGGAGAAATAAATTTTAAAATATAATTATTGCCATTATTATTTATTGTGCGAAGAATATTTATAACAATTTTAATGTGCAATATTTTTTTACATGTTGGCAATGTTTCGCCAAAGCTTGTGTTTTATATATATGATATTAAAATTCTTAGCCTTTTCAAAATATAAAAGTGTTAAATAAGAACGGAAATAGGAAATAGTATATTAAACTTGAAGTTTCAATCTTTATTATTTTCGAAGATATGCTTTCAGGTCTTCGAAACTATGTGGATGGTTCCCAACCCACTACTCCAATTTGTTGCAATTTTCGACGACCTTAAGGGAATAGGAAGGGACATCCTGATACCAAATTTGGGGATTCTATCTTCTTTGGATTCGAAATAATGCTCGTTTGGCCTAAATTCGATGAAAAAGTTCCAGGATCCCAGCCCATGGTCGGATTTCACCCGCAAAAAATCCTCGCCATAGTATCATTTATAGTAACCCACAGCACAAATTTCATGAAGGTAGCGCCATTAGTTGTTTTGTTATACTTATATATTTTATGTGTTAGTTAACCCTTAGAACTATTAAAAGTTCCAGAATCCGAATCCATGGGCTGTCCTTTAAGTCCTAATAACCTACAGTTAAAGTATCATCAAGATAGCTCTATTAGGTTTTGAGTTATCGTGCCTACGGAAACACGGACATGGCTATATCAACTCAGGAGATTAAGCTGATCACATATTTATACCCGTGCATACATATATGAACATCGGGTATATTAAAATTACTCCTCCGTTTGTAACGCATCGAAATATAAGAGCTAGATATAGTGTCAAGGGTACGTATCGAATCAGCATCGAAAAGTGAATCGATCTAGCTATGTGTGTCCGTCCGTCCGTCCGTCAGCACGATAACTCAAAAACTATAAGAGCTAGAGTTCTGAAACTTTCACAAAGTAATTTTTAGACAATTTGTAGGTTCCCTATTGTTTTTGGTTAAAATCGGAGAAAGGCTTCGGGTAGCTGCCATACAAATTTTTCGATATTTTATGAGTATTTTTTTAAAATTAATAACGAAAAATAGAAACCAAATATAAAAACAAACAAATTGTTGTTTAAATATTAATCGATTAATGGTGTAGTGGTTAGGACATGTTACTTGTAGCAAAAATGTTTCGGTTCGAATTCAGGCTACGGAAATTTTTTTTTTTTTTTTAAATTCATTTTTTTTATCTATTTTTTTTTTTAATAAAATATATGTATTTATTTTATGTTTGAAAAAATTTTATTTTATAGAAAATTAGACAGAAGATTCATTTATATTAAAAATTATTAATTTTTTTTAATATTTCTATAAAAAAATTCAAAACTGTTATTTAAAACAAACAATTGATACTATAGCAACTACGATTATTTAAAATTGTTATTTAAAACAAACAATTGATACCATAGTAACTAGAATTATTTAAAAAAAAAAAAAATGAGATAAATAAAAACTCGTTTTGTAAACAAACTATTAATTGTTCTATGGTATAGTGTGTAGGACATGGGACTGGTAGTCAAAACGTTTCGGTTCGATTCCTGGCTGGGGCAAAATTTTTTTTTTTTTAAATTCATCTTAAAATTCTCATTTATAAATTATTTATTTTTTTTAAAACATTTTTAAAAAAATTCAAAACAGTTATTCAAAACAAACAATTGATACCATCGCAACTATAATTGAGATGAATTGAATTCATTGAGATGAACATAAGGTCGATGGCTTAGTGGTTAAGACGTCGACATTTTAATTGGAAAGTGTGGGTACGAATCTCGTTGAGAGCATATTTTTTTTTTAAATTCATCTTATTTTTTTAATTCATTTTTTTTTTATTAATTTTTTTTCAATTAAATATAAAAAAACAAATATTTTGAATTTTCTGTCAAACAGTTCAATTGCAATATAAGAATTTCTTATATATTTAATACACGCACGGGTATCTAAAAGTTGACAAGGGCAACTATAATCTTCCTCGTTTTTAATAATATTAAACAATAATGCTATCACTAAGGCGTTTGATTGATTTTGTAATACTTGAAAAAAGTATTAAAAAATGCTAATTCTAAAGTTGTTTCAGTGTTCCTTATGTAATATAATTCTTTAAACTTGAAGTGAAATATTTACATTTCATTATATAACTAACAAAATATAAAATGAATTTGATCTAAATAAAATTCGACGAAAACATTTAAATAATAACAAGTAAAGAAACAGTCAGTCGGTGCAATTGTACTTACCTGAAGGTATTACTACGCTTTTCTTCGTTTTTTTATAAATTTGTGAGAGAAATGTAGGCTTCTTTTTTGGAAAAATTGTTTTAAAATGCTATGTATTTAAGAATAATATATACGAAATTGAATTTTTTGATTTTTATATTTTGTTAGAAAAAAACTGCAATTTTATACTGAAATCTATTTTAAAATAACAACAACTGCAAAATAGATAACAAACAAAGACTTACGAAAAAATGTGGAGAAGGGAAATGCTATGCTATTTAAATTTAAGCATATTGTTATTCCGATTTTTTATTAGCTTTATTTTTATGATTATTAATATTATCTCATTTAGCTTTTGGGCTGTTTAAGGAGAGCAAACAAATTAGTCTTATGAAATAAGTGAGCTTTTGGAATAAAGGTTTACTTGCGTTAATACCAAACATTTGAAAATTTTATAATTTTTTGTAACCTCTATTTTGGACTGCAAAATAAACCTGTGAAATTGGATACAAATCTGAAATTTGCGGAAAATGTCAAGTCAATCAGTCAAATTATTTTGGTTCCACATCAAAAAGATTTAAATAATTTCATAGGGCCCTGTGCTCAAACGGGTTAATCGAACTCAACAGAAACTTGTTTCATCTACTCTTTTGGACTGCAAATAAATAAATAAAATTTAAAATTTTTGTAAGCCCGTTTGGCGGAAATGGTTGAATATATTCACACTAAATTTATACAACCAATTCCGTTAGCTAAGAGGAACATTTGTGCAAAATTTCAAATCAATCGGTCAGACATTTTTGTCTTAAAATTAAAAACATTGAAAAAGCTTCATTGCGCACGCGTATCCATACGATGGGTTATCCGAAATCAACAATAATTTGTGTTAGTCTCTCTTTTCGACTGCAAAACCACTCTGTAAAATTGGACACAAATCGGTAACAAAATTTTTTGGAAGACCGCCAGGTCGAAATAGATTAATATATTCCAACCAATTTTATATAACTAATTCGGCTAGTTAAGAACAAAATTCGTGCAAATTTTCAAGTTAATCGGTCGAACTGTTTCGGCTCGACATCAAAAATACTGAATATGCTTGATTGCGCCTTCAGGCCCAAAAGGATTAACTGAACTCAACAAAACTGTGTGTCAGCCTCTCTTTTCAAATGCAAAACCACTCTGTAAAATTGGACACAAATCGGTAACAAAAATTTTTTGAAAAACCGCCGGACCGAAATGGGCTAATTTATTCCAACCAACTTTATACCACTAATTCCGTTTATTAAAAAGAACATTCGTGCGAAATTTCAAGTCAACTGGTTCGACCAAAATCAAAAAAACGAAAGAGCTTAAAACAGCTCTCAACTCGCAACTTGTTTACTTATAAAAATGTGAAAAGACTATGTCATCCCCCGGACTCCCACAATTATTCCTCTAAAAGTTGGTGATAAGCCGACCAGTGGTTTTCACATGAATCCTGTACAAGCAAATAAATAAACAAACAAACAAATTTTCTTCTTTATATATTAGATTGTACATAATATGTTCCATAACAAAATTCTAAGCCTCCAAAAAATACAAAATTGTTAAATAAGAACTGATATAGGAAATACCGTATTATATTAGATTTTTTTATATTTATTAATTTCGAATATATACTTATGTCTTGGGAATAGTGGGGGTAGATCGCTAACCGCTATTGCAATTCATCCAAAATTATACGTACACAAAACAAATAAGAAGAAACACCCCAAATATAAGGTTCTATCTTCTTTGGTTTCGTAGTTATTCTCGTTTGGCCGACATTCGATAAAAAGCTTTTAGACTCCGAGCTGATTGTTCGATCTCCACCAAAATCAATACCCACGGTACTTTCTTTACCAGTGACCTAGAGTTTAAATTTCATCAAAATAGCGTCATTAGTTTTTGAGTTATGAGGTCTTTTAAAAATATATGTTTGTTAGTCCTTGAACTGGTTAAAGGTTCCACAACTCAAAACCATTGTACGATTTCGCTCATATGCAGTTCCCGTCATACTTTTAATACTCGTTAACCCTTGTACACAATTAGTACGTTTTATCATAATTTTAAGTTACTATTATTATTAAGTCGCTTTCGGGGTCACTTTCGATTTCTTTAGTGTCCTTGAAATTTGGGAGCAATTGGAGTAGTGGGTTGAAGACCAGCCACACAATTCCGAAGACCTTAAGGCATATTTTCGAAATTAATAAAGATAGTAACTTCAAACAAAATCAGAAGTTTCAAATTTGGTACCTAATTTTGGATTAATCAGAGTTGTGCTCCAGTACCCCTCTTGGACCACCCAAGGTTTAAAAGCTTATCATCGAAATTAAGCAAAATAGTAACTAAAAATTAATATAGAACGTTCCAATTGTGGACAAGGATTAACTAGTATTGACAGTATGACGGGACTGCATATTGTATGAAATCGTATTCTGGTTTCGGGTTCTCGAACCTCTGAAGAATTCAAGGGCTAACGAACATATATCTTAAAACCAGTATAACTCGAAAAATAATGCCGCTATTTTGATGAAATTTAAACTCTAGGTTACTAGTAATGAAAGAACCATGGGGATTGGTTCTGGTCGAGTTCGGACAATGAGTTCGAGTTCTAGAAGCTTTTGATCGATCTGAGGCTAAAAGACTATAATTTCGAAGCTAAAGAATATATTTCCTATTTCTTATATGCCCCCGAAATTTAGACATAATTGTAGTGGTGGTACAGGTGGCTCCTAAGAAATCCCAAAATTAAAAAGCTTACTTTGAAATTCATGAAGATAGAAACTTTAAATTTGTTACAAGAGGATTCTTTCCTATTTCGTTTTTATTCAAGACTTTTACATTTTTAAAAGGATTTTCACCATAAAACATTTTTTTGTATAATAAGTATTTTATAAATTAAAAATAAAATATTTTTTTAATAAACGATTAAATTCCTTTTTTTTAATTTTTATTATATCATATATTTTATTGAATTATCACCATAGGTGATATATAATTAAGACATTGTGTACACTACTTATATATTCATAGGTCTTGCTGCATTTATGTAAAATTTATTGTTATATTTAAATGAATTTTATGAAAAACTCTTAATTTTTTAATTATATTTTAGAAATACATTTATTGCATATTTTGCGTTTATAAGCTTTTCTAATAGGTAAATAAACTAACAACTTAAAATAATTGCAATTTTGAAAATTTTTGATTGTTAAACAAAGTATGCTTTGATTAGCTTTTTATCACAAAATTGAATAATTAGAATTTTTTCACTTTTGTAATTGAAAAGAAAAAAAATATATTTTCCTTTAATTCAACTTTTTTTGTTTTTTAATATTTTTAAATAGATAAATTAGTAAGAATTTGTAATATTTATGAATAGATAAAGTAATTAAAAAATGTTTTTAGTATTATAAAGTTAATTTAGTCAGCTATGTCTGACGATCAAACTAATAACAGCTTTTATTGTTTTAAAATGACTTATGTACTTCCCATTAAATTTAAACCAAATAGGTGTAGGGTATTTCTAATTCGGCTGCACCGACTGACTGTTTCTTTACTTTTAATATATGTTCTTTAGCCCTTGGATCGATTAAAAGGTCCAGAATCTGAACCCATGGCCGATTTCGCCTATGTGCAATCCCCGCGGTAATTTCAGTCCTTGTTAAAACAGTTAAATTTCATCATTTTTGTCTACGGACAGACGGCTAAATTTAATTTTTTAAAATTGAAATTATTAATCAAGGGTTCTAAATCATTCAATAGTAAATGCACTACAGCAAAAAATTCTGAAAAGAAATAATTGCAGAATGTGCGTAAAATTTTATTGAATTGGATAAAAAGTTTCAAATATATAATTTTGTCATTACATTTTATGAATACATTTTTATACCTTACACCTATGAAATAGGTAAAGGGGTATATTAACTTTTGTATGGTGTTTGTAACCACCTAAAGGAAGCGAGCTAGATATGGAAAAAAGTATATATATTTGTGATCAGCGAGACCTCCTTTGTCGATTTAGCTATGTCCGTCCGTCCGTCCGTAGGCACGATAACTCAAAAAATAATGGGGCTATCTTCATGAAATTTTATCTGCAGGTTACTAGAACTAAAAGTACGGCGGAGATTGCATATGGGCGAAATCGGGCGATGGTTTCGGATTCTGGACGTTTTAATCGGTCCAAGGGCTAACGAACTTATATAAAAAATCACGATAAATCAACAACTAATGACGCTATCTTCATCAAATTTGTGCTGTAATAATGAAACTACGACGGGTAATGCGTACGGTCGAGATTGGACCATGGGTTCGAAAATTAGAACTTTTTGATCAAATTTAGGTCAAACGGCCATAATTGCGAAACCAATGAAGATAGAATCTCCAAATTTGGTATGATTAGAATTTGGGCCCAATTAGAGTATTGGCTCGAGGATCAGCCACACATTTCCGAAGACCTTAAAGCATTTCTTTAAAATTAATAAAGATAGCACCTTTGAAAAATGTAGAAGCTTCAAATTTTTCGCAAGGGTGTTCTTTACCATTTCTTGCGTGTCTCCTAATTTGAGATCAATTGGAGGGGTAGTTCAGTACCACACTTTGAACTCCCATTATTTAAAAGTTTATTATCGAACTAAACTACTACTAACTACTTACTACAAATTGTAACTTAATTTTTTTTAGGGATTACGTACGAACGAGTTCGCACCATGGGTTCGAATCCTAGAAGTTTTTGATCGAATTTAGGCATAATTCCAAAATCTTCCTATGCCCTTAAAGTTTTGGAAATGTAGGACCAATTGGAGTAGTGGGTCGGGAAACCATTTCATTGAAATTATTAAAAAACAAGTTAAGAAACAGTCAGTCGGTGCAACCGACTTAGAAATACCCTACACCTATTTGGTTAAAATTTAATTACATATCCATAAGTCATTTTAACGCCATAAAAGCTGTTATATATTTGATTGTAAGACATAGCTAACCAAATTAACTTTATAATACTAAAAACATTTTCTAATTACTATATCTATTCAAAAATATTACAAATTCTTACTAATTTATTTATTTAAAAATATTAAAAAACAAAAAAACTTGATATAAATGAAAATATATTTATTCCAATTCAATTACAAAATGAAAAAATTCTAGTTATTAAATTTTGTTATAAAAAACTAATCAAAGCATAATATATTTAATAACCAAAATTTTTCAAAATTGAAATTATTTTAAATGGCTAGTTAATATACATAATAGAAAAGCTTATACGCAAAATATGCAATAAATGTATTTCTAAAATACAATTACAAATTTACACCTTTTCATATAATTCATTTGAATATAAAAATAAATTTTATATAAATGCAGCAAGTACCTTTGAACATAACTGAACCACTACAATTAAGTCTAAATTTCGAGGACACACAGGAAATAGGAAATATATTCTTTGGCTTCGAAATTATACTCGTTCGGCCTCAAATCGATCAAAAGCTTCTAGAATCCGAACACATTAACCAAACTCGACCAGAACCAATTCCAATGGTACTTTCATTACTAGTAACCTAGAGTTTAAATTTCATCAAAATAGCGGCATTATTTTTTGAGTTATGGTGTTTTTAAGATATATGAACTTTTCAAGGGTTCCAGAATCCGAAATTATGGTACGATTTCGCCCATATGCAGTCCCCGTCATACTTTCAATACTAGTTAACCCTTGTACACAATTGGAACGTTCTATCTTAATTTGAAGTTACTAGTTTTATTAATTTCGATGATAAACTTTTACACATTGGGGGGTCTAAGAAAGGTACAAAATTAGAGGGACACGCAGGAAATAGTAAAGAACACGCATGTGCCAAATTTGAAGCTTCTTCATTTGTTTCAAGTTACTATCTTTATTAATTTCAAAAATATGCTTTAAGGTCCTCGGAACTGACCCACAATTCCAATGGGGCCCAAATTTCAAGGACACTAAGGAAATCGAAAGCGACACCCAGAAACCAAATTTGGAGGTTCTATCTTCATTGGTTTCGGAATTATGCTAGTTTGGCCTAAATTCGATCAAAAAGTTCTAAGTTCCGAACCCATTGTCCAATCCTCACCGTACATAATCACCACCGTAGTTTCATTACCAATAACCTACAGCACAAATTTCATGAAGACAGCGTCATTAGTTGTTGTGTTATCGTGATTATTTATATATGTTCGTTAGCCCTGAAACCGATTAAAAGGTCCAGAATCCGAACCCTTGGGCTGATTTCGCCCTTATGCAGCCCACGCTTAAATTTAAGCACTAGTTAACCCTTGTACATAATTTGAACCTTCTATCTTAATTTTAAGTTACTATTTTTAATAATTTCGATTATAAGCTTTTAAAACTTAAGAGGGTCTAAGAGGGATACTGAACCACCACTCCAATTGATCCCAAATGAGTGGACACGCAAGGGATACTAAAGAACACCCTTGTGCCAAATTTGAAGCTTCAGCATTTTTTTAAGTTGTTATCTTTATTAATTTTAAAGATATGCTTTAAGGTCTTCGGAAATGTATGGCTGGTCCCCGACTCACTACTCCAATGGGGCCCAAATTTCTAAGACATTAAGGAAATAGGAAGGGACACCCTGATACAAAATTTGGAGGTTCTATCTTCTTTGGTTTCGGTATTATGCTCGTTTGGCCTAAATTCGATCAAAAAGTTCTAGGTTCGGAACCCATATTCCAATCCCGAACTTACGTAATCCCCGAAGTAGTTTCATTACAAGTAACCTACAACACAAATTTGGTGAAGAAAGCGTCATTAGTTGTTGAGTTATTGTGATTTTTTATATATGATCGTTAACCCTTCGATCGATTAAAAGGTCCAGAATCCGAACCCATAGGCCAATTTCGCCCATATGCAATCCCCGCCATAATTTCAGTCCTAGTAACCTACAGTTAAAATTTCATCAAGATAGCTCCATTATTTTTTGAGTTCTCGTTCCTAAGGACGGACGGACGGACATGGCTATATCGACTCAGGAGGTCACGCTGATCACAAATATATATACTTTTCCATATCTAGCTCGCTTCCTTTAAGTGGTTACAAACACCATATCAAAGTTAATATACCTTTTAACGTATTCTATAGGTGTAGGGTATAAAAATATTAAAAAGTTGTGAAATTACTTTTGTTTTTTTAGTTTTGATTGAAATATTTATATTAAAATTAATAATATTATTTAATTTCGTTTATAAAAATCCTGCGAAATGGCTGTTATGTTCGTATTGTTATAATTGAATTATATAATTACATGATTGATTAAAAAATAATATTAAATAAAAATTAACATAAAAACTAAGTTAAATTTGATTATATTAATTTTTTACAGTTTCTTAAGTCAGGTTTTTAATTTATATTTCTCGTATTAGTCGTAATCGATTTTTAATCTAATTTGCTCCATCTCCATGACTTTGCATAAATTTTGGTTTAACACCCTTCTTAATTCTTATTTGCACCATTATAATAGACGATCAATGCATGTTTGCTCCATACGCACAGAGAAAACTATTTTGTAATCGATTTGTATTGTATGGAGCAAACTGCCCACAATGACTTTTCTGACAAAATATCAAATATCTCGAAAAGTATTTGAGGACAGTGCCTAAAATTTAACATATGATTAGTTAAAAAATCAACAAACTCTACGTTAAAATTTCGACTATAGTTTATCGGAGCAATTTTTGCCTTTTAACTCCCAAACTTTCTTTTCGATTTACTCGGAATATACCTTGAGGCATATGGAGCAAAAGAGAATTCAGGCGACGAATTTTTCAAGCTGCATCTTTATTAATTTTAAAGATATGCTTGAAGGTCTTCAGAAATGTGTGGCTGCTAATGCAAAAAGTAGTAGAAAGCGTAAAAGGCCTTCCGAATTGTGTACAAAGGTTAACTAGTATTGTAGGTATGGCGGGGACTACACATTGTCAAAATCGGGGCATGGTTTCGGCATCAATTCAATTACAAAAGTGAAAAAATTTGAATTATTCAATTTTGTGATAAAAAGTTAATCGAAGCATAATATGTTTAATACTTCAAATTTATCAAAATTGCAATTATTTTATATTGTTAGTTTATGCACCTATTAGAAAAGCTTATAAACGCAAAATATGCTATAAATTTATTTCTAAAGTATAATTACAATTTAAGACCTTTTCATATAATTCATTTAATAATAAAAATAAATTTTACATAAATGCAGCAAGTACCTTTGAATATAGCTTAATTATTGTACTTACTTACTTACTTTACTTTATCGGCATAACAAAATATTATTTTTGAGCCGAGTCCAAAGCCTTCCTCCATTGGCTTCTGTCTTGCGCAGCTTCTCTCCAACTTCCAACAATATTCAGTAGCCTTACGTCTGACTGAACATCGTCTTTCCATCGAAGATGTGGTCGCCCTCTTCTGCGTCTACCCTCCGGATTGGAGTCAAAAACCGCTCTTGCTGGAGCATCATCGGTCATTCTTACTACATGACCTAACCAGCGCAATCGTTGGATTTTAATCCAGGTTACGAGATCAGTTTCGTCATATAGCTCAAACAGCTCGCGATTTTGTCGTTGTCTACAAACTCCATTGATGTTAATCGGACCAAAAATTTTACGTAGAATTTTCTTTTCAAAAGACCCTATCAGATTTTCATCGTAGTTGGATATGGTCCAGGATTCTGCACCATATGTCAGAACTGGTACGATGAGTGTTCTGTACAGTGTGATCTTTGTCTTTCTACTCAGGGTTTTTGACCTCATGTGCTTGCTTATCCCAAAGTAACAACGGTTGGCTAGCACTATTCTACGCTTAATTTCCAGGCTGGTGTTGCCGCCTTCTGTGTTCATTTGGCAACCGAGGTATACAAAATCTTTCACCACCTCAAAGTTGTATTCACCAACCGTGACATTCTGACTTACACGGCGACGGAGGCCGTCATTGTTTGTTGCCACCATGTATACCGTCTTTTTCTCGTTCACTTCTAGGCCTAACCTTCTTGCACTCTCCTCAATAGCAACAAAGGCTTCGCAGGTATCCCTTTGTGATTTGCCGATTATATCTAGGTCATCTGCGTATCCGAGCAGCTGGGTTGATTTATAATAAATTGTGCCTCTGGTTTCAACGCCAGAGTCGCGCACCACTTTCTCAAGTGCGATGTTAAATAGATCACACGAGAGCGCGCCTCCTTGTCTAAAGCCTCGCTGCGTTCGAAAAATTCCAGATAGGTTGTTTTCTACTCTGACTGCGCATAATGTACAAGCTATGGTCATCCTGCAGAGATTGACGAGTTTAGCAGGAAAACCGAATTCCACCATTGCTTGTAGTAGTTCGTCTCTCCCTATTGAATCATACGCAGCCTTGAAATCAATGAACAGATGATGTGTACTGACATTGAATTCATTGCACTTTTCTAGAATCTGTCTTAGCGTGAAAATCTGGTCAGTTGTTGATTTACCAGGTCTGAAGCCACACTGGTATCGACCGATGTTATAATCCATATGCGGCTTCATTCGCGTGCAGATGATACTCGACAGGATCTTATACGCCACATTTAAGAGACTTATTCCTCGGTAGTTTGAGCATTCTAACCGATTACCTTTCTTAAATATGGGTATAATTATGCTGGTGTTCCACTCATTGGGCATACTTTCTGTAGTCCAGATTACGGTCATGATTTGGTGTATGCACCTTACCAAATCATCTCCTGCTGCTTTAAATAGTTCGGCAGCTATGCCATCTATTCCCGGCGACTAGTTGTTTTTTAAGCGCCCGATGGCCGTGTGAACTTCTTCCAAGGTGGGCGGTGGTTCATCGTGTTGGATATTGGGTGGTGCATAATTATGAGTAGATGGTGCGGTGTTCACTGATGTTATGCCGCCGTTTAGTTTCTCTTTAAAGTATTCAGACCATCTACAAAGAATACCATCGCTGTCGGTAATAAGGTTCCCTTCTTTATCTTTACAAGCGATTGTCCTGGGCTTAAAACCTTTTGTCTGTGAGACTTTTTTGTATATTTTTCGGACCTCGTTTCTGTCTCTCATCCCTTCTAATTCTGAGAACTGCTTGTCTTCATAAGCTCTTTTCTTTTTCCATATGAGTTTCCTCTGTTCAGTTCTTAGCCGCTTGTAATCCTCATAAGCTAGTCTGGTTTTCTTCTGAAGCCAGTTTCGATAAGCGATGTTCTTATTCGGTATGATGTCACGTCAAACCATTGGTTGTGGGAAGATGGTGGTACCGAACCAATGACTTGATCAGCGGCTTGTTTGATGATAGAAGAGCACCGTGCCCACTGCTCTTCGACAGGCGCATCTTCGCTTATGGGTGAGGATTGCATCATATGGGAAATGGCTTCGGCATATTCCTTTGCTGTCTCTGATGATTGTAGCGCTTCTACGTTTATTTTCCGTGGTGTTCTACATACGTGTCTTTTATGTGTGGATATTCTGGCTCGGATTCTAGCTATGACAAGAAAGTGGTCCGAGTTCACATTAGCACCTCGCCATGTACGCACATCCATCACATCTGAAGCGTGCCTGCTGTCAATCATCACATGATCTATTTGGTTTAATGTTCTCTGATCTGGAGATCGCCAGGTGAGTTTATGAATATTACGATGAGAGAACTTTGTACTACTTATCACCATGTTCTTCATTGCTGCCAACGATATTAAGCGTAGCCCGTTATCATTGGTGATGTCGTGGGCACTGTGGCTGCCGATAATTATTGTACACATTGTCTTAATTATATATCACTTTTGATAACAATTCAATAAAATATATGATATGATTAACATTAAAACAAGTAAAGAAACCGTCAGTCGGTGCAACCGACTTAGAAATACCCTACACCTATTTGGTTCAAATTTAATGGGAAGTCCATAAGTCATTTTAAAACAATAAAAGCTGTTATTAATTTGGTCGTAAAACATAGCTAACCAAATTAACTTTATAATACTAAAAACATTTTCAAATTAGACTATCTATAAAAAAATATTAAAAATTTCTACTGATTTATCGATTTAAAAATATTAAAAACCAAAAAACTTGCATTAACTGAAAATATATTTTTTTCAATTCAATTACAAAAGTGAAAAAATATGAATTATTATTTTTTTTTGATAAAAAGCTAATAATAATAATTAATATTTTCCAAAAATGCAATTATTTTAAATTGCTATTTTATGTACCTATTAGAAAAGCTTATAAACGCAAAATATGCAAAAAATGTATTTCTAAAATATAATTAAAAATTTAGAACTCTTCATATAATTCATTTAACTATAACAATAAATTTAATCGTTTACAAAAAAAATATATTGTTTTTAATTTATAATATATTAAACAAAATATGTAAAATTCTTAGCCTTTTAAAAATATAATAGTGTTAAATAAAAAATGAAAATAGAAAAGAGCCCTCGTGAATCAAATTTAAAGTTTTTATCTTCATGAATTTCGAAGATAAGCTTTTTAATTTTGGGATTTCTTAGGAGCCACCTGAACCACCACTACAATTAAGTCTAAATTTCAGGGACACATAGGAAATAGGAAATATATTCTTTGGCTTCGAAATTATACTCGTTTGGCCTCAGATCGAACAAAAACTCATTGTCCGAACTCGACAAGAACCAAATCCCATGGTACTTTCATTATTAGTAACCTAGAATTTAAATTTTATCAAAAAAGCGGCATTATTTTGTGAGTTATACGGCTTTTAAGATATATGTTCGTTAGCCTTTGAACTTTCAAAGGTTCCAGGACCCGGAACCATGGTATGATTTCGCCCATATGCAGTCCCCGTCATACTTTCAATACTAGTTAACCCTTTACACAATTGGAACGTTCTATCTTAATTTTAAGTTAATATTTTTATTCATTTCGATGATGGTTTTAAACCTTGGGTCTAAGAGGGGTACTGAACCACCACTCTGATTGATCCAAAATTAGGAAAACGCGCAGGAAATAGCAAAGAACACCCATGTTCCAAATTTGAAAGTTCTAAATTTGTTTGAAGTTACTCTTTTTATTAATTTCGATAATATGCTTTAAGGTCTTAGGAACTGAGTGGCTGGTCCCCAACCCACTACTCCAATTTGTCCCAAATTTCATGGACAATAATGAAATAGAAAGAGGCACTCTGATACCAAGTTTGGAGGTTCTATCTTCATTGGTTTCGGAATTATGCTCGTTTGGCCTAAATTCGATCAAAAAGTTTTATGTTCCAAACCCGTTGCACATTACCCACCGAACGCAATCCCCGCTGTAGTTTCATTACCAGTACCCTACACCACAAATTTTATGAAGATAGCGTCATTAGTTGTTGAGTTATCGTAATTTTTTATATATTGTTACGTTATCAACAGATAACCCCTCTGAACTAAACCACAATAATGTTACTAAAACACATGTTTCTCCATTCCAATAACCTTATACGAAATTTCGATGATAACGCATAATCATACTCGTACAGTATAAATTTGTTTCATAAACTTTTTCTCTTTTTATAATTTTGTTGTTCTTTTAACGTGTCAATTTGCATACAAAAAAAACAATTTAGTTGTTTCTTTTAACGTGTCATTTTACATACAAGAAACCAAATGCACGTGTTATACTGTATTATTCAGAATAAGTCCGCAAAATAAATAATTTTAAGATTGTGTAATGACAACTAATTAAAATAAGTACTTGATAAATCGTATTTGAATATTAATATTTTTTTTATGTTTAACGTGTCATTTTTTTAGTAAATTAAAAATAAGTGGAAAAAGTAAACTTTTTGTAAAATCAGTTCATTTTTGACTATCAATAAGACAATTATTAAATATTAAAAATTTTTAAATCAAGAAATATTCTTTTGTTTTATGTGTTTTGGTCCGAAAATATTATTGGCGCAGTCGGTAGGATCCTACAAAAAAATAACAGGATCCAGTGATAAAGAATAAAATAAAAAAAAACAATTATTAATATTTCTTTCAATTTAGTGAAAATAAATTGATTAAGTGACTAAATTTTACATGATTAAAAATTCAAAAAAAAAAAAAAAAAAGAAAAAAAAAGTGAACTCATAAGAAATTCCAATTTCAGGAATTTTGAAAACAATAAAAGATAACTGTGATCATATGAAATTTTAATTTAAAATTTTGAAATTTTAACATTATTGAATAACTAATTAAATCTTAATTTATAAGTAATTAAAACTAAATTATAAAGAAAATAAACAAACACTTTCTTCTAATATTTATAACTACCTATAATAAAACTTAAAACAATCAAAATTAATATTGAGACAATAATATAAAACTTACAGCAACAAATTCTATAAGAAATTCAGCACCGATTCGGATTCAGAACCAGAGAGACAAACGAACAATTACAAAACAACATGCCAGATCAACCACAGCCGTTAACATTGGAAATAGATCCACTAAAATACATTACGCTTCTTTTAATCCATTTGAGAACAATTCTAAAAATAAAAATAACTCTTAAAATAATAGTAGGTTCAATTATGATAACAACAAAAATAATAGTAAAATAAATCAAAATTAATATAGAAATAACGCTAATTAAAATAGTAATAATATTTATAACCAAAATACTAACCGAACTACCAAGAACAATCATAATAGTAATAATTATAATGATAAGAATAGTCGTGCTAATTATAACAATTTTAATAATAGTCGTAATTAATAGTCAAAATACAAGAAGAAATGCAACAAATTCACAATCAGAACCGATGGATGTGGTCCATTCGACTAATTCGAGAGCGAATACAGTACAAATGGTTGAAAATTTTCAATTAACAGCCTCGACCAAGAGTCCATTCCTTTTATAATAATCCATATCAAAAGGAAGACCCTTGAAATTTGTTGTAGAAACGGGTGCTTCCATGAGTATAATTAATACAAACATTTGCAATCCTATTTATGCTAGCAAAATAAAAGCCGTGAATATAAAAACTATCACTAATATCACCACTTGCGATACTCTGATAACGATTGAATCTTTTGTAAAATTCAATTCTGATATAAAAATAAAATTCTTAGAAATGAAATGTCATGATAAGTTTGATGGCATTATAGGAAATAATATTTTACGTCCTCTTGAAGTCGAAATTAATTATAATGAAAAATTTCTTTAATTCTTAAAAAAATTAAAAACGGGAAGCATAATGAAAATGAAGAAAAGGAATACTCTATTCCAATTCCGTTAAAGGAGCTAGAAGTATTTCAAAACGAACTATTTTTAGGAGAAAATGAAATCATGTGTGGTCATTTATACACATCTACGAAATCAGAGCTTTTGAATTTAATAAGAAAGTTCGAAAAAGCCTTTTTCCACGAAGGTTTAATAAAACATCAAATAAAAACTGTGAATGAGCTTCCAATTTATACTAAAACATACCGTTATCCTGAAATACATCGCAAAGAAGTTAATGACCAAATAAAAGATATGTTAAAACAGGGAATTATTAGACATAGTGATTCACCATATTCGGCTCCAATATGGGTTGTCCCAAAAAAACAAGATGCGTCAGGCAAACAAAAGTGGCGCATTGTCATTGATTATAGGAAACTGAACAATGTCATGATAGACGATAAATAACCATCCTATCCCTAACATGGATGATATCCTAGATAAGCTAGGCAGAGCTATGTATTTCACTGATAAAATTAGAAGAACTCAACTTTAAAGTTGAGTATTTACCAGGTAGAGAAAACAAAGTTGCAGATGCTCTTTCACGCGTTCAGATTCATTTAAATGAATCAAATGTAAATAGGCTAAATTCGAATGATAATAAATCAAACAACATGAAAATTGACGAAATACGATCAACTGATGCTACAATGCATTCAGCTGACGAAGACAATTCTGAAAATATTCCTATATCAGAATCACCACTTAATTTCTACAAAACACAAATCATAATAAAAAAGGGTTCACAATAACAATTGATATTGCTTAAAATCCATCGTAAAACAAGAAAAATTTTCATACATCCTAACCCTAACGAATAATATTTTATTGAAGTTTTTAAAAATCATATTCCTAGTAAAGGAATAATAGGAATTATGATTGAAGACATTAATATTTACAGTTCTTTTCAAAATACATACCTAAAATACTTTTCAAAAAATAAACTAATAAAATTAAACAAATTTTTACTCATATTTACTTACTGACATTTTATATCATCTTGAAATAAAGGAACTTATTCTTGACCAGCACATAAAAACAAACCATAGAGGCATCAAGGATGTCTATCAAAATTTAAAGGAAAGGTTTTATTTTCCTAAATTAAAAAATGAAATTCAGAATATTATAAATAATTGTCATATTTGTAACATCGCAAAATATGAAAGACGTCCTTTATATCTACAGTTAAAAATTACAGAGACCCCTGAAAAACCATTACAAATAGTCCATATGGACATATTATGGTTTCATACAAAAGGAAATCCATACTTGACAATTATTGACAAGTTTTCAAAGCACGCCCCAATCATTCCCTTAAAATCTAGGAATTTATGCAATATATAGCATCTTTCGGTAAACCTTTTAAAGTTGTAACCGACCAAGAGAAAGGCTTTAACAGCCATAATTTCAAAATTTATTTAGAGACAGAAGGAATTGACGTTCATTTTACTACTCCCAATAATCCTTGTAGTAATGCGAATATCGAAAGATTCCATAATACTTTGAATGAACACCTACGAATTTTGAACACGATCCAAAAGGAGGAAGGTCAAATTACGGACGAAGACCCCATTATCAAAAGCTTAAAAATCTAATACGAAACTGTTCACACTTCAACTGGCAAAAGGCCTATTGACTTTTTAAATGGTGTTATTTCTTCCGAATAATATATCAAAGAATTTATTACAAAAATCAAAGAAAAATCTATCAGAAAACGTAATAAAGGAAAAACCAATGGTAAGCCTTCCAATTACCTTAAATTAAATAGGGTTACAAAATTACAACCCTACCATAAGAAGGTGAAAATGATAGAAACAGGTCGAGATTATCATAAAATTAACAATGGAATCCTTCCTCGATATAATAATCAATTTGAAAAGAAGTATAAATTTCAAAGTTAACAAATTTCTCTTCTTTCATTTTTTTTTTTTTTTCAGCAATTATCATTTTACTTCTCCTGCTATTTTCATATTCAGTCTTATTAAAATCATCTATAAAAATTACAGAACTAAAATCCGATACATTTTAACGGATACATTTTATTTCAAGAGCACGAGTTAAAATAATTTATAATTATTGTAAAATTTTGCATGTAATAGATTTGTCGAAGTATGAAGAAAGTATAAGTAAAATAGAACTTAACATAAACCAGTTGCAAGAAAAAACTAACATTCCAAATTCACTTCTATACAATTTCAATCACTTGAAAGAAGAATTCAGTAGTAAAATTCCTCACCATGTTACAAAAAGTGGTTTAGTAAATTTGGTTGGTAACGGTTTTCGACTTCTCACTGGAGTCATGGACAATGATGAACGTGAAGAAATAGAGGAACATTTCAAACTAATAGAAAGCAATAATAAAAAAGCCATAGAAAATATTAATGCTAAAATATCAATAAACGAAGAAATTTCAGATCAAGTCGGAGCAATTACGAAACATGTAAATTTTGTACAAAGAATAATAGTGATAGAATAAATAATTGTGATAATCGGATTGAAAAAATAGAAGTTAAACTTTATCTTTTTATAATTAAAAATTAAATTAGGGAGAACATACAAATTTTATTAAAACAAATTGAAAACATAAAAGAAATAATATTGTCAAGTAGATTAGAAATTTTAGCAAAAGATATTCTTACAAAGGGAGAAATTGTAAATCATACTATAACTGTAGAAACTCTACCTTATATAAAAAATACTGTATTGTTTAATAATTCTGTTATTGTATTTGTAATTTCAATACCAAATTTTGTCAAAGAAAATTGTTATAGGAACATAATTGTTAAAGTTCCAAATAAAGATTTAAATTTAGAATTAGATACTAATTTAAGTAAAGTTATAAATTGTAAACAAAATATTTTTGAAAATGTAGAAAAGTATAACATATTAAAAAAAACATGATCCCAATTGAGGATCAATAAATTGCAAATTTAATGAAAACAAATCAAATGACTTGCCACTTTAAGCAAAATCTTGCAATGGAAATAAAATTAAATTCAAGTAATATTGTGGTAACAAAAAATTTGAAAAAGACCCCTCTTTATAATAATTCTGGTCAAATTACTGACATAAAAAAAAAGGAAACAATTTAATAAAATTTAATAACTGTAAAATTTCTCTCGGAGCTTTTGAAAAACAAAATTCCGAAGAAGAATATCATCACCGAATTTCACTCTATGTAAATCGCAACATAACCGTAGCGAAAATTTTAAATCGATTTTATGTGGATGATTTGCATTAGACACAAATCAATAACACATAGAGGAATTGAAATTCATTCACCACAAAAGTTGGTATACAAATCTAATGTTGGACGTGATTACAGTTACAGCAATAATTATTATTTGCATTTTTCTTTTTATAAAGTTTAAATTTGCTCTACCCAAAATTGTAATACAATCAAAGGGGATTCGGCAGCAGTCGAATCTTAAGGACGGAGGTGTTACGTTATCAACAGATAACCCCTCTGACCTAAACCACAACAATGTTACTAAAACACATGTTTCTCCATTCCAATAACCTCATACGAAATTTCGATGATAACGCATAATCATACTCGTACCGTATAAATTTGTTTCATAAACTTTTATCATTTTCTTTCTCTTTTTATAATTTTGTTATTTCTTTTAACGTGTCATTTTGCATACAAAAAAAAAACAATATTGTTGTTTCTTTTAACGTGTCATTTTACATACAAAAAACCAAATGCACTTGTTATACTGTATTATTCAGAATAAGTCAGCAAAATAAATAATTTTAAGATTGTGTAATAACAACTAATTAAAATAAGTACTTAATAAATCGTATTTGAATATTAATATTTTTTTATGTTTAACGTGTCACTTTTATAGTAAATTAAAAATAAGTGGAAAAAGTAAACTTTTTGTTAGATCAGTTAATTTTTGACTATCAATAAGACAATTATTAAATGAGGGGTATAAAAGCAAAAATACTAAAAGTCCACTTTTTTTTTTTTTTAGATTTTGATGCCATCTGTTGGCTAGACGAAATATGTACGTATTAAACTTTATAAAATGTTACAAAAGTTGTAAATATCGACTTATTTTCATATTTAAAATTTTGGCTTAAAAACAAAAGTTAAATAAGTCCTTTACCATTATTAGAGCAAAAACTAAAAATATCCATTTCAGTTTAAAATCAAAAATTGTTGAAGTCCTATATATATTTCAGTATTCTATTTCAAAATTTTAAAATGTCCAATTAGTTTGAATGCAGAAATTAAAAATGTTTTACGATTTTGTTTTTTAAATTTTGGGAATTTCCCGTTATTACCATTTTTGTAATTTTATGTGAATGCAAATTTTTCTGCAATTGTTTTTATTTGAATTTAATTAATGGAAGTGTGAAGTTCTTTACTTTAGTAAAAAATTTAAATAATAAATTAAAAATAGTAGTAATAAAAAAATTTAAATAATAATTAAAAATAGTAGTAATAAACAAATTTCAAAATAAGATGGAAATTAATTCAAGTCCTGTGGGATCTAGTATTGCCCGCAAAAGATCAAAAAATCCTAAAGCATGGAAGAGAAATATTGAAAAGACAAAACAGTAAAAAATTTAAATATTTTGAATTTCAAATTATTTATGTCAAAAAATGTATTTAGATATTCTGCTAAAGGATTACCTGCATTACCAAAATGCAAACACAATATAAATGCCCTAAAGTGTGGCACACTTACAATGCAAGATATATATAATTTCCATCATAAATATTACAGCACACCAGAAAAAGACGATCAAGATATGTATATTTTAAAATATATTTCATCTAGTCCGATTAAACGTCGACGAACCCGTACTGGTATAACCAGCTCTAAAATATGCAGCGTGAAGTATTTTATAAGAAAAAGCGACAAAAGAAGAGTACCAGTATGTGCTGGAGCTTGGGTGTAAGCCAGTTCAGAATTCAAGCACTCACTAAAAACCAATTCATTCAGGGAGTTATTCCGAAAGAAACTCGGGGTGGTGATCGGATCACAGAGGGGAATAAAACAAAATTAGAGGCTGAAATGATATTTATTAACAAATTTCATTGCACTGAATCGCATTATTGTAGATCTGCAACATCTTGCCGTATGTATTTACCTGCCTCTTTAAACATAAGAAAAATGTTTAAACAATACCAAAAGCAAGCTGATTTGAATGTCCAGGTGAAAGAAAGTTACTTCCGAAATATTTTTAATATTCGATTCAACCTTGGATTCGGGACTCCTAGGACAGATATGTGTTCAACATGTATTTCAAAGAGAAACAGAATTTCAAAAGAAAATAAAGCTGAGATGAAAAATTTATTAATAGTTGAACAAAGAATTCACTCTCTTCGAACGAAAGCGTTTTACACAAAGCTTCAGGAAACAAGATCGGATCTTTTAACTTTGTCCTTCGCCTGCCAAAAAAATCAGGTTCTACCTAAAGTTCCTGACCAAATAGCCTATTATTCTAGGCAAATTTATATGTATAATTTTGGCATTGTAGAAGGTTCCTCGAAATCTCCATTAAAAGGCAATGTTTCGCTGTATTATTGGACCGAAAATATAAGGCCTAAGGGTTTTAATGAAATCTGTTCAGCAGTGTATCACAAACTAAATTCTCTTAATTTTGAAAACATTGCTAAAGTTCGGCTTGTTGCATATGGATGCGGTGGCCAAAACAAGAACACCACAATGATTGCAATGTGCAGTAATTGGTTATCGAAAGCGTCTAAAAATATTAAGCACTTGAACTTATATTTCCTGTTGTTGGCCATTCTTTCATTCCGCCGGATCGTGTTTTTGGTTTGATTGAAAACCGAATAAAAAAATTGGAAACCATTATACAACCAAACCAATACATTGATATATATAAGGAATTCGGTACCGTTTATAAACTAGGAACAGAATGTCCAGTGCATGATTGGAAATTGGAAGCACAAAAATATTTCAAACCCTGTTCTAAATGACATTTCAAAATAAGTCTTTCGAAAAGCATTATTTTTAAGAGAATGCACAAAATTCTATTTCAATACGAGGCGAACCATATTACAAGCACGAAATAAATAATTACGCCGGACTGTGCAAACACTAATTCACTAAAATTAGGTGATGTTAACACACTCCTCCCAAAACATTTCGGGACAAATTGGAATGAATTAGAGGATCTACAATTTAATGAAGATGTTATACATCCCAGTTCTATAACTTACGTCCTTCGGGAAGAAGAAGATCAAGAATTGTGCGAAATTCAGGAAGAAATTTCTGGATCTTATGTATAACTTTTACAAAATTTTGTTTTTTTTTTATGTTAATATGTAACTAATTACTTACTAGTTACGTATCTATAATATATTTTGTTAAATTGAAAACTTTAAGTTTGTTAAAATTTTAGCTCGTTATTTTGTGAATTATGTTAATTTAAATGAATGAATTTTAATTTGAAGATGAATTATATTAATTTTAATGAATGAATGTTAATTTTAAAGTGAATTATGTTAATTATGTAAAATAAAAATTATGTTATTTGGTAAAATTGAAACATTTAACTTTATTAAATTACAATTTTGCTTCATATTTTATAAAATAATTTAAAATATCTTTCTAACGTTAAAAATTTCTGTTTTAATTTATTTGGAACCATAAATTGAATATGTCCGATAGTTCATATTCAAAATTTAAAAAAGTCCATAACTCAAATACAAAACTTAAAAAAGTCCAAATTTATAATTTTTTAATTTGTTTTTTTTTTATATAATGATTTACAGTAATATTATTGAATTTTTGTTAACATAATTTATTTAAAAAAACTATTTTATTTGCGAAAACAGAAGAAAAAAATTGTTTTTATTTTCCGAGATATAGTTTTTTGTGTTTTTCTCGAAAACATAGTTGGTGAACTTTTTACACTTTTGTTTCTAGACCCCTCAAATATTAAAAATTTTTAAATCAAGAAATATTCTATTGTTTTATTTTTTTTTGGTCCGAAAATATTATTATATGTTCGTTAGCCCTTAGAATGATTAAAAGGTTCCTTGGAGGTCCCTGAAAAGAATCCGAACCCTTGAGGTGATTTCGCCCATATGCAGTCCGCGATGTTCTTTAAATACCTGTTAACCTTTGTACACAATTGGAACGTTATATATTAATTTCAAGTTACTATTTTTAGTAATTTCATTTGTAAGCTTTTAAACCTTGGGAGGTCTAAGAGGGGTACTGAACCACCAATCCAATCGATCCCAAATTAGGGGGACACCCAAGAAATAGTAAAAAACACCCAAATTTAAAGCTACTAAATTTTTTCAAGCTGCTATCTTTATTAATTTTAAAGATATTCTTCAAGGTCTTCAGAAATGTGTGGCTGGTCCCCGACACACTACTCCAATGGGGCCCAAATTTCAAGGACACTAAGAAAAAAGAAAGAGACACCCTGATACCAAATTTGGAGGTTCTATCTTAATTGGTTTCGGAATTATGCTCGTTTGGCCTAAATTCGATCAAAGAGTTCTAAGTTTAGAACCACTTGTCCATTACCCTCCTTACGCAATCACCGCCGTAGTTTCATTACGAGAATCCAACAACCCAAATTTTATTAAGATAGCGTCATTAGTTGTTGAGTTATCGTGACTTCTTATATATGTTCATTAGCCCTTACGAATCCGAACCTTTGGGCCGACTTCGTCCATATGCAGTCCGCGCTGTACTTTAAACACTATTTAACCACTGTACACAAGTGGAACGTTCTATATTAATTTTAAGTTACTATTTTTAGTAATTTCGATTATAAGCTTTTAAACCTTCGGAGTTCTAAGAGGGGTACCGGACCAGCACCCCAATAGATCCCAAATTAGAAGGACACACAAGACATAGTAAAGATGACTCTTGTGCCAAATTTGAAGATTCTACATTTTTTCAAGTTGCTATCTTTATTAATTTTAAAGATATGCTTTAAGGTTTTCAGAAATGTGTGGCTGGTCCCCGACACACTACTCAAATGGGGCCTAAATTTCAAAGACACTAAGGAAATTGGAAGGGACAGCCTGATACCAAATTTGGAGGTTCTATCTTCATTGGTTTTGGAATTTTTTTATGGAGGCGGAATTTAGCGACTTTTCTAAAATTTAGCGAATATATTTCTTAGAGCTAGTCTGATGTGTTCGGTTGATCTACTTTCTATTATCCTAGCTTGTGCAAACTTTGTAAGCTTGTCGAAAGCTGTAAGAATTAATTTGGATTCGGTGGAGAAAATATTGATATGAACCGTATGTCCCGAAAAGCTAGGGATCGGCGTGCTCTTGATATCTGGATTGGTGGCATGCCGATCGTACTTATTTTCCTTGCAAATCCTACATATTTTTACAAATTTATTTTTTTTCTTACCATTTGTGGAAAGTAATACTTTTGTACTATTTGTGTCCTGTTTTCTTTTGCTTTTCTATGCGCTCATCTATGAGTGTCTGCTATAATTTCTGTTTGCGCGAGTTACGTCACAGTTGGTAACCCCAACCAAGATAGTAATTAATGAACCTCCAATAAAAGATAAAACTCAATTTCACGTTTATAAAATTTAAAATATTAATTTGTAAGACAAAACATTTTTAATTTTTGTTTTTCCTTTTATTCTTTTCAATTTTATACAAAAATATAATTAGCCACATTTTTGTATACTAAGCATAATTACGGTCAATTGCATTTGAACTAATTTTAAATATGTAATTGCACTTGAAATAATTTAACTTTATAAATGTAATATGAAACCCAACATATGGTGAAATAATTTTGTACACAAAATTCAGTACGAACATTTATTATATTAATATTGATTTTGTAATAAGTAAAAACTCAAGTAAATTTCCTTTTTGTAATTCGATACTGAATTTTGTTTCGAAAGATATTTTCGACTAATAAATTAAAATTAGTATTAAGTAAGATAAAGCAAATTGTTTTTGTAAAATAAAAATAATGATTATTGTAATATAAAAAAAATTGATTTGTTAAAAAAAAAGTTAGTCTTAAGACCACCTTCAAACAATAAACTTGAAAAATAGCGCAGTCGTGTAGTTTTTGCTATCCAAAGATAGTAAATTTTGTGATACGAATCGAATTTGATAAATAAAAAAAATAAAACATTTAAAAAAAAAAAAAAAAAAAAATAAAAAGAAAGTTTTAAGTTGAAAAATACTAACATTTAAGTACCTAAGTATATAAATAAAAAAAAAAAAAAAAAAAGAATACATATACATTTTAATGAGTATTTAATTAACTAAATTAATAAAATATCAATACAAACAAAAAAAAAAAACAATTAATGCCTAAAATTAAACAACAAAAAATAAATAATAGATTGAATTTATATACTATTAGTGAAGAACTAGAAGACATTAGTGAAACCTACGAAGAAAAATTAATAGTGAAAGAAACATGACTAATTCAACTGCATCAGCATTCGTAATTTCTGCAAACGATATTTGAAGGATGCACAACGGATTCACGAATTCCGTGGTGATGGCGAATACGCCTTAACGTCATTTCTGAGGGAAGTTGATACAATCCTTCCTCTAATTACATACCAACAGGCAAAAATATACATTTACCAGAGGATAATTGTAAACAAAATCTGGGCCCTGCGTTGGACGTTATTAGAACACTAGGTGCAAATGCAGACTGGAAAGAGATAAAAGCAGCTTTAATAACCAACTTTGGGATCAAAGAGAGTTATCATCAACTATACCAGCAAGCCCTTGCAGTAAAAAATTATCAGGTTAGACAATATTATAATACTTTAGTAATAGTTTTAAGTAAATTAAATGAAAAATACGAATATGATAGTAATAAGCCAACAGAATTCTCTGCTGAGAATAATGAAAGATTCATTTTAAATATATTTTTAAATAACATAGATGCAAATTTGGCATCAATAATAATAAATAAAGATATTAAAAAAATACGGGAAGCTTTTGACTCGTTAGAAAATTTAGGTATGATTAGAGATAGACATAAATTTAGTAATAACTATAACGATTTTAAAAATATAAATAAAAAAAATAATCAATATCAAAATAATGATAGACGAACAGGACAATTTCGACAGAACATAGAGCTACAAAATACGTATTGAAATAATCAAAATTCTTTTCATAATTATAGAAATAACAATCAGAATATTTACCAAAATAACTATAGAAATAATAACAACCAAAGTACTTATCAAAATACTTCTAGAAATAATTTTCAAACTACATCTAGAAACAATTACCAAAATACTGAACGAAACCCTACAAACTCTGGACAGTCAAGAATTAGTAGAAATAGTCGGTTTACTAATAATAATAGAAATTTTGAAAGATCAGAACCAATGGATACTTACGAACCACCAAAAGAGGAGGTAAATTTTCTCTTACAGCCTCGGAAATTTACTTACCAATAGTTTTACTCACTGTTGACAATACAAAATTAAAATGTTTAATAGATACCGGGTCTTCCACTTCATTTCTCGATGAAAATCAGTTACCACAGTATAAAAGAAATAATTTAATAAGACCTATATATTTTAATACACTTAATAACCAAATATCAGTAAGAAGAGAAATTAAGACAGATTTACCTATAGCATTTAAAGAAAATGCATTCATGATTTGGAAATTAACAAATCTCCAAAATAAGAATTTTTACGCTATAATAGGTCAAAACCTACTTAAACCATTAGGTGCTATTATTGACTTAGAAAATGAAATTTTAAAAATCAATAATAATGAAATCAAATTTATTGATAGTTGTCCATATAAATTCGAAGAAATTTATCAATTAGAAAAAACTAATTTAAACGATTCTAAATTTAAAATTCTTTTTCAATCTTTAAATAAAGAAGAGTGTAATACTTTAAATCATCTTATAAACTCATATAAAGATCTCTTCTTTAAAGAAGGTGATCAATTAACTAGTACTTTTAATATTCAACATCAAATCGTAGTCACGACCGATAGACCTATATATTCTAAAATATATAGATATCCTCGTATCCACGAACAAGAGATATCTACTCAAATTTCAGATATGCTAAAGCAAGGAATAATTAAAGAAAATAGTTCTCCTTACAACAGTCCACTATGGATAGTGCCCAAAAAACAAGACAATTCTGGAAAGAAAAAATGGCGTCTTGTTGTGGACTATAGAAAACTAAATGAGGTAACCATAGATGATAAATTTCCTATACCCAATATAGAAAATATATTGGATAAATTAGGAAACTCGCAATATTTTACAACACTAGATTTGGCCAAAGGGTTCCACCAAATCTTAGTGAAAAAAGAAGACCGTCCGAAGACAGCCTTCTCCACACCTTTTGGACATTATGAGTACGTAAGGATGCCGTTTGGATTAAAGAATGCTCCGGCAACTTTCCAACGCCTTATGAATAATGTTCTTAAGGAATATATTAATAAAATATGTGTATGTTATTTAGATGACATACTTATATTCTCTACTTCTTTAGAAGAACATACAATCAATATAAAAAAAATATTTAACAAACTTAGAGAAAATAACTTAAAAATACAAATAGATAAATGTAAATTTTTTGCAAAAGAAACCGAATATTTGGGTCATATTTTAACACCAGAAGGAGTAAAACCCAATCCTAAAAAAGTAGATGACATTTTAAAATTAAAACTTCCCACTACACAAAAACAGATAAAATCATTTTTGGGAATCACGGGATATTATCGTAAATTTATTAGGGACTATGCCAAATTAGCAAAACCATTGACAAACTTTCTGAAAAAAAATAGTAAAATAAACATAAAGGACTCTAATTATATAAATGCCTTTGAAAAATTAAAAAGAGTAATTACCGAAGACCCTATACTCAAATATCCCGATTTTAACAAAAAGTTTCAATTAGTAACAGATAAAGCAATTGAGTGGTATAACAACAGTTACCACTCAGTGACAAAAGAAAAACCAATTAATATTCAAGAAGGAAACTGTAATAAAAACAAAATTTATGATTTGTTACTGACAGAAAAATCTAGATATGTAAACAAACTTAATTTAAAAAGAGAAAACTATACCGAAAATAGAACTGAAGGTTATATAAAAAACTATAAAAGTGTTAGACATAAGGAACAACCCAAATTTATAAAATCTAAGCTGGAAAATATACATCCATCAAATATTAAAAGAAATTGTAAATTTTCAGGTAAAATTAATATTAACAATCTTCCTAATGCTATCAACAATACCGATGCAAATCCAGGCCCATCTCACATTTGAAAAAATCGAGTCAGACTTGGGATATACAGAAATCAAACTGGAGGATATAGAATTAGTAAAAAACTATAATACAATCTTACATATCATTAACCCCAAAGAAATTTCAGAAATACTAAATAAATTAGAAGATAATATAAGTTTATCAGAAATACAAAATAAACTTATCTTAACTCAACAATTAAATATCGCGAAAAATAAGATTAAAACTTTAATTCCACACAGACACAAACGGGGTCTAGTAAATTTCATTGGCACTGTTCAAAAATGGCTGTATGGTACAATGGACGATTCTGATCGACAAGAAATCGAAGATCATTTAAAAATAATTGACCAAAATAATCATAATGCCATAACAAATTTAAACAGTCAAATAACAATTAATAACAATTTTAATAACACTTTTATTAAGCTCAAACAAATTATTGAAAACGACAGATAGCAATTGAAAAAATATAGAATTTTCAAATTTGGCACAAGGGTGTTCTTTACTATCTCTTGCGTGTCCTTCTAATTTGGGATCAATTGGAGTTCAATACCCCTCTTAAACCTACCAAGATTTAAAAGCTTATAATCGAAATTACTAACAATAGTAACTAAAAATTAAGATAGCACGTTCAAATTGTGTACAAGGGTTAACTTGTACTTAAAGCACTGCGCGGACTGCATTAGGGCGAAATCAGCCCAAGTGTTCGGATTCTGGACCTTTTGATGGGTTTCAGGGCTAACGAACTTATATAAAAAATCACTATATCTCAACAACTAATGACGCTAACTTCATGAAATTTGTGCTGTAGGTTATTGGTAATGAAAATACGGCGGCGATTGCGTTCGGTGAGGATGGGACAATGGGTTCGGAACTTAGAACTTTTTGATCGAATTCAGGCCAAACCAGCGTAATTCCGAAACCAATGAAGATAGAACCTTCAAATTTGGTATCAAGGCGTCGCTTTCGATTTCCTTAGACTGCTTGATATTTGAGCTCAATTGGAGTAGTGGGTGGGGACCAGCCACCCATTTTTGAAGACCTTAAAGCATATTTTTAAAATAAATAAAGATAGCAATTGAAAAAATATAGAAGATTCAAATTTGGCACATGGGGTTTCTTTACTATTTCCTGCGTGTACCTCTAATTTTTGATCAATTTGAGTGGCGGTTCAGTACCTCTCTTTTACCTCTCAGTGGTTCAGGCGGTTCAGTACCTCTCGTAAAAGCTTATTATCGAAAAGTTCAAGGGCTAACAAACATATGCCTTCAGAACACCATAACTCAAAAAATAATGTAATGTACCATGGAAATTGTTTCTGGTCGAGTTTGGTCAATGAGTTCGAATTCTAGTAGCTTTTGATCAATTTCAGGCCGAACGAATATAATTTCGAAGCCAAAGAATATATTTCCTATTTCCTATGTGTCCCCGAAATTTAGACTTAATTGTAGTGGTTCAGCTATATTCAAAGGTACTTGCTGCATTTATGTAAAATTTATTTTACTTAGACCTTTTCAAAGTTTGTAATTGTATTTTAGAGATACATTTATTGCATATTTTGCGTTTATAAGCTATTAGGTATATAAACTAACCATTGAAAATAATCGCAATTTTGAAAAATTTGCATTATTAAATATATTATGCTTTGATTAGCTTTTTATCACAAAATTTAATAATTAGAATTTTTTCATTTTTTAATTGAATTGGAATAAATATATTTTCTTTTATTTCAGGTTTTTTGTTTTTTAATATTTTTAAATATATTAATTTGTAAGAATTTGTAATATTTTTTAAGAAATACCTACGATCAAATTAATAATAGCTTTTATGGTGTTAAAATGACTTATGGATATCTCATCAAATTTGAACCAAATAGGTGTAGGGTATTTCTAAGTCGGTTGCACCGACTGACTGTTTCTTTACTTGTTTTTAAAAATTCTATATATTTTTTACTTGATAAATTACTATGAAAATAACTTTACTCTGAAAATTAGCTTTTATAAAAATTCAAAAATAAAGACTTTAATTAAATTTTATGATTTGTTTTATTGAAATCAGAATGATAAGTGAATTACAAAAATTTACATTATTTTATCCAAAAAAGCTCTACCTTGCCACGTGAGTTCTAATTTCTTGGGAACAATAATAATTTTTATTTCCCAATAAAAAGTGCTGATTATGTTTTCTGTATTTGTTTGAATTATCGTTGAACTATGTTGCAATTGAATAAAAAAATATCGAAGTGAAATATGATCCCTATGTTGAATTTTGGAATAAAGGAAAATTATGTGGCGTGTGTTGACCTATATTGCGTGTGTTAACTCCTCCATCCTTTAAAATCAAGTGTCCTCACTTGATCGAACCTGGAAATTGATAATTGTTGTGGATTTCTTTTTATATTTATTTGCTGAAAATTGTGTAGTTGTTTTGTACGTTCTGCGGGCTGTATTTGAATTTCGTTGGTTGCCTTTTCTGTTACTATTGTTATCTGGTTTTTTGTACTCTTTTTGTGATGCGTTTGATATGGGCTGACTATGATGACTGAGGATTATTTTGTTTCTTCTTTTACAATTTAGTAATATAGCTGCTATTATCAGGAGAAATATGCTGAAAGTGGTGGGTCCTAAAGTGATTAGAAGTAGGTTTTTTTGCTTGTCTTCTTTCAATAGTTGTATTTCTTTTGTGTTATTGATATGTATGTCTTTTAAAAGTTCCAGAGGGAGGTGTTCTTGTAGCTCAGCTTTTGTGAATTTTGGTTGTAGAATCGCTGGTAGTACACCGACGAACTGGTTGAGTAACAGTATCCCTTCAGTAATTTCCTCCACTGTTGGTATATGATTACTATTTGTTACGTTGCAGGTATAGTTTCTTTCTTTTAGTAAATTAAATATGCATGTATAGCTTTTAAGGTTTACAATATTATCTTTTCTACAAATAGTTACATCATTAAGTATTTTACAATTATTATTAATTCCATACAATTTTTCATCATTATAAATAAAGCCGCATAGTTCAAATTTATTAGAAGTTTTAATTTATACTGTAATTTGGAGGCTGACTGATTATTAGAGTATTGATCTAATCTAATATTTTTTAATATATCGTTAGTTATCTGAGTAATGTTTTTAATCCTATCATTATAAATGTTATTTATTACAACCTGCTTATTGTTATTATCTAATATATTATTTATTTTTCTTTTTACCATTAACCACGACCACGAGGATTTTGGTCTGGCGTACCCGCTATCTATTTCCATCTTGAACCGAGATAGTTGATGGCTTTTTTCTTCCTGGGTGTCTTGAATTCATCTAGGAGATTTTGAATTTGTCTTGCTTCGTGATGAAGATAGTGATACAATGGATGTTGTTTAGTTACATTTTCTTCCAGGATATTATTAATTTCTTCTAAAGCATTTCTTCTAAAGCATAACTAAAGAATGTTATTTGAGGAGATTTGGTTTGATAAATATTTATGAGAGGAGAAAAAATGTGTAAGTTAATTGAGTACTTTATGATTTTATATTTGACTTATGGACAACTCGGCCTGCTTGTGTGACGACAGTGATATTCCGATTTTGTTTCACGATTTCCTTTATGTATCTTATTGATAATTTGGATCCTAAACGCTTATTATGCTGCACGTAAATTACTTGTCCTGGTTCGTATTGTCTGATAGATTTTCGTTTCTTGTTGTGTGTTATAAGGTCCATATTTTGTTTTTCCTTAATTTTCTCTATGTTTGATAATCTAGTCTTTTCGAACTCCTCAGGTGAGATATTGGGAATTCTTCCTAGGAATAATTCTATGGGTTTTTTTCCAGTGACGGTGTGTATTGTATGATTGTATTCGTTCACTGGAACTGGAGTGAGTCTTAAAATTTGTAGTCAAGTTTTTCAGCTCTCATGATTTCTGAGAGAGTAGAGTGGAACCTCTCTACTTGCCCTTTGACCTCGCTTTTATAAGGTGGTGTTGTGTAGGTCTTGATCTTCAATTCGTCTTCCATCATTGCTTTAATGTAGGCGGAATTTAGCGACTTTTCATTATTCATGACTACGAATTCTGGAATTCGAAAATAGAACAATATATTTCTTAGAGCTAGTCTGATGTGTTCGGTTGATCTACTTTCTATTATCCTAGCTTGTGCAAACTTTGTAAGCTTGTCGAAAGCTGTAAGAAATAATTTGGATTCGGTGGAGAAAATATTGATATGAACCGTATGTCCCGAAAAGCTAGGGATCAGCGTGCTCTTGATATCTGGATTGGTGGAATGCCGATCGTACTTATTTTCCTTGCAAATCCTACATACCTATTTTTACAAAGTTATTTTTTTTCTAACTCATTTGTGGAAAGTAATACTTTTGTACTATTTGTGTCCTGTTTTCTTTTGCGCTCGTCTATGAGTATCTGCTATAATTTCTGTTTACGCGCTTTCGTTAATTACATGTGTGATAAGAATTCTGGTAAATCTAATTTTTGTACTTACGAAGTGGATAGAGTAAAATTTTTGAATCTTGCCCATTACATTTTCATTACACATGATAGCATTTACGCAATTCGGCTTAAGATATTCTTTAAGGATTTTTATGAAATTTTTTTGGGTAAAATCTTTTTGTGATATTATGTGTCTAAAATATTTTGGAAATGGGTTGAGCAAAGCGTAATTTTCATCTTTATTTTCTTCAAGCACTTTTTGATTGCGGAAAACATTTATAGGAGCGTGTACGAACTGGATGTAATCGTGGGCTGAGCTATCGGGACTATGTTTTGTAATTGTTAGAGCATTATTCTGAGATTTCGGCAGAAGTCGAGACAAGGAATCTGCGACTACCTTTCTATGGCTTGTAGTGTAATTCATAATTATACTCTTCCAACATTGCTTTTCACCTTTTAAGTTTAGGTAAGCGTAGGTAAGTGGTTGGTGATCTGTATAGATGAATACCTTTTTCGTTCCGTAAAGAAAATTTCTTAATGATGTTAAGGCTCACACGATTGCCAACATTTCCTTTTCGTTAGTTGCATACGATTCTTCCGTTTTGGTTAATGTTCTGGATAAAAATGATATTGGTCTTCTTTCCTGCGCTAATACTGCTCCTATGGCATAGTTGGACGCGTCTGCTCCTAATACTGCTCCTATGGCAAAGTTGGTTGTTAGCTCGAAATCCTTTTTAAAGTCTGCTAATCTGTTAATATTACTTCTTTTGAAATGAGTGCGTTTTTCAGCATTGTAAATGATTTCTCAGCCTTCTCGTCTAATGTTATTGGGGTATTTTTGGATTGGAATTTGGACACGCGTCCTCCTTCCCCCCTCAAAAAGGATGTCAGGGATTTTGGGACTTTTGCATAATCAAGTATAAATCGCCTGTAGTACCCTGACATTCCTAAGAATGATCTCAGTTCCTTTAAAGATTTGGGTGCTGATAAATCACATATGGCTTCCACTTTTTTCGGATTAGCTTTGACTCCTTCTGGTGATATGATGAAACCTATGGTGATAAAACTCAACCTCGCTTTTCAGAAATTCGGATTTGTCAAGCTGTATCTTCATGTTGGCTTCCTCCAAAGTTCTAAATATATTTCCAAGATTACTGAAGTGTTCATTTCCGTTCTTACCAAAAATAATGATGTCATCTATGTAGAAGTAGCAGCTTTTTCCAATGTATTTTCGAAGGATATGTTCTTTGAAATATCGATGGGGCATTTTTTAGCCCGAATGGCAACTGTGTGAACTCGTATTTGCCGTTGTTAACAGAGAAAGCGGTCTTCTCAATGTCTTTTTCCCTAAGCGGAATTTGGTGGAACTCACTTTTAAGATCGATAACTGAAAAAAATTTATTGCTACCTAAATTCTTAAGGACCTCGTCTATTTCTGGTATTGGGTACTTATCGGCAATTGTTATTTTGTTGATCTTTCTGTAGTCAATCACCATCCTGTATTTCTTCTCACCAGAAGCATCCTCTTTTTTCGGCACAATCCATACCGGCGAGTTGTATGGCGATCTGGAAGCCCTGATGATTTCGTCCTCCAGAAGCTGTTGGATTTGCTTATCGATTTCAGGTTTTAGTGCCATGATATGGATAACTTTTAGAAAAGACAGGTTCATTTGCTGTTGTTCTTATATCCGCTCCTACTACGTTGGTATAGGTGAGCCTTTCGTTAGGATCCACGAATAAATTTTGATAATTATTTACGAGTAAACTTAGTTTTTCTTTTTGAAAATAATTTAAGTGAGACGTTCTAAATTCTATTTTATTAGACAAGCTTTTCGTTTTTTTTGTTGTTAAAAAATCTTTTATCTTATTGATTGAATAATTGAATTTATTAATTTAATGTTTTAGATAAATTTTATTTATTAGTGTTTTTTTTAATGAATTTAATTATTTCATGTTTTTAATAAATTTTATTTATTTAACGTTTTTAATAAATCTTAATTATTTTATTTAATTTTAGTGTTTTTAGTGTTGAAAATTTAAATTTAAGTTTAGTTCTTAAAAGTTCACTTCATTTTTTCTCAGAAAAATTATAATAATTATTTTTTTTTTTTTTTTTTTTTTTGTAAACAGATTTATAGTTAAAAAAAAATTTTATCCAAAAAAGCTATACCTGTTGTTGCCACGTGAGTTCTAGTTTCGTGGGAACAATAATAAATTTTATTTCCCAAAAAAAAGTGCTGATTATGTTTTCTGTATTTGTTTGAATTGTCGTTGAACTATGTTGAAAAAATATCGAAGTGAAATATGATCACGATGCTGAATTTTGAAATAAAGGAAAATTATGTGGCGTGTGTTGACCTATATTGCGTGTGTTAATTTACATACTATTTCCTATTTAACATTTTTATTATACCCTACACCTATAGAATAGGTAAAGGGGTATATTAACTTTGGTATGGTGTTTGTAACCACATAAAGGAAGCGAGCTAGATACGGAAAAGTATATATCGCACCTCTAGAATAAGAGGGCAATAAGACGAAATAGTTATTTTTTTAGTTGAGTACATGCCACTAAAGCCCAAAACTTTTACTACATTTTGATGTAATCGCCGTTTTAATATCTCAAAATTTGTCATTTTTACACTTGATTTTCCAAGTGAGTCTTTTTGTCTAATTTTTTATTGTTAAAACAAACATAGCAACTTTTTATGTTATGTCTTGTATTTAAACCTACTCATCAGTGGAAAGGTGCAATAATTTAAAATATGGCAATTTTGCTTAAATTTTTAAATTATAACTGCGAATTAATTTGAAATATGACTGTATTTATTTTTCAATATTTCAACTATCCCTTCTCTAAGCGAAAAGAAATACTACTACAATTCGAGAAAATGCAACCTTATTGTAACAACATTCACTTTCTTTAGCGCTATCACAAATTGGATCGGTATTGTTTTTAACAATATATTCAAATATTAATTATTTTGAAATTCCATACCGCATCATATAAAAATGTTGCGGTCTTCATTTGAAATTTATAATTTTTTTTTTGTTTCTTTTTGTGTTGTAGCACTAACAAAAATTAGATTTATAAAAATGTGTAAAACAGAGAATGAAACTTTACCGTAATTTTCTTTAAGTTTGTAAGTTTTTTATATTTTTTGGAGAATTTTGTTTAGTTTTATTTCAAAACTTGAAATTAACGAATTTGATATTAATATAATATTATTGTGTAATTGATTTTTTGTTTAAAAAAAATACTTTATATTCGAAAATGCAATCAAATCGAGGAAAATTATTTGTAAATTTAGTTCTTAATAAACAAAAAGAAAATAACAAAGGTGGGTTATGAAAATATATATTCTCCGAGTTTAAAATGTTAAAAAAATGTTTTTACAGCTTTAGGTAGGCCTGAAAATTTACTTTTTAATAACAGTAACGACGTTGTCCCGAAATCATCTTTTTCACCTCAAGAAATAACTAAATTTGTTAGTACACCTGCTCAACGTAAACTTTTTCCAACAGGTAAGAAAATTAATTATTTCAAATGATACAACGGTTCAATGATTGCGATTTTCAAATGATGTCATCACTTCCTTTTTTAGTTACTACGGTTGATTCATGCACGTCGACCTGAGTAGGCAAAGAAAATTTAAAACCCAACACTGATGGAATTTGGCTTCTTCCTGTTGCACATGAGTGT
Organism: Dolichopus griseipennis; assembly: GCA_963082915.1. Classification (NCBI taxonomy): domain Eukaryota; kingdom Metazoa; phylum Arthropoda; class Insecta; order Diptera; family Dolichopodidae; genus Dolichopus; species Dolichopus griseipennis. Next base: position 54,677,029 of record OY720445.1, on the reverse strand, counting down.
TCTTCCGAATCTGATACTGAAAGTGAAGATCCAGTAGGCGATAAAGACCTTATTCTCATTGCAGAAAAAAATATTTTGCTTGAAAGAAATTCAGATGACCATGACTCTCTTTCCGAACCTGATTTTGATTCTGACGATTCAGTTGCAGATAAAGACTTTGATCCATTTGCAAATGATAACATTTCAATTCGAGAAAATTCATATGAATCTTCAACAGAATATAATCTTGGAAGTGAATTGTTTAATCCAGAAATACTTTGTAATTCCTCTAATGTTGTTTTTTACGGTGATTGTGACAATAATGAAGCCAATGAAATCATTAATGTTCCCACTGAAAAAGTAAATACAAGAAAACGGCAAAAATTTATGGAAAAATGGAAATTAAATATAAAAAAGATAAAACGCAATTCTGGTCAAGAATACGTATCTAGCACTGGCAAGGTGCCACAGCGAACGCTTAAAAGTTCTTGCAAGGAGAATTGCAAATATAAATGTAGACAGTTAATAACACAAGAGCAAGGGAACAAAATATTAACGAACTATTGGAATATCGGTGATCTCACAAGACAAAGATTCTATTTGTCAAACCAAATTGATAAAGTAGTTTCTAAATATAGATATACCAGAGAAGGATCGGAACGCATTGGTTTAAATCACTCGTTTCATTTAATAAATGGGACAGATCGAATTCGCATATGTAAAAAGCTTTTTATGGCAACTTTGAATATTGGGTCTAAAACAATTTCTACAGCTTTGTCTAAAATCGACAAACAAATAGGTTATTATGAAGGCGAGCAAAGAGGAAAGCACGGGAATCAAAAACGCATTGATTCAGATCTTGTCCAAAAAATTAAGGAACACATTAACTTGTTTCCTAGAATAGAATCGCACTATCTCCGACAGCAAACTTCAAGAGAATATATTTCTGGGGATTTGAACATTACTGAAATGCATAGACTGTATGTGGAAAAATGCCAAGAGAAGGGCGAAGAGCCTCCCAAAATTCATATTTACAGGAGTATTTTTAATAATTTTTTTAATATTGGTTTCTTTATTCCCAAAAAGGATCAATGTTCACTATGCACATCCTATGAAAATAGCAATGAAATTGAAAAAAAAGATTTGGAGGAAATAAGTAAAACCCATAAGACTGCCGTCATTGCTTCGAGAGCAGCAAAATCTAAAGATAAAGATTTCGCTGTTATAAATACAGAAAATTGTATGGTTGCGTGTTATGATTTACAGGCTTTATTAAATACTCCCTCTGGGAAAGTATCTGATTTTCATTACTCTCGGAAATTTGCATCTTACAATTTAACTGTTTTTGATATGGCAAATAACAAAGGCTATTGCTACCTGTGGAATGAGGATCAAGCCCAGAGAGGTGCTAATGAAATCGGAACGTGCGTTTACAACTTTTTAAAGACACAGTGTATAGGCAAAGATACTATATTTTATACAGATAATTGTTTTGGCCAACAAAAAAATAAAAATATATGGTTTGCATGTATTTATTTGCAACAAGTAACTTGAACATACCTTCTATAACGCATAATTTTTTGATAGCTGGACATACTCAGAACGAAGGAGATGCCATGCATTCATGTATAGAAAAGGAAAAATTAAGATACTTGAAAGGAAATGCGATTTATTCTCCGAATCAATGGCCAAGACAGGATCTAAATTTAATGTAAAAGAAATAGTTTTCAATGACATTCTTGATTTGAAAAATTTAACTGCATGTTGTGGTGATAATTTTAATACAAATACAAAAGGTGAAAAGATAATCTGGAAGGATCTTAAAGTACTTAGAGTTGAAAAAAAAATGTCCTTATACAATTTTTTATAAAATGAGTTATGACGAAGAAAAGTTTTGTGAAATTGAAATAACTAATAAAACCAGACGCAGTAAGAAGCAGTTTAAAATGCCATTGGAAATAAAATTAGCATATAGTGAACAACGTGGAATTTTTGTGCTAAAAAAAAAAAGATTTAATTAATTTATGCAATTCTAAAGTTATTCCTTCAAGTTTCCATTCATTTTTTACGGAGCTAAAAGTAGTCCAAAATACAGAATCGAACCAGATTTCGCAAGAAATTGCAAATGATTCAGAATAATTTTTAATTTATAATAATTTACTTTTAATTTTGTATAAATAGCTGGAAATAAAGCATTTTTTAAGATCCTTTGTTAAAAAAATATATTATTTGTATTATTAATTTTTGAAATATTTCCTTAATAATTAAAAATAATTTATATTCAAACCGTAACATTTTAAATTAGGGCTCGTCAAAAATAAAAAACTAGGATTACACAGATTTAAAACAAAATGTGGCAGCCTTTAATTTTCTTTAAAATATGGGAATTTTTAAAATTATCAATATAATACTGCAATATTTTTACTTGTTTCTATTTTTTTTAAAAATTGTGTGAGCTTTATGCACACAAAACGATATACACCTGTTTTCGTTTTTCCATATAAAAAATGTACTATATTCAAACGTAATTTACTCTAAACTTGCAGTTTTGAAATGTTGCTCTCTTATTCTAAAGGTGCGATATATTTGTGATCAGCGTGACCTGCTGAATCGATATAGTCATGTCCGTCCGTCCGTCCGTCCGTCCGTCCGTCCGTAGGCACGATAACTCAACAAATAATGGACCTATCTTGATGAAATTTGAATTGTAGGTTACAAGGAATTCGATCAAAAAGTTCTAGGTTCCGAACCCATGGTCCAATCCCGAACTAACACAATCTTCGAAGTAGTTTCATTACTAGTAACCTACAGCACAAATTTGATGTAGAAAGCGTCATTAGTTGTTGAGTTATTGTGATTTTTTATAAATGATCGTTAGTCCCTCGATCGACTAAAAGGTCCAGAATCCGAACCAATGGGCCGATTTCGCCCATATGTACTTTCAGTCCTAGTAACCTCCGGTTAAAATTTCATCAAGATAGCTCCATTATTTTTTAGGTTATCGTGCCTACAGACGGACGGACGGACAGACGAACGGAAGGGCGGATGTACATGGCTTTATCGAGTCAGGAGGTCACGCTGATCACAAATATATATACTTTTCCATATCTAGCTCGCTTCCTTTAGGTGGTTACAAACACCATACCAAATTTAATATACCCTTTTACCTATTCTATAGGTGTAGGGTATAAAAATAGTAACTTAAAATTAATATAGAACGTTCCACTTGTGTACAAGGGTTAACAGGTATTTAAAGTACATCGCGGACTGCATATGGGCGAAATCACCCCAAGGATTCCGATTCTTTTCAGGGACCTCCAAGGGACCTTTTAATCAGTCTAAGGGCTAACGAACATATAATAATTTTTTCGGACCAAAAAGAATAAAACCAAAGAATATTTCTTGATTTAAAAATTTTTAATATTTAATAATTGTCTTATTGATTGTCAAAAATGAACTGATCTTACAAAAAGTTTACTTTTTCCACTTTTTTTTAATTTACTAAAAAAATTACACGTTAAACATAAAAAAAATATTAATATTTGAATACGATTTATTAAGTATTTATTTTAATTAGTTGTTATTACACAATCTTAAAATTATTTATTTTGCTGACTTATTCTGAATAATACAGTATAACAAGTGCATGGTTTTTTGTATGTGAAATGACACGTTAAAGGAAACAACAAAATTGGTTTTTTTTGTGTGCAAAATGACACGTTAAAAGAAACAACTAAATTATAAAAAGAGAAAAAGTTTATGAAACAAATTTATACGGTACGAGTATGATTATGCGTTATCATCGAAATTTCGTATGAGGTTATTGGAATACGGACGGACGGACGGACGGACGGACGGACGGACGGACGGACATGGCTATATCGACTAAGGCGGTCACGCTGATCACAAATATATATACTTTTCCATATCTAGCTCGCTTCCTTTAGGTGGTTACAAACACCATACCAAAGTTAATATACCCCTTTACCTATTCTATAGGTGTAGGGTATAAAAATAAACTATAAAATTAAACAAATTTTTACTCATATTTACTTACTGACATTTTATATCATCTTGAAATAAAGGAACTTATTCTTGACCAGCACAAAAAAACAAACCATAGAGGCATCAAGGATGTCTATCAAAATTTAAAGGAAAGGTACTATTTTCCTAAATTAAAAAATGAAATTCAGAATGTTATAAATAATTGTCATATTTGTAACATCGCAAAGTATGAAAGACGTCCTTTAAATCTACAGTTAAAAATTACAGAAACCCCTGAAAAACCATTACAAATAGTCCATATGGACATATGGTTTCATACAAAAGGAAATCCATACTTGACAATTATTGACAAGTTTTCAACGCAAATTTTGTTTTTAGTTCGATATTTTGGATAAAAAAAAGAACTTATTTTTTTTAAACAAACACTTTATTTATTTTACAAATAAGTTTTACAAGTACAACTTAACGTTATGACTGCTAGTACAACAATGATGTATATTTCTTATTACAAACTATTTATAATTTTGTCTTATTACTCAATAAGGATGGACAATTACAATATCCTTATCTCTAATTGTTTTCTTAGAACAAATTATCATTTACTTTCACATAATATAATTTTATTACAAACATCTGTTCTTTAAAATATTCTTAAATTAGATTTTATTGCTTTTGACCGAAATAGCCTTTAAAATATCATTATAATTATTATTATCTGTTACATTTTTTATATCTGTATCAATCAGGCTATTATCGATGATATTTGTATTAAAATATCCCTTTTCAATGTTGGAGGTATTCTTATACATAACTTCTCCCTCCATAAGATTAGAATTCTCCTGAATTCTTTTATTTTTAAAACATTTTTTTTTTATTACTATTACCATTGTGATTATGATCATTATTATATTTATAAATAGTGCAGCTATACTAATTGTGATATTTTTTGTTTTATTTTTAAATTTTTCTTCTTTTATTATTTTTAAATTGTTTTCATATTTTATTACAAGATCTTCGAAATTAATTTTATTTGAAAAATTTTTTATTTCCATATTAGGATAATAAAATCTTTCTTTTATTATTTCTTTTTCGTTAGAAAATTCTTGACTTAAAAATTTTAAAGTACAGTTATTAAAATGAATTAATGCATTTCCCGATAACAATGTTTTTCTTTTATCACACGATTGATCTAAGGCTATGTTATATGCATTTTTAATTATAATCGTTTGTTCATCTAATGACAATATTTCTGTTACATTATTTTTAATTAACTTACAATTATTTCTATAGATACAGTGCATTGATAATGACAATTCATTTATTGTTTTAAATTTTTCAAATTTATAATCTTTATTATTAAAATTAAATATTATTTCTTGATTATAATCTATTTCTTTATTGTTTACATTAGGTATTGGAATTATCAATTTTAATTGAATTTCAGTAAAAGTTTTCGGAATTTTAATTGCTAATATTAATAAATTGTTTTGGAAACTCACTACACCTAATCTAATGTATTGTAATTTGAAAAAATCAATGTTATATTCTTCTATTTCTCTGTTAGTTAATATATTTGGTTGTAAAATACCATGTCTTGCCGAAGCTAAATTGTCTTTAATGTCCCCTATTTTATTTTTTAACATCTGTATTTTTAATAACTGATCATGATAAAATGTTTCCATAGTACCTAATTTATGTTTCCATTTTTAATTCTTTTAATTCGATTTCTAATATTTGTTTATTCCTAACGTCCGATACTTGTACATTTTTTGTCATGTCATTAATGATTTCAATTATTTCCATCGTATTGATTATATGTAATATTATGTTTGTTTCTGTTACTATTTTTGTTTTGTCTAAATTTATTATTGTAAACCCGTTTTGTTCGTCAATTGCCTGTATGTACAGATATCCACTAATTGGTATTATTAGTAGAAACCATATCAACATCGTCTGTATTGTCTGAAAATTTTAATTTTCTTTTAATATTTGTTACATGTATATTATTTAATTTTGATTTGCTGTATTTAGGTAATTGTTTTTGCCTAATAGCTTTATAATTTTTTATGAACCCCTTGGTTCTAGTTTCCTCATATTCTTCCCTGTTTTTATTTAAATTTTAATTTTTTTTTAATTTAATCGCTTCCAGAGATAGTTTAATTTTTTCAAAATCTACCTTACGATCTTGAACTACTTTTGGTATATTTTTTTGGTAGAGTGAAATCTTTCATTATAACTTCTAACTGCTTGTTGTATTATTCTTTGTGCGGACAAATTTTTATTAAGTAGTTTAATTACTGTGAATTTTTCAGCTAATGAGTTATGGAATCTTTCAATATCACTGTCACCTGTGTGACTATTAGGTTTGGTCAAATGTAGTGCTATGTCCTGTTCTGGTAAGAATTCTTTAATTTAGTACATTAAACTCATTATCTGCAATTATTTCTTTTGGTTTACCTATCTTACTAAAGTGACTTTTTAACTGTTCTATTAAAGTCAATTGGTTTTTGTCTTGTAAGTCATAAACTGTACCAAACTTGGAAAATTTATCTATTATGGTCATAAAATTAAATTTCATAATTATGTATCTACGTGAATAATTTCGTTTATGTCGCTTGGTGTAAATGTATTTTTAAATTTTGCTTTAATTGGACGTCTATCGTATTTTACTTGCTGACATATGTCACATTGGTTTATTACCATTTGAATAATTTCTAATAGTTTTGGATAATAAATTTTATATTTTATATTATTATAAGTTTCTTGTATACCCGAGTGGTTACTTTCTTTTACGTGATAGAACGAGATTTGTTTTACTGCTTCTATCTCTGTCTCTATTTCCTGCGCTCTAAATGAACATTTAACAAATTTTATTTGTCGAGTATTTGAATACATTTCGCGAATTTTCTGTTGTACTATATTATATTGCGTATCTTGTAATTCGGAATATATACCTACTAACGCTTTATTCAAATGGCTTCTAAATATTTCTCCTAAAATATTGAAATCATAATCCGCTATATAAATTATTTTTCTACCTAATATAGTTTCTGTTTCTTTAATCTTATTGTTAGTTATAATAATTTGAGTTTTATATATTTTGTTAACAATTTCTTCCTTAATTGGAATATGATCTAACAATTCCTCCTCTGCGGAATGTATAGTAGCAATTGTAACATCATCGTTTTCATTTTCTATATTGAATAATAAATTTAATTCTGATTCCTCTTCGTAATTGTTAAGAGAGTTTTCTGAATTTGCATTTTCTTTTGTTAATGCAATATCTTCGTTTTGTTCGATTCTGCTAAGGAAATCGGCAACTTTATTTTCTTTACCCTTTAAATATTCTTTTTCAAAAATATATTCACCTAATTTGAGTAACCATCTTTGATGTCTTGGCGACATATCTTTACCTTTATACTTAGCATATAAATATTTGATATGGTTGGTGATCTGTAAGGATTTTGAATTTATTTCCATACGAGTATGGTCTGAAATAATTCACTGACCACATAATGGCAAGGAATTCTTTTTCTGTTGCGGAGTAGTTCTTTTCATGGTTATTTAATGTTCTAGATGCAAAACATATTGGACGTCCTTCTTGCGACAGAACTGCTCCAATAGCATAATTAGATGCATCAGTAGTTAGAGTGAGAGGTTTTTAAAAAAATTGGGTATTTTAATATTGGGTGGCTAATGATTAATGTTTTTAATTTTTCGAATGCAGCAATATAATTGGGATCTTTTAGATTTATTTTCATGTCTTTTTTCAAATATTTAGTAATAGGTTGGGCTACTTTGGCGTAATCTTTTACAAATTTCCTATAATAACCTGTTAACCCTAGAAAATTTTTTATCTGCTTCTGGGTCTTTGGAACTTCCAATTTTTGTATTACTTTAATTTTGTCAGGATTAGGTTTCATCCCTTCATTTGTCAAAATATGCCCTAAAAATTCTGTTTCTCTATTCATAAAATTACACTTGTCTACTTGTACTTTCAACTTTTTTGCTTCTAATATTTTAAAAATATCTGTAATTGCTCTTACGTGTTCTTGGAGTGACGTATTAAATATTAAGATATCATCAAGGTATACTACACAATTTCTATTTATGTGATCTCTTAAAATTTCATTTATAAGCTTTTGAAATGTGGCTGGTGCGTTTTTCAACCCAAATGGCATTCTATTAAATTCATAAAGCCCAAAAGGAGTTACAAAAGCTGTTTTCTTTCTATCTTCTTCCCTTATCATAATTTGGTGGTAACCCTTAGCTAAATCTAACGTAGTAAAATATTGTGCCTTTCCTAACTTATCCAATAATGAATCTATGTTGGGTAATGGAAACTTATCATCCATTGTGACTTCATTAAGTCTTCTATAGTCGACTACTAGCCTATATTTCTTTTTCCCTGAATTATCTACCTTTTTGGGTACTATTAATAAAGGACTGGAATACCTAGAATTACTTTTCCTAATTACCCCTTGATCATCTCTTTAATTTGTTCCCTAACTGCTGATTCATGTTGGGGAGGATATCTATATAATTTGGAATTAATTTGCTGATTAGTTGTTGTAATAATCTCGTGTTCTATTTCTGGAGTACTAGTTAATTTTTCCCCATCTTTAAAAAATATATTTTCAAATCTTTTAATAATTTTTCTTACTTCCTGATATTCTTCTTTGTTTAAATGATTTAATTTTAAATTATATATGTCCTTATCCACTGGTTCTAAAGTGCAAATTTGTTCTACTAAATATGGGTTATTCAAAAACTTTAGTTTTTGATTATTCAATGTAATTGTTCCTTTCTCTAAATCTATTGTAGTATTCAGTACTGTCAATAAGTCATTTCCTATAATAAACTGATATTTTCGTTGTGGTAGACTTTTCTTTTTCCAACGTATTAAAGCGCCCTGAGGTGATCTGAATTGTTCTGGTGAGGGTGTATGTACTTCGTATTTAATTGAGTCTTTTCCACTAATAGTGGAAAAATATATTGGTGGTATTTCTATTTCTCTAAATCCTAAAACTTTATCATCTATAATACTTAAAGTTGAGCCTGTGTCTATTAATGCTATAAAATTTAGTTTATTTATGGTAATTTGGATCATAGGTAGTTCTTCCGAGGCTAATTCATAAAAAATTCTACATTATTTGATTGATACTCTTCTATATTTTTTTCAAATTCCTCCTGTTTCTGTCTAGTAGAACCCTGTTGACGGCAATATTGGCCCGGGTTGTTACTAGAGTTTCCTGACAATTGATAGGAATTATTATTTTTTGAATGGATATTACCTATACCATTGGTTCCATTGGTTCTACCTGATCTTGTCTATTATAACTCTGTTGCTGGCGATATTGGCCCGAGTTATTTCTAACATTACCTGATCTTTGGTAATAACGTTCAGGATTGTCATGAATATTTTTATATAATCCCGAATTGTTATTTTTATTATCATAGTTGTTTTTGAAATAGTTATTTTGAAAACTGTTACTATGATTATTATTATTATAATTGTTATGATTATTAAGATTGCTATGATTATTATTATTATGATTTCTAGAAGGCCCTGGATTATAATTTCTATTTTGTGGTTTAAAAGTATGGGTGACATCGTAAATGTCGTAAAAAAACTTCAACCTGATACAATGTGAAAATAACACAATGTAAAAATTTTTGAACACATTGTGTCGAAAATACAATGTATTTTGTTTACAATTCTGATTGCGTCAGAATGAAATGTCAAAAAATTTAAATTTTTTCTACAGAAACTTTCTTTGAAAAGTATAAATTAATATTTAGACAAAATGGATATTAATTTCGTTAAAAAAAATTTTCTTCAATTATTTATTGGACTGTGGTGAAGAAATAAGAGTTTCCATCACCACAAAAATAAAACTCAACTGACAAAAATTCAAATTAAAACTTCAAAATTCAAATAACTTTAAATTTTTTTTTGTGTATCCAAAAAATTTTCGATACTCAATTTAACAACACGCGTCGTGAAAATGGGTCGCGAACACAATGTAAAATGAATTTACGATCATGAGACAATGTGGAATTTTTAAGTTTACATTTACGATCATGCGACAATGTATTCACGACGTCGCAAAGACATTTACGATGTCAGGGTATTATTTCTATTTAAACTTTTGCTAAAATTATTATTTCTTTTATATTCGTGTCTTATACACGAATCTTCGAACCTTCTTGTTCTCATGATTTGAATTGTACTACCTAACTCTTTTATTTCATAGATTTTATCTAACAATACCCCTTGGGTAATTTCTTTAATCATATTAACTAAGATGCTATCTACGTTACTTAAATCTATGCACTGATCTTCTTTATAATAAATTCTAACCTCATCTTGTATTTCATTACAAAGTTCACTTACCGAACTAACTCTAATGTTGTTGATCCTTTTGTAAATCTCCATTGGTTCAGTGTCAGGTTTATATCTCATTTTCAAAACCAGCTTCACAGCATTCCAGTCTGATGGATCTGGGATGTTGATTACCGCATTTTTAGCTTCTCCCTGGATTTTCTCATAGAAGATTGCTCTGGTCATTTGTCTTTTCTGATCTGGATCTGTTACTGTTGAAAGGTGATACTCTGCACTTGATATAAATGAGTTTATGCTGATTTCGTTACGTCCTGTGAATGTGGACATGTAACTTATTTCTTTCATTATACTTCCTGTCTGATTATAATGTAAGTTGCTTTGCGTTCTCAAGTTTTGTAAAGCTACAGCTAAATCAACTATCTGTTGTTGCATTGCAAGTTGATTTTGTTGGATTGATTTTTGTTCAGTTTCTGCTATTTTTCGGTTAATATCGTATTTATTCATTAACTTTATTTGTATTAATTGAAAAATTAAATTTTAAAGTGTTTATTTTGCAATTAAATTAAGCTGCGTGTCTACGAGTATTTTACTCTTCGTTTTCCACTTTTCTTTAATTCCTATTTTAGTGTTTATTTTTAATTAGATTAAGCTACGTTTCTACGAGTATTTTACTCTTCGTTTTCCACTTTTCTTTAATTAAATTTGTGGTTTATTTTATTATAATTTTGAACACTTCACTAAATGTTTGTTTAATTACCAGTGTTAATATTATTATTAAATTTACTTTTTCGTTTATTTCCGAGTAATATTTAATTAATTAATAAAGAAAAAATTTTCTTTTTCCTTTTAATATTATTTACCGATACGATTCGTTTCAATAGATAATTCGTTTTAGAATTATCCTACCGACTGCGCCAATTTTGTTTTTAGTTCGATATTTTGGATAAAAAAAAGAACTTATTTTTTTTAAACAAACACTTTATTTATTTTACAAATAAGTTTTACAAGTACAACTTAACGTTATGACTGCTATTACAACAATGATGTATATTTCTTAATACAAACTATTTATAATTTTGTCTTATTACTCAATAAGGATGGACAATCACAATATGCTTATCTCTAATTGTTTTCTTAGAACAGATTATCATTTACTTTCACATAATATAATTTTATTACAAACATCTGTTCTTTAAAATATTCTTAAATTAGATTTTATTGCTTTTGACCGAAATAGCCTTTAAAATATCATTATAATTATTATTATCTGTTACATTTTTTATATCTGTATCAATAAGGCTATTATCGGTGATATTTGTATTAAAATATCCCTTTTCAATGTTGGAGGTATTCTTATACATAACTCGCACGCCCAAATCATTCCCTTAAAATCTAGGAATTGGGTGGATTTGAAAAATAGATTTATGCAATATATAGCATCTTTCGGTAAACCAGTTGTAACCGACCAAGAGAAAGGCTTTAACAGCCATAATTTCAAAAATTATTTAGAGACAGAAGGAATTGACGTTCATTTTACTACTCCCAATAATCATAGTAGTAATGCGAATATCGAAAGATCCCATAATACTTTGAATGAACACCTACGAATTTTGAACACGATCCAAAAGGAGGAAGGTCAAATTACGGACGAAGACCCCATTATCAAAAGCTTAAAAATCTACAACGAAACTGTTCACACTTCAACTGGCAAAAGGCCTATTGACTTTTTAAATGGTGTTATTTCTTCCGACCAATATATCAAAGAATTTATTACAAAAATCAAAGAAAAATCTATCAGAAAACGTAATAAAGGAAAAACCAATGGTAAGCCTTCCAATTACCGCCTTCCAATTACCTTAAATTAAATGGGGTTACAAAATTACAACCCTACTATAAGAAGGTGAAAATAATAGAAACAGGTCAGACCATCATAAAATTAACAATCTTCTGAAAGACGTGTTTCTCCATTCCAATAACCTCATACGAAATTTCGATAATAACGCATAATTATACTCGTACCGTATAAATATGTTTCATAAACTTTTTCTCTTTTTATAATTTTGTTGTTTTTTTTAATGTGTCATTTTGCACACAAAAAACCAAATGCACCTGTTATACAGTATTATTCAGAATTAGTCAGCAAAATAAATAATTTTAAGATTGTGTAATAACAACTAATTAAAATAAGTACTTAATAAATCGTATTCAAATATTAATATTTTTTTATGTTTAACGTGTCATTTTTTTAGTAAATTGAAAATAAGTGGAAAAAGTAAACTTTTTGTAAGATCATTTCATTTTTGACTATCAATAAGACAATTAAATATTAAAAATTTTTAAATCAAGAAATATTCTTTGGTTTTATTCTTTTTGGTCCGAAAATATCATTATATGTTCGTTAGCCCTTAGACTGATTAAAAGGTCCCTTGGAGGTCCCTGAAAAGAATCCGAACTTTTGGGGTGATTTAGCTCATATGCAGTCCGCGATGTACTTTAAGTACCTGTTAACCCTTGTACACAAGTGGAACGTTCTATATTAATTTTAAGTTACTATTTTTAGTAATTTCATTTGTAAGCTTTTAAACCTTGGGAGGTCTAAGAGGGGTACTGAACCAACACTCCAATCGATACCAAGTTAGGGGGACATACAAGAAATAGTAAAGTGCACCCTTGTGCCAAATTTAAAGCTTCTACACTTTTTTAAGCTGCTATCTTTATTAATTTTAAAGATATTTTTCAAGGTCTTCAGAAATGTGTTCAAGGACAAATTTCAAGGACACTAAGGAAAAAGAAAGGAACACCACGATACCAAATTTGGAGGTTCTATCTTCATTGTTTTCGGAATTATGCTCGTTTGGCCTAAATTCGATCAAAAAGTTCTAGGTTCCGAACCCATGGTCCAATCTCAACCGTACGCAATCCCCGCCAAAGTCTTTTTACTAGTAACCTACAGCAATATGAAGAAGATACCGTCATTAGTTGTTAATTTATCATAATTTTTTATATATGTTCATTAGCCCTTCGACCGATTAAAAGGCCCAGAATCCGAACCCATGGGCCGATTTCGCCCATTTACATTGCCCGGTGTATTTTCAGTCCTAGTAACCTACAGTTAAAATTTCATCAAGATAGGTACATTATTTTTTGAGTTATCGTGCCTACGGACGGACGGACATGACTATATCGATTCAGGAGGTCACGCTGATCACAAATATATATACTTTTCCATATCTAGCTTGCTTCCTTTAGGTGGTTGCAAACACCATACTAAAGTTAATATACCTCTTCACCTATTCTATAGGTGTAGGGTATAATAAAAGTGTTAAAAAGAAATAGTATGTAAGTTAACACACGCAATATAGGTCAACACACGCCACATAATTTTCCTTTATTTCAAAATTCAACATAGTGATCATATTTCACTTCGATATTTTTTCAACATAGTTCAACGACAAATTTTTTTCAGTTATCGATCTTAAAAGTGGGTTCCACCAAATTCCGCTTACGGAGGAAGACATTGAGAAGACCGCTTTCTCTGTTAACAACGGCAAATACGAGTTCACACGGTTGTCATCTGGGCTAAAAAATGCCCATCGATATTTCAAAGAACATTGGACGATATCCTTCGAAAATACATTGGAAAAAGCTGCTACTTCTACATAGATGACATCATTATTTTTGGTAAGGACGGAAATGAACACTTCAGTAATCTTGGAAATATATTTAGAACTTTGGAGGAAGCCAACATGAAGATACAGCTTGACAAATCCGATTTTCTGAAAAGCGAGGTTGAGTTTTTAGGTTTCATCATATCACCAGAAGGAGTCAAAGCTAATCCGAAAAAAGTGGAAGCTATATGTGATTTACCAGCACCCAAATTTTTAAAGGAACTGAGATCATTCTTAGGAATGTCAGGGTACTACATCATCATTTTACTTTTCTTGCTATTTTCATATTCAGTCTTATCAAAATCATCTATAGAAATTACAGAACTAAAATCCGGCAACGGATATATTTTGTTTCAAGAGCACGAGTTAAAATAATTTTTAATTATAGTGAAATTTTGCATGTAATAGATTTGTCGAAGTATGAAAAAAGTATAAGTAAAATAGAACTTAACATAAACCAGTTGCAAGAAAAAACTAACATTCCATCTGGTCCCGTCTGAGGGAAAATTAACAGATCACCACCAATTAGAGAACTTCAAATGAACATGCACTGCATAACAAATGGCAGAAGGCTGTCGATGAAACAACACAACTAAAGCAGTTGATAAGCAATATGGAAAAACCTATACAGGGTCTTAAAAATGAAATTACTAATTTAAAGATACAGAAACCACAAGTTCTACAAGTTTCACAAGTTCAACAGTTATCAAAGTCAGAAATCAGTAAAAAAATAGTATACTCTACAGATGAGGAAGAATTAGCGAAAGAGACTGAGTGGACAAGGGTAAAAAAAAAACAAAAAAGGAAGTTAAATGACTCACTTACCCCTCCAAACTCAAAAAAGATGGACTATAAAACCACTCCAAGTAAAGAAAGTTCTCCAAAAAAAGTTATTTCGTCAAAAAAATTAACCGATCCGGAAAAAGTTAAGAAAAAAAAATCTCCACCGCCAATAATTGTGGATGAATTTAATAACTATAATGAATTCTGCGAGAGAGTAAAAAAAGTAATAACAGAAAAACAGTTTGAGATGAAACTCCTTGGAAAGAATTGTATAAAAATAAATTTGTTAGATGAAGATGCTTACAGAACTTTAACAAAAGCGCTATCAGAGTATAAATATAGTTGGCACTCATACGAAAGCAAACAGCAAAGGCAAATACGAGTTATGGTGAAGAACCTGCCTCACTCGTGTAAAACAAGATCTTGAAAATAGAGAATATAAAATAATAGGAGCCGCAAATAAAAGTAGCTGGAAGAATAAAGAACCATTAAACATGTTTATGTTAACCTTTAAAGCGGAAGAAGATATTAGCAGAATATACGAGATTAAAAGTATTCTAAAATGTATTGTGAATATCGAGCCCCTAAAAAAAAAATAAGCTTGTATTACAATGTAAATCATGCCAGGCATATTGTCACACAGCTAATTATAGAGGCTGCATAATCGCAAAAAAAATGCAAAAAATCAAATTTAAGAATATGAACCCAAATTCACAACAACGGAATATTCCACAATACGCTAAAAAACTAATCAGAAACCATCTGCAAACGTCGCAAGTGAAGCAAGATTTCCAGGCAAATAGAAGCAGTAAAACTTATACCCAAGTTGTTGCGGGTAAAAAACTTAATATTAATAGCGAACAAGAAAATGATTTAAAACAATTCATTCTGCTTATACTAAAAAAGTAACCGAAATAGAAAGTTCTATGGTCGATACGTATTGTAAAATAGGAGCACTAGAGGGCAATACCAAAAACCTGCTTCGAAATCGAAAAGATGAATAAACTAAAAATTCTTTCATGGAATGCCAATGGACTGCCACAACATCAACAAGAGCTACAAGCAGTCCTTGACATAAATAATATAGATGTTTGTCTTATAGCAGAAACACGCTTTAACAAACAAACGCATATTAATTTTCATGGTTATAAAGTTTATCATAGCATACATCTAGGTAACTCTGCTAGAGGAGGAAGTGCAGTGATTATAAAACAAAGTATACAACATTTTGAAGAAGCCAAATTTGAAACAGAAAAAATACAAGGTAAAGCCGTAAACGTAAAATGTAAAAATTACTTTATTGTAGTAGTAAGTATATATTGTCCACCTAAGTATTCTCTGAAGAAACATCATTATTTAGATCTTTTTAAAAAACTAGGAAAAAAGTTTGTTATAGGAGGTGATTTTAATGCCAAAAATACACACTGGGGATCACGGCTAACAACAACCAAAAGCAGGGAATTATTCCAAGCAACAAGCAAATTTGGGTGTAAAATCATATCGACAGGAAAACCTACATATTGGCCTACAGATCCAAATAAAATGCCTGTCCCCAATCTGCCACTCACCAATTCTGCTAACTGTAAGTGAAAACGCTATTGAAAAGCAGAGCATTCCGATTCTCGCCAATAAATACACTGACTGGGAAAGCTTTAAAGTATGTCTGGAAGAAAAAATACAATTAGCTGTACCGTTGCAATACAAAGAACAATTGAATGCGGAGGTGGAAAACTACATTAAAGATATACAAATTACAGAGCTCCACAAGATAAAACTAGGCTGAATAATCTCACCCAACAACTAAGAAGAAGAATTAAGGAAGTGAAAAACAAATCGATAAATTTATATTTGGAAAAGCTAACAAATGATAAAAGTACCGATTACTCTCTTTGGAAGGCAGCTAAAAATCTGAAAAAACCTATTGCAGCAATTCCTCCAATTAGAAAACTGGGCGGAAAGTGGGCGAGAGATAATAAAGAAAAAGCCAAATTATTTGCGGAACACCTAGAAAAGATATTTCAAGTAAATACTGGAAAAGAAGAAGAAGATCTAGATGTAGAACAAATTCAGGAGCAAGAGGAAATCAAATTAACAAATCCAGCTGAAGTGAAAAAAGAAATTAAAAACAACAATAAATCTAAAAAAGCTCTGGGATATGATTTAATAACCGGACAAATTCTGAAGCAGCTACCAGAAAAGGCAATAGTTAAAATAGCAAATCTTATAAATGCTGCATTCAGGCTGAAATATGTGCTGAAATTGCGGAAAGTGGCCGAGGTCATTATGATACCCAAAGCAGGAAAACACGAAATGAGATATCGTCTTATACACCAATCTCATTTCTACTTATAATGTCAAAACTATTTGAAAAAATTTATCTGAGAAGATTAAAACCGGTTATTGAAAGGAAGAATCTAATTCCGGACCACCAATTCGGCTTTAGAGAAAAACACGCAACAATAGACCAGGTACACAGAATAACAAACACTCTTGAAAAAACTTTAGAGAAGAAGAAAGTCTGTTCAGCAATCTTTTTGGATGTGAGAATTCGGAAATGATAGAAAGCTATCTATCAGACAGATACTTCTATATAAAACAAGAAGGAGAATATTCCGACCTTAAAGAAATCAGTGCTGGAGTTCCTCAAGGAAGTGTACTTGGTCCAATACTGTATCTGTTGTATACTTGTGATTTTCCTGCACTAGAAAATAATATAATTGCGACGTTTGCTGATGATACAGCGGTTTTGGCTGTCGGAGAAAATAATAAAGAATCTACAGAAAAACTGCAGAGAGCTATGACAAAAATCCAAAATTATACAAAAAGATGGGGGCTAAAATTAAATTAAGCTAAGTCAATTCATGTGGATTTCACAAATAAAAAAATTTACCATAAACCAGTATATACAAATGGTCAAGAAATACCTTATTCAAATACTGCCAAATATCTTGGTATGACATTAGATGCGAAGCCTCGCTGGAAAGCCCACATCAAAAACAAGAAAGGAGAGCTACAAATCCGTTATAGAAAAATGTACTGGCTTATAGGTAAGCATTCTACCTTGACAATACAAAACAAACTTCTGCTCTATAAACAAATATTGAAACCAGTATGGTCATATGGTATCCAGCTATGGGGATGCAGCAAAAAGAGTAATAGAGATGTTATTCAGAGGTTCCAGAATAAAGTTCTAAGAAATATTGTGAACGCGCCCTGATTCATCAGTAACTATGACCTACATAGAGATATACAAATAGAATTTGTACCCTTGTACACAATTGGAACGTTCTATCTTAATTTTAAGTTACTATTTTTATTAATTTCGATTAAAAGCTTTTAAACCTTGGGAGTTCTAAGAGAGGTACGCAATCGCCGCTGCAGTTTCATAACCAATAACCTACAGCGCTTAAAGGTCGAAAATCCGAACCCATGGGCCAATTTCGCCCATTTGCAAATAAATACAAACCAACTTTATATATTTATGATCAGCTGATCACTATTAAGCCAGGCAAATTAAAAAGAACAACAATTGGAAATTCCTATGGATTAAAAACAACATCATTTTTATTATCATATTGATCCGAATAAACAAAATTCGACTTTCAAAAATAATTTCAATATGGTGTATTTAAATATTCAAAGGTTAAGGAAAAAATTATACAATGTCGAGGCCAATGTCGAGGATCAACAATTGATAAATAACCAGTTTAAAAACAATATTCATGTAATTGTTCTTACGAAAATATGGTTACATAGTTCAGAAAACAAATTTTATAATATTGAAGGGTATAATGCTTACTTTGCCCATAGAGATAAGTCATACAGCGGGGTTGCGATTTACATTAAAAATGATATAAATAGTTACCAAATATACTGCGAAAAGTTTCAAAGAAGTAATATTTTGGAGGTTAAGCTTATAAAACAAAACTTAAATATATTTGGTGTATATAGAGCACACGAAACCTCTATAGACGACTTTATTGACAAAATAGATTATATAACATTGCAATACAAACAAAGCTACATCCTAGGGTACATTAATTTAAATTTACTAAATACAGATAGAGCAGTAATTAATTCATACTCAAACGCGCTATTAAGTAATGGATTCCTAATCTGCAACAAGGTTAAACAAAACTTTGCTACGCGAATTGGTAGAAATACAAAAACAATTATTGATCATTTCGTAACCGATATTATTCAGAATAAATTCTGGTTTCATATTTTAGATTGTTGTCTGTCCGATCATCAAATGTTCTTTATAACCACCAGTCTGAATCCAATAACTGAGGAGAAAACCTATTATAAAACTGTTCTAAACTATGAAAGGATAATTTGAAATACCTCCTGGAATGTCCTACAGTCCTACACAAGCTTTGATGAATTAGTTGTGAAATTGAAAAGCATCATAAATACGAACACCCAAACAGTACCCGTAAAGCAAAATAAGAAGAGGAAAACCTGGATTACTCAAGAAAAAGTAGACAAAATGAAAATAAAAGATTCGCTATTTAAATTTAAAGAAAAGTACCCAAATGATATCCATACTGAAACTCTATACAATAAATACAAACTTATAGTGAGAACTTTAATAATCAAAGCAAAAAAAAATTATTTTTCTAACTTAGTGATTGATAACTCTAAAAATTGTAAAAAGCTATGGGATTGTTACAAACATATTATGTTCAATTCTAGTATGGTAAATTCAAACCAATCTATTATGGTGTAATTGAACATGAAAACGAAATTGCTTCTGCTTTTAACGAGTATTTCGCTAATATTACAAAAGAAATAAATATCCCTATTCATATACATTGACCTTGATTACATTGACAAATTTAGAAGAAATATTTATAGTAATTTTTACCTCTCTCCAACTAATGTAGATGAAGTATCCAAAATCATTCAAACTCTCAATTCAGCTGCTGCTACGGGGTACGATAATATTTATCAACTAAACTAATAAAAAAATGTTCAGATCATCTAGCTCCTGCCTTAGTTAGGCATATTAATAATGCATTCACATCGAACACATACCCAAGTTCGCTGAAAACAGCCTTTATAACACCAATATATAAAGGTGGAACTGCAACATATTGCTCTAATTATCGTCCCATATCTGTTTTATCTGGTTCCTCAAAAATCTTCGAAAAATCAACACTTAGAAGAGAGTGAGATGAAATTAATAAAAACGTATGAGATAAATAAATATAAGGAGCAAAAATATTTCAATGTAATTATTGAAATTGATAAGGAGTCTTTTGCGAGAGTTATAAAAAATGAAAAAGTTTCAATTGGTTGGGAACGTTGTAAAGTATTTGATGCCTTGAGAGAGCTTCGATGCTTTAAATGCAAAGGGTTCAATCATAAAGCTGCTGACTGCAAAAATGAAGAAACATGCTCTAATTGCCTCCAAAAACATAAAAATAGTGAGTGTAAGAAGGAGAAAGTAGTAAAATGTATTAACTGCATCGTAGTAAACGAAAAGCTTAAACTTAACCTTGACGAGTGCCATGATACATTAAGCAAACTTTGTCCGGTTTATCTAAGAAAACTGGACGTGCTTAAGAACAAAATCGGTTATTAGCAATTACAGCTACATATTAACGAAATAATCAAAAAAGCTATGTCTAACTTGAATGAAATTGCAGAAGATCAGTTGGGAGTTACCGAAACAAAAACATCACCGAATTCAGGAAATGAAGTTTCAACATCGATAGATTCAAAAAATGTAACATCATCATCAAATTTTAGTAACAAAAAAGTAGTAAAAAAAGATGTCCCTCCAACAAATCCAATAATTAAAACCAACAGTATATTAAATAAATATCTATCAAAAATATGGAGTAAAAAGCAAAAATCGGTAAATAAAAATAACAATCATAACAGTAACAATATTAATAATAGTGATAATAATAATAATAATAATAATAATAATAATAATAATAATAATAATAATAATAATAATAATAATAATAATAATAATAATAATAATAATAATAATAATAATAATAATAATAATAATAATAATAATAATAATAATAATATTAATAATAATAATAATAATAATAATAATAATAATAATAATAATAATAATAATAATAATAATAATAATAATAATAATAATAATAATAATAATAATAATAATAATAATATTAATATTAATAATAATAATAATAATAATAATAATAATAATAATAATAATAATAATAATAATAATATTAATAATAATAATAATAATAATAATAATAATAATAATAATATTAATAATAATAATAATAATAATAATAATAATAATACGAATAATATTAACAAAACCAATATTGTTAAAGATTCTCCAAGTTCCAATTATACAAATTGGGTTAAAGGTGAAACACTGAAACCTCAAATCAAAGAATCTGCAAACAAAATTGTTACATTTGATCCACCGATTGTAAGACTAACTCGTAAAGCAGTATTAGAAGGTGACAGTATTTATGTGCTCTCACGACTAAGAGACCACAGAATTTACAATAATGTTAGACTTTTTTTATCATATTTTTACGACCAAAGTGATATATGTTATGGATGGCATAACACAAACGAGCCTTAAAGTCTTAATAAATCAAGATGGCTTACCAACAAATTATAAAGAACTTTGTAAAATATATTATGAATACCATGATAGAGTAGGAATATTCAAAGAAGATGTAAACAAAGATTTAAATTCATACAGAATACATATTGATAATAAATATAGAGATTACCTTCAAAAAGTTAGAGAAAATTGGAATAATTATATGAACCCTATTTCTAAATGATGGAGACCTACAATAACCTAAAAAAAACGAAATCAATAAATATTCTGTATGTGAATATTAGAAGTATGAGAAATAAATTAGACGATCTAATCTTATTGATTAAAACGCACTCTCCAGAAATTGTTATTCTAAATGAAACATGGATTTACTCATCTGAAATTCCATTTATGCAAATTCCTGAATTTTCAGCCATTCATTCATGTAGAGATAATAATCGGGGAGGTGGTACCGCAATTTATATAAAAAACGGAATTTCTTTTACAACTCTTTCTCTACCTAATTCAATTAATGATAAACTAAATACAATCGGAATACAAATACTCAATTGTCAACCCAACATGAAGATCTTCACAATGTATAATGCTCCGGACAATGACAAAAATGATTATATAAACGCACTGGGTATTCTTCTTAAAACATTTAATAAGAACTGCATCATAGTAGGTGACACAAACATTGATTTACTCCAAAGTAATGAAATCACGAGTACTTATGCTAACATAATTGATTCATACAACTTCAATATTCTCAATGATACGACTACTTGCGGAATTACTCGTCAAACCGTCAATTGCAGCTGCCAAATCGATTGTAATCATGGAAGTATTCTGGATCATGTTATTGCAAACTTTAAAACCTTTAAAGCATTGATCAAATCATATGATAATCCCATTAGTGACCACAAAGTTTTGGATATTAATATTGAAAAATGCGACATTATACTTGAACCAATGACACGAGTCACTATTGAAAAAACGAATTGGAATGTATTTCAGAATCTAGTTGCGCAAAGAGTTGAAACGTGTAATTCATACGACAAGCTCACGGAGTGTTTAAAAGAAAGTAAAGCTCTGGCATCATCATTAAGAATAGTTAGAAGAAGAAATCAAAACCTCTGGGTTACACCATTTATACTTAGCGTAATCAAAAAGAGAAATAAACTATACTCTAAACTTCGCAAAAACAAAGACAACTCTGAACTACAAGATAGGTATAGAAGAATCAAAAATTATGTTCAAAAATTAATAAAAAAAGCAAAAGAAGATTACTTTAACAACCAAATGAGTGAAAGTACCAACCCTCAACAGATGTGGAAAGTCATCAATAAACATTTAAATCAAAATAGCTCAAAAGAAAATTCAACAATTCGCTTAAATAAGAATAATGGTGAAATCTCTACATCTGAGCTAGAGGCAGCAAACATTCTCAACAATCATTTTTCTACCATTGGAAGCACATTAGATAAAAACTTCACCAACCAAACAGTTAATGAAATAAGTACACAGCATTGCATAAATCAGAACTCAATATATTTGATTCCAACAGACAATAGTGAATTAAAACATATCATAAACTCTTTTAAAACTAATTCATCTCCTGGGCCTGATGGTATTTCAATAAAACACATTAAATCAGTCGAGCAAATAATATCAAACAAACTAATTAATATAATAAATGAAGTTTTATCTACTGGTGTTTTTCCTGATATGGCTAAAGACTGTAATAATTATAGACCGATAACCTTAACAAACTGTCTATCAAAATTTATTGAAAAAGTTATTAAACGTCGTTTAATTACGTTTTTTACTAATTCAAAACTAATTGATGACCACCAATTTGGTTTTTTAAATAGAAGCAGTACTGAATCAGCAGCACTCGAAGTTGTGAACTTCATTAATACAGCATTGGACAAAAATAATTATGCAGTAGCTATTCTATTAGACTTAAAAAAAGCTTTCGATACGGTAAATCATGATATACTCCTAAATAGTCTTGATAAAATGGGTATTCGAGGAGTTGCAGCCAATCTATTCCATTCCTACTTAAAATTTCGTAAAATCAAAACTAAAATAAACGAACTTATTAGTGAAGAAGCAAATCTTGAAGTTGGAGTTCCTCAAGGCACAGTTCTTGGTCCTATTCTTTATTTAGCTTATGTGAATAGCTTTAACAAAATTGGGCTAAGTGGACATTATTCAATGTTTGCGGATGATACCATAATTTTATATAAAGGCAAAAGCAGTAATCTACTAGAAGAATATATTAATTTGGATTTAAATAAAGTTAGTGAGTGGCTAGACCAAAAGAGACTAACGATTAACGTAACTAAAACTGATCTCATAATTTTTAAGCAAAAAAATAAAGAAAACATTAACCTATCAATTTCTATTAATCAACAACAAATAAAAAGAGTTAAATCTTCTAAATATTTAGGATTAGTTATTGATGAAGACCTATCTTGGAAAATACACATTGAAAAATTAAAAAAAAACAATAATGTCAATAGTAGGTGCCATTGGAAGATGTCCTAAATTAAGCGAACAAGTTGCAAAATTAGTCTTTTACTCTCACATTCAGTCTAAAATACGGTACTTAATTCCAGTTTGGAGCCAGGGTTGCAAATACATTACCAATTCAATAAGCATCCTTATCTACAGAGCTATAAAAATTTTATACAGATTACCATATGATTACCCGACTACTCAATTGTATTATACTTGTAACTTGCCTTCTGTTGAACAAACAATATTTTTAGAAAACTGTAAGTTAATTTACAAATTATCAAATAACCTAATGAAAAGCAACCTAAAACTACAAACAAATGCTTCAGTTCATAATTACAACACAAGAAATGCACAAAATTACCGACTAGCAGCACCCAGAACCGAAAGAGGTAAAAGAGACGTTATGTTTAATGGTATAAAAATTTTCAATAGCCTTCCTAACAATATAAAATATGCTCCTAATTTAAGATTATTCAATAAAAGATTGAAAGCTGTATTGTCAAAAAATAATAACTAAAAAAAAAAAAATAATAAAAATAAATAATTTAACTAATAATATTTAAATTGTTTAATAAGATTGAATTGTATTTTATTAGATATAAGCTAGTTATAAGTGAGATTTATACCAGTTTTTTTGTAACTGTCTATCTCTATACAATAAATAAAAAAAAAAAAAAAAAAAAAAAAAAAAAAAAATAGGCTTAATAATTTTATTAAAAATAATCCTATACTAAGTGAGAAACAATTTGGTTTCGAAGAAAAATCTAACACAACAGCTGCCTGTCTCTTTTTAAATGACTTCATCTCCAAAAATATTGATAATGGTAAATTCGTTAGCTGTGTATTTCTTGACATAAAAAAGGACTTCGATTGCGTCGACCATGACATTCTTCTATTAAAACTTAAGAAATTAAATTTCACATTAGGTCAGTTAAAATTCTTCCAGTCATATCTACAAGGTCGCAAACAAAAGGTTCGTATAAACAATAACTTTAGCGATGAAAAAATAATATCAAAAGGAGTTCCGCAAGGTTCTATTTTAGGCCCACTTCTTTTTAAATTATATATTGACGAGATCTCTCATTTAAAATTAAAGGGTTGTATTCAGTTATTCGCAGATGATGCGGTAATAAAATATGCAGATGATTCTGAGGGAAATATTCATCTATCTATACAACACGATTTACTGCTAATTGAGGAGTGGCTAACCGAGCACCGATTTCTATTAAACTTAAATAAAACCAAAATTTTATTCTTTGAAAACAAGATTCTTAACTTCTCTAATTCTGTTCAATATAATAATGTAAATGTAGAAATAGTCAATAACTTCAATTATTTAGGTCTGATACTTGACCGTAAATCAAGTTGGAATAAACATATTGAAAAAGTAATCAAAAATATAACTCCATACATATTCCTGATGAGAAGATTACGTAAGTTCCTCTCGGAGCAATCGATATACACATTATATTCCTCGTATATAAAATTACATATTACTTATCTTTTACCTATTTGGAGTGGAGCTCCACAAATTCATCTAAATAAACTAGACATAAAGCATAAAAAATGTGTTAAGCTTGCACATGGCTTGCCCTTGTTACACCCAACAGATTCTATATACTCTATAAAATATCTAAGCTTAAGAAACATAATATTACTAGAACTCTATAAAACTGCGTACAAAATTATTAATAATCAATTAAAACATAACTTCATTCTAAATAGGAATTTTGACATACACAACCATAATACAAGGAACAAATCGAGCTTCTGCCTTTCCCTTTTTAGAACATGACATCAAAAGAATAACTGCTTATATAATTGCCTTAAGGTTTATAATGAACTTCCAGAACAAATTGAATTAATTAATAACCTTAATCTATTTACACAAAAGATTAAATCCACCATATTTAGTACATAATATTTTAATAAAACTAGAAATACTAACAAACTAATAATTAAATCCTACATTAACTAAAATTCATAAATAAATCAAATAAGTTAAAAATTTTTTATTTTTTTTTGTTGTGTTGTTTTAAAAATATAACAAAAATAATAAATTAAAATATGAAGAATTAATACAAAACAAGTAAAGAAACAGTCAGTCGGTGCAACCGACTTAGAAATACCCTACACCTATTTGGTTCAAATTTAAGGACATATCCATAAGTCATTTTAACACCATAGAAGCTGTTATTAATTTGATCGTAAGTCATAGCTAACCAAATTAACTGTATAATACTAAAAACATTTTCTAATTACACTATCTATTAAAAAATACTACAAATTCTTACTAATTAATCTATTTAAAAATATTAAAAAACAATTATTCCAATTCAATTACAAAATGAAAAAATTCTAATTATTAAATTTTGTGATAAAAAGATAATCAAAGCATAATATATTTCATAATCCAAATTTTTAAAAATTGCAATTATTTTAAATGGTTAGTTTATATACCTAATAGAAAAGCTTATAAACGCAAAATATGCAATAAATAGTATTTCTAAAATACAATTACAAATTTAGACCTTTTCATATAATTCATTTAAATATAAAAATAAATTTTACATAAATGCAGCAAGTACCTTTGAACATAGCTGAACCACTACAATTAAGTCTAGATTTCGGAGACACATAGGACATAGGAAATATATTCTTTGGCTTCGAAATTAAACTCGACCACAACCAATTCCCATGGTACTTTCATTACTAGTAACCTACTGTTAAATTTCATCAAAATACCGGCATTATTTTTTGAGTTATGGTGTTTTTAAGATATATGTTTGTTAGTCCTCGAACTTTTCAAGGGTTCCTGAACCCGAAATTATGGTACGATTTCGCCCATATGCAGTCCCGTCATACTTTCAATACTAGTTAACCCTTGTACACAATTGGAACGCTCTATCTTAATTTTAAGTTACTAGTTTTATTAATTTCGATGATAAGCTTTTACACATTGGGGGGTCTAAGAGAGGTTCTGAACCACCACTCCAATTGATCCCAAATTAGGGGGGCACGCAAGAAATAGTAAAGAACACCCTGGGCCAAATTTGAAGCTTCTACATTTGTTTCAAGTTACTATCTTTATTAATTTCGAAAATATGCTTTAAGGTCCTCGGAACTGAGTGCCTGGTCCCCGACCCACTAGTCCAATGGGGCCCCAATTTCAAAGACACTTACGCAATAGGAAGGGACACCCTGATACCAAATTTGGAGGTTATATCTTCATTGGTTTCGGAATTACGCTAGTTTGGCCTAAATTCGATCAAAAAGTTCTCAGTTCCGAACCCATTGTCGAATCCTCACCGTACGTAGTCACCGCCGTAGTTTCATTACCAATAACCTACAGCACAAATTTCATGAAGATAGCCTCATTAGTTGTTGAGTTATCGTGATTTTTAATATATGTTCGTCATCTCTGACTCCAACTAAAAGGTCCAGAATACGAACCCATGTTCTGATTTCGCCCTTATACAGCCCGCGCTTTACTTATAGTACTTGTTAAGCCTTGTACACAATTTAAACGGTCTATCTTAATTTTAAGTAACTATTTTTAGTAATTTCGATTATAAGCTTTTAAAACTTGGGAGGTCTGAGAGGGGTACTGAACCACCACTCCAATTGATCCCAAATTAAGGGAACACGCAAGAGATAGTAAAGAGCACCCTTGTGGCAAATTGGAAGCTTCTACATTTTTTCAAGTTGTTATCTTTATTAATTTTAAAGATATGTTTTAAGGTCTTCGGAAATGTGTGGCTGGTCCCCGACCCAGTACTCCAATGTGACCCAAATTCCCAAGACACTTAGGAGATAGGAGGGGACACCCTGATACCAAATTTGGAGGTTCTATCTTCATTGGTTTCGGAATTATGCTCGTTTGGCCTAAATTCGATCAAAAAGTTCTAGGTTCCGAACGCATAGTCCAATCCCGACCTTACGGAATCCCCGAAGTAGTTTCATTACTAGTTACAGCACAAATTTGATGAAGAAAGCGTCATTAGTTGTTGAGTTATCGTGATTTCTTATATATGTTCGTTAGCCCTTCGATCGATTAAAAGGTCCCGAATCCGAACCCATGGGCCGATTTCGCCCATATGCAATCCCCGCCGTACTTTCAGTCCTAGTAACCTACGGTTAAAATTTCATCAAGATAGCTCCATTATTTTTTGAGTTATCGTGCCTACGGACGGACGGACGGACATGGCTATATCCACTAAGGCGGTCACGCTGATCACAAATATATATACTTTTCCATATCTAGCTCGCTTCCTATAGGTGGTTACAAACACCATACCAAAGTTAATATACCCCTTTACCTATTTTATAGGTGTAGGGTATAAAAATAGCTAAAAATTAAGATTTAGAATGTTCCAATTGTATACAAGGGTTCACTAGTTTTGAAAGAACGGCGCGGAAAGAACGGCATATAGGCGGATCCTAGAACTATTTCATCGACTTCAGGCCAAATGAGCATGATTCCAAATCCAAATAAATTAGAACCTCCAAAATGTGGTATCAAGTACTTCCGTTCTATTCACTCAGCGACCTCGAAAATTAGAACCAATTTAAGTAGTGGGTGGAAAACCATCCACATAGTTTCGAAGACCTTAAAACATATCTTCGAAATTAATAATGACAGTAACTTCAAACAAATGTAGAAGCTTCAAATTTGTCACAAGGGTGTTCCTTTCTAATCCCTTAGTGTAGGTAATATATAATTAAGAAATTGTGTACGTCTTAAGTTGTGAAATTTATTTTTGTTTTAAAATTAATTATATTAACAAACTTATCATTGTATGTTAGAAACACATTTATTGCATATTTTGATTATAAAATTTTGAGATAAAAAGCTAATGAATGCATTAATGGTTTTAACTAACATTAAGACCGGAAGGCTTCGGCTATGGTCATATTAAACTTTATTTTACTTACTAATTGAAATTTAATTATTTGCTTATATTTATACCCGTGCATACATATATGCACATCGGGTATATTAAAATTACTCCTCCGTTTGTAACGCATCGATCTAGACGAGCTAGATATAGTGTCAAGGGTACGTATCGGCTCAGAATCGAAAAATTATCTAGCTATGTGTGTCTGTCCGTCCGTCCGTCCGTGTGTCAGCACGATAACTAAAAAACTAAAAGGGCTAGAGTCTTGCATTTCACACAAAGTCATTTTTAGACAATTTCTAGGTTCCCTATTGTTTTTGGTTAAAATCGGACCAAGGCTTCGGGGAGCTGCCATACAACTTTTTTGCACCAATATGAATGCATTAATGGTTTTAACTAACATTAAGACCGGAACGCTTCGGCTATGGTCATATTAAACTTTATTTTACTTACTAATTGAAATTTAATTATTTGCTTATATTTATACCCGTGCATACATATATGAACATCGGGTATATTAAAATTACTCCTCCGTTTGTAACGCATCTATCTAGACGAGCTAGATATAGTGTCAAGGGTACGTATCGGCTCAGAATCGAAAAATTATCTAGCTATGTGTGTCTGTCCGTCCGTTCGTCCGTGTGTCAGCACGATAACTAAAAAACTAAAAGGGCTAGAGTCTTGCATTTCACACAAAGTAATTTTTAGACAATTTCTAGGTTCCCTATTGTTTTTGGTTAAAATCGGACCAAGGCTTCGGGGAGCTGCCATACAACTTTTTTGCACCAATATGAATTTCTTCAAAACTATTTATACTACGGGGATGAAAATTACACACGGTTAGTTTTATAATGACTCCGGCACTTATATGAAGTTTCAAAATGTTAGGGGCCTATTTTCGGGGGGCTGCCATACAACTTCCTTGCACCAATATGAATTTCTTCAAAACTAATTATACTACGCGGATGAAAATTACACACGGTTAGTTAAATAATGAATCGAGCACTTATATGAAGTTTCAAAATGTTAGGGCCCCTTTTTCGGGGGGCTGCCATACAAAGTTTTCAATTCAATAACTTTGAATCTAATGAAGCTACAAGGTTAAAATTAAAATTGGGCAGATAAATTAATAGGGCAAGTCACTTGGCAAAGTTGGACATCACTCGGACCTTCGGACTTTTAGGGTGGGCCAATTTTTTTTTTTTTGTTTTTTTTTTTAAGCTAAAGTTATGGGACAATGAATGAAAATTTTGTTTTTTGTTTTGTGATTTTTTTTTTTTTTGTTAATTTTTTTCTTTTTTTTTACGTCAAAATTATAGGGTAATGAGTTAAATGTATAAGGGAAGTAAATTACGGTTTATTTTATACACCATAGTGGGTACGCACGGGTATCTAAAAGTTGACAAGGGCAACTATAATCTTCCTCGTTTTATTATAAATTAAATTAATTTAAGAAAACTAGTTTTAAGATAAAATAATTTTCTAAATTTATCATTACAGCATTTGTTTATTTTTTAAGTTAGGGTAAAATATAAATGAAAATAATAAAGAAAAAAAAAAACCATGAAATTATAAAAACTTTTATATTTATATTATTCTAATTAATATTTCTTTCGAATAACTTTGAGTTTAATTATATAGGACACTAATTACTGTATCTGAGGACCCCTGGTGGGGCATAGGGCGTCAGGACATTATTAAATAAGTAAATTGAGAGAATAAATTTAAAAATTATTGAAAATTGAAATAATTAACCAAGGGTACTAAATCATTCAACAGTAACTATACTACAGCAAAAAATCCTGAAAAGGAGTAATTGCTGCATATGTGTAAAATTTTATTGAATTGGATAAAAGTTTTAAATATGTAATTTTGTAATTGCATTTTACGAACCCATTTATCTCGACTTTATTTGTTGTTTAATATTTTTAAATAGATTATATTAGTAAGAATTGCTAATATTTTTGACATGATAAAGTAATTAGAAAATGTTTTTAGTATTATAAAGCAAATTTGGTTAGCCATGTCTTACGATCAAACTAATAAAAGCTTTTAATATTTTAAAATGACTTATGGACTTCCCATTAAATTTGAACCAAATAAGTGTAGGGTATTTCTAAGTCGACTGACTGTTTCTTTACTTGTTTTTTTTATATGTTTGTTGACCCTTAGAATGATTAAAAGGTCCAGAATCCCAATCCATTGGCCGATATCGCCCATATGCAATCCTCGGCTTTCTTTAAGTCCTAGTAACGTACAGGTAAAATTTCATCAATGTAGCCATTACTGATCACAAATGTATATACTTTTCCATATCTAGCTCGCTTCCTTTAGTTGGTTACAAACACCATCCAAAAGTTAATATACTTCTTTACCTATTCCATAGGTGTAGGGTATAATTCCAAAACCTTCCTATGCCCTTAAAGTTTTGGAAATGTATGACCAATTGGAGTAGTGGGTCGGGAAACCATTTCATTGAAATTATTAAAAAAAAATAGCTAAAAATTAAGATTTAGAATGTTCCAATTGTATACAAGGTTTCACTAGTTTTGAAAGAACGGCGCGGAAAGAACGGTATATAGGCGGATCCTAGAACTAATTCATCGACTTCAGGCCAAATGAGCATGATTCCAAATCCAAATAAATTAGAACCTCCAAAATGTGGTATTAAGTATTTCCGTTCTATTCCCTCAGCGACCTCGAAAATTAGAACCAATTTAAGTAGTGGGTGGGAAACCATCCACATAGTTTCGAAGACCTTAAAACATATCTTCGAAATTTATAATGACAGTAACTTCAAACAAATGTAGAAGCTTCAAATTTGTCACAAGGGTGTTCCTTTCTAATCCCTTAGTGTAGGTAATATATAATTAAGAAATTGTGTACGTCTTAAGTTGTGAAATTTATTTTTGTTTTAAAATTAATTATATTAACAAACTTATCATTGTATGTTAGAAACACATTTATTGCATATTTTGATTATCAAATTTTGAGATAAAAAGCTAATGAATGCATTAATGGTTTTAACTAACATTAAGACCGGAAGGCTTCGGCTATGGTCATATTAAACTTTATTTTACTTACTAATTGAAATTTAATTATTTGCTTATATTTATACCCGTGCATACATATATGAACATCGGGTATATTAAAATTACTCCTCCGTTTGTAACGCATCGATCTAGACGAGCTAGATATAGTGTCAAGGGTACGTATCGGCTCAGAATCGAAAAATTAGTCGATCCAGCTATGTGTGTCTGTCCGTCCGTCCGTGTGTCAGCACGATAACTCAAAAACTAAAAGGGCTAGAGTCTTGAATTTCACACAAAGTCATTTTTAGACAATTTCTAGGTTCCCTATTGTTTTTGGTTAAAATCGGACCAAGGCTTCGGGGAGCTGCCATACAACTTTTTTGCACCAATATGAATTGGTATAAAAAATGTATTCATAAAATGCAATGACAAAATTATATATTTAAAACTTTTTACCCAATTCAATAAAATTTAAACACATGTTGCAATTATTTCTTTTTAGGATTTTTTTGCTGGAGTCCATTTACTGTTGAATGATTTTGAGCCCTTGATTAATAATTTTAATTTTAAATAATTTACTTATTTTTTAAAGTTATATATAATTAAATTTTTAATATTTTAATTCATTTAAGTTGAAAGATTCTGGATAGATTTATTTTATAGATTTTTGGGAATCCTATTTAGTTTTCTTTGAAATATTACATGATCCACATTACAGGTATGGAAAAGATTAAGTTCAGATTGAAATATTGCGATTAGAATTGGTTAATTCTCATCTTTTATATTTCGCATCATGTATTCCAGTATATTGTAAGTGTACTTAGAATCTACATGAACTAAGGTGTATTTGAAAAGGTAATATTATAACGTATCTTCTGTCGAAATTTACGAGCGATCCGTAATGTCCCGCCATACATCGATTTTAAAAAAAACTACTTACAATATTCTTGCATTTTTTCCATTTCTCCATTCTTTTATATTGCAAGTTCACTTATAATTCATTGGAACGTTAATTTTAAATATAAGTTCAATTTCATGTCGACTTAAAATACATTTAATCATATTAGGTACAAAAATTAGGTTTTGTATTTATACTTACAAGAGTTATGAGAGTATTTTTAAAAATATTGCTTTTGTATGTGTTACTTGAAATATTCTTTCTTGTAACAAAATTATAATTTTTAATCTGTATGTTTTACTTAATACCTGTTTGGAACATTTAGAAAACAAAATAACGGATTTATATATTATCAATATCATAAGAAATTCGATATTTACATAATAGAAAGTGCGATTTTTCAGTTGAACACATAAAGTTTTCTTAACTTTATAAAAAAAACGAGGAAGATTATAGTTGCCCTTGTCAACTTTTAGATACCCATGCATACCCACTGTGGTGTATAAAATAAACAGTAATTTACTTCCCTTATACATTTAACTCATTATCCCATAATGTTGGCTTAAAAAAAAAGAAAAAAAAAACCATAAAAAAAAAACAAAACAAAAAAAAAAATTCATTGTCTCATAATTTTAGCTTAAAATAAAATAAAAAAAAAAACAACAAAAAAAACCATAAAAAAAAATTTAATTTATTATCCCATAAGTTTTGCTTAAACAAAAAAAAAAAAAAAAAAAAAAATTGGCCCACCCTAAAAATTCGGTGGTCCGAGTGATCTCCAATTCTGCCAAATAACTTGCCCTATCACTTTACCTGCCCAATTTTAATTTTAAATTCGCAGCTTCATTAGATTCACAGTTATTGAATCGAAAACTTTGTATGGCAGCCCCCGAAAATGGGGCCATAACATTTTGAAACTTCATATAAGTGCTCGATTCATTATATAACTAACCGTGTGTAATTTTCATCCTCACAGTATAATTAGTTTTGAAGAAATTCATATTGGTGCAAAGAAGTTGAATGGCAGCCCCCCGAAAATGGGGCCCTAATATTTTGAAACTTCATATAAGTGCTTGATTCATTATAAACTAAAATTGTGTAATTTTCATCCTCGTAAATTCTTACTTATTTATTTATGGGACAATGAATGAAAATTTTGTTTTTTGTTTTGTGATTTTTTTTTTTTTTTGTTAATTTTTTTCTTTTTTTTTACGTCAAAATTATAGGGTAATGAGTTAAATGTATAAGGGAAGTAAATTACGGTTTATTTTATACACCATAGTGGGTATGCACGGGTATCTAAAAGTTGACAAGGGCAACTATAATCATTTATTCGCAGCTTCATTAGATTCACAGTTATTGAATCGAAAACTTTGTATGGCAGCCCCCGAAAATGGGGCCATAACATTTTGAAACTTCAAATAAGTGCTCGATTCATTATATAACTAACCGTGTGTAATTTTCATCCTCACAGTATAATTAGTTTTGAAGAAATTCATATTGGTGCAAAGAAGTTGAATGGCAGCCCCCCGAAAATGGGGCCCTAATATTTTTAAACTTCATATAAGTGCTTGATTCATTATAAACTAAAATTGTGTAATTTTCATACTCGTAGTATAATTAGTTTTGAAGAAATTCATATTTGTGCAAGGAAGTTGTATGGCAGCCCCCCGAAAATGGGGCCCTAACATTTTGAAACTTGGTTATAATTATATAACTAACCGTGTGTAATTTTAATCCTCGTAGTATAATTTCTTTTTTTTTTAAATTCTTACTTATTTATTTATTTAAAAATATTAAACAACAAAAAAAACTTGAATTAATTGAAAATATATTTATTTCAATTCAATTACCAAAGTGAAAAAATTTGAATTATTAAATTTTAAGATAAAAAAGTAATTAAAGCATAATATAATTAATAATTAAAATTTTTCAAAATTGCAATTATTTTAAATTGTTAGTTTATGTACCTATTAGAAAAGCTTATAAACGCAAATTATGCAATAAATGTATTTCTAAAATATAATTACAAATTTAGAACTTTTCATATAATTTATTTAAATATAATAATAAATTTTACATAAATGCAGCAAGTACCTTTGAATATAGCTTAAATATTGTACACAAAGTCTTAATTACATATCACCTACAGTAATAATTCATTAAAACATTATGATATAATAAAAACTAAAAAAAAAGGAATTTAATCTTTATTAAAAAATATTTTGTTTTTAATTTATAAAATATTATACAAAATATATTCATGGTAAAATTCTTAGCCTTTTAAAAATATAAAAGTGTTAAATAAAAACGGAAATATGAAAGAACCCTCGTGTATAAAATTTGAAATTTCTTTCTTCATGAATTTCGAAGACAAGGTTTTTAATTTTGCGATTTCTTAGGAGGCATCTGAACCACCACTACAATGAAGTCTAAATTTCGGGGACACATAGGAATAATATTCTTTGGCTTCGAAATTATACTCGTTTGGCATCAGATCGATCAAAATCTTCTAGAATCCGAACTCATTGTCCGAACTCGACCAGAAACAATTCCCATGGTACTTTCATTAATAGTAACCTAGAGTTTAAATTTCATCACAATCGGGGCACTACTTTTTGAGTTATGCTGCTTTTATGTTTGATAGCCCTTGAACTTTTCAAAGGTTCCAGAACCCGAAACCATCGTACGATTTCGTCCATATGCAGTCCCCGTCATACTTTATTGGGGGGTCAAAGAGGGATACTGAAACACCCCTGCAATTGATCCAAAATTATGGGAACGAGAAGGAAATAGTAAAGAATACCCATGTGCTAAATTTAAAATTTCAAAATTTGTTTGAAGTTGCCGTCTTTATTAATTTAAAAAACATGCTTTAATGTCTTCAGAACTGTGTGGCTGGTCCCCGACCCACTACTCCAACTCTTCCCAAATTTCAAGGACCCTAAGGAAATAGAAAAAGACACCCTGATACAAAATTTGGAGGTTCTATTTTCATTGGTTTCGGAATTATGCCTCTTTCCCCTAAATTGGACCAAAAAGTTCTAGGTTCCAAACCCATGGTACAATGTCGACTTTATCCCATACCCGCTATATTCTGATTACTTGTAACTGCACCAATAGAATAGGTAAAGGGGTATATTAATTTTGGTATGGTGTTTGTAACCACCTAAAGGAGGCGAGCTAGATTTTGAAAAGTATAAATATTTGTGATCAGCGTAACCTCCTGAGGCGATATAGCTGTGTCCGCCCCTCCGTTCGTATGAACGATAACTCAAAAAAGTATGGACCTATCTTGATGTAATTTTAACTGTAGGTTACTAGGACTGAAAGTATGGCGAGGGTTGCATAAGGACGAAATCGGCACATGAGTTCGGATTCTGGACCTTTTAATCGGTCCAAGGGGTACGAACTTATATAGAAAAAAAACGATAACTCAACAACAATTGACGCTATCTTCATGAAATTTTTGGTGTATGTTATTGGTAATCAAACTACAGCGGCGATTACGTACGGTGAGTATTAGGCAATGGGTTCGGAACTTAGAAAATTTTGATCGAATTTAGGCCAAACTAGCATAATTCTGAAACCAATGAAGATAGAACCACTAAATTTTGTATAAGGTGGCCGCTTTCGATTTCTTTAGTGTCCTTGATATTTGGGCTCAATTGAAGTAGAGGGTCGGGCACCAGCCACTCAGCTTCGAAGGCCTTAAAGCATATTTTTGAAATTGGATAGTAGGATAGGAACAAGGATAGTAACTTCAAACAAATGTAGAAGCTTCAAATTTAGCAAATGGGTCTTCTTTACTATTTCCTGTACGTCCTCCTATTTTTGGATCAACTGGAGTGGTGGTTCAGTAACTCTCTTAGCCCCCCAAGGTTTAAAAGCTTATCATCGAAATTAATAAAAATAGTAACTTAAAATTAAGATACAACAGTCCAATTGAGTACAAGGGTTAACTAGTATTGAAAGAATGACGGGGACTGCATATGGGCGAAATCGTGCCATGGTTTCCGATTCTGGAAACTTTGAAAAGTCAAGGGCTAACAAACATATATCTTAAAATACCATAACTCAAAAACTAATGCCGCTATTTTGATGAAATTTAAACTCGAGGGGACTAGTAATGAAAGTACCATGGAAATTGGTCCTGGTCAAGTTTGGACAATGAGTTCTGATTCTAGAAGCTTTTGATCGATTGAAAGCCGAACGAGTATAAAATTTAGAAGCCAGATAAGATATTCCCTATTTACCATGTGTTCCCAAAATTTAGACTTAATTGTAGTAGTGGTTCAGATGCCTCCTAAGAAATCCCAAAATAACAAAGCTTGATACAGGAGGATTCTTTCCTAATTCCGTTTTTATTTAACACTTTTATATTTTTAAGAAGTAAAGAAACAGTCAGTCAAAATACCCTACACCTATATGGTTCAAATTGAATGGGAAGTCCATAAGTCATTTTAAAATCATAGAAGCTTTTATTAGTTTGATCAAATGGCTAACCAAATTTTTTTTATAATACAAAAAACATTTTCTAATTATTTTATCAATTCAAAAATATTAAAAATTCTTACTAATTTATCTATTTAAAAATATTAAACAACAAATTAAATTGAGATAAATGGATTCGTAAAATGCAATAACAAAATTACATTATTAAAACTTTTATCCAATTCAATAAAATTTTACATGCAGCAATTACTTTTCAGGGCTTTTAGTTGTAGTGCATTTACTGTTGAATGATTTAGTACCCTTGGTTAATTATTTAAATTTTTAATAATTTTTAAAATTATTCTCTTAATTTACTTATTTTTAATGTTCTTTATACTTAAAATCAAAATTATTCGAAAGAAATACTAATTTGTAATAATATAAATATAAAAGTTTATATATTTTCATTTCTTTTAATGTTAATTAAAACCATTAACGCCTTCATTAGCTTTTTATCACAAAATTTAATAATCAAAATATGCAAAAATATGTATTTCTAAAATACAATGATAAATTTAGAACTGTTCATATAATTAATTTTAATACAAAAGCAAGTAAAGAAACAGTGAGTCGCAACCGACTTAGAAATACCTTACACCTATTTGGTTCAAATTTAATGGGAAGTCCATTAGTCATTTTAAAACAATAAGAGCTGTTATTAATTTGGTCGTAAAGTTATGTTAATTTAACCAAATTAACTTTATAATACTAAAAACATTTTCCAATTAGACTATCTATAAAAAAATATTACAAGTTCTTACTCATTTATCAATTAAAAATAGTAAAAAACGAGGAAGATTATAGTTGCCCTTGTCAACTTTTAGATACCCGTGCATACCCACTATGGTGTATAAAATAAACCGTAATTTACTTCCCTTATACATTTAACTCATTATCCCATAATTTTGACGTAAAAAAAAAAAAATTAACAAAAAACAAAATTTTCATACATTGTCCCATAACTTTAGCTTAAAAAAAAAAAAAAAATTAACAAAAAAAAAAAAAATCCCAAAAAAAAAAAAAACAAAATTTTCATTCATTGTCCCATAACTTTAGCTTAAAAAAAAATAAAAAAAAAAAAAAAACAAAAAAGGAAAAAAAACAAAAAAAAAATTGGCCCACCCTAAAAGTCCGATGGTCCGAGTGATGTCTAACTTTGCCAAGTAACTTGCCCTATTAATTTACCTGCCCAATTTTAATTTTAACCTTGTAGCTTTATTAGATTCACAGTTATTGAATCGAAAACTTTGTATGCCAGCCCCCCGAAAATGGGGCCCTAACATTTTGAAACTTCATATAAGTGCTCGATTCATTATATAACTAACCGTGTGTAATTTTCATCCGCGTAGTATAATTAGTTTTGAAGAAATTCATATTGGTGCAAAAAAGTTGTATGGCAGCTCCCCGTAAATGGGGCCCAAACATTTTGAAACTTCATATAAGTGCTCGATTCATTATATAACTAACCGTGTGAAATTTTCATCCGCGTAGTATAATTAGTTTTGAAGAAATTCATATTGGTGCAAGGAAGTTGTATGGCAGCCCCCCGAAAATGGGGCCCTAACATTTTGAAACTTCATATAAGTGCCGGAGTCATTATAAAACTAACCGTGTGTAATTTTCATCCCCGTAGTATAAATAGTTTTGAAGAAATTCATATTGGTGCAAAAAAGTTGTATGGCAGCTCCCCGAAGCCTTGGTCCGATTTTAACCAAAAACAATAGGGAACCTAGAAATTGTCTAAAAATGACTTGGTGTGAATTTCAAGACTCTAGCCCTTTTAGTTTTTGAGTTATCGTGCTGACGGACGGACGGACGGACGGACGGACGGACAAACATAGCTAGATCGATTCACTTTTCGATGCTGATTCGATACGTACCCTTGACACTATATCTAGCTCTTATATTTCGATGCGTTACAAACGGAGGAGTAATTTTAATATACCCGATGTTCATGTATGTATGCACGGGTATAAAAAAAAAACTTAAATTAAATGAAAATATATTTATTTCAATTCAATTACAAAACTGATAAAATTTGAATTATTAAATTTTGTGATAAAAAGCTAAAATATTTAATAATTAAAATTTTTCAAAATTGCAATTATTTTAAATTGCTAGTTTATGTACCTATTAGAAAAGCTTATAAACGCAAAAAATGCAATAAATATATTTCTAAAATATAATTACAAATTTAGAAATAAATTTTACATGTATGCAGCAAGTATCTTTGAATATACCTTCAGTATTGCACACAATGTTTTAATTATATATCACCTATGGTAATAATTCAATAAAATATATGATATAAAAAAAATTAAAACAAGTAAAGGAACAGTCAGTCGGTGCAACCGTCTTAGAAATACCCTACACCTATTTGGTTCAAATTTAAGGACATATCCATAAGTCATTTTAACACCATAAAAGCTGTTATTAATTTGATCGTAAGACATAGCTAACCAAATTAACTTTATAATACTAAAAACATTTTCTAATTACACTATCTATTAAAAAATATTACAAAATATTAGTAATTTATCTATTTAAAAATATTAAAAAACAAACAAACTTGAAATAAATGAAAATATATTTATTCCAATTCAATTACAAAATGAAAAATTCTAATTATTAAATTTTGTGATAAAAAGATAATCAAAGCATAATATATTTAATAATCCAAATTTTTAAAAATTGCAATTATTTTAAATGGTTAGTTTATATACCTAATAGAAAAGCTTATAAACGCAAAATATGCAATAAATGTACTTCTAAAATACAATTACAAATTTTGAACTTTTCATATAATTCATTTAAAATATATAAGGAATATATTACCTGAGGCAATAAACATTAATAAATTTGTAAAACAAATAAAAAAAAAAAATCTTTAACAAATCGTTTAAAATTAGTGGCTTCTTACGGACTCATTACCGGAAGCAAGAGACATTAATAAACACATAAAAAAGAAAATAAAATATATTAACAATAGTAATATTAAATTGCTTTTAAACAAAAAAAAACAATTTAAAAAAAAACAAATTATGAACTCTAAAAGTGTATGAAAAAACGTGATAGAACCAACATCTTTAATAAAAATAGAAATATGGACGGAAAAAACGTAGCACAACAAGTAGAATAAGTAGACGTAAGTCAATTACTACAACAAATATAGGAGAAAAATAGGCAATTAAATCAGTTTGCTCAAGCCCTACAACAAATGCAACAAGTTAAAAATCAAAATGGAGTAGTGGAAAATCAAGAAAGAGCTGTGGAAAAATAAAGCATATGAACATCTTTACCGGACGAGGTGATTTCACAATAACTTCGTTTTTAAAAAGCATCGAATATCATCTATCAACTATTAGTAATGTGGAATACAAAAATTGTGTAGTTAGAGCAATTTACAACGAAAAAATTCAAGGTGAAGCTAAGAACACAATCATTAACATACTACAACCGGACAATTGAAATCTTATAAAACAAACTCTAAAACGAAGATACAGACCCGATGTGGAGCCGACAGAGCTTTTCAAAACAATTGGTAACATAAAAGTTGTTTCGGTAAGTGATTTAGTTAATCAAATTCAAAACATTAGATATAATGTTTTGAATTTGATTAACTAAAAGGCAAATGAATTAGAAGCTTATTATGATGAGGAAAATTATATAGATTTAAGTACTATTGATACCCGTTTAGTCAACGCAATAAAAGAAACGACACAAGGTGTACTATTTGAGAAAATTTATAAAGAAAAAGAAATAGATAAAATTATAGATATAATGAATGAAAGAATGTAGGATGATTTTTGTATTCGTACAGAATTTAAAATAAATACTAATAATCAAAATAATTTTAATAAAGAAAAAGATAATTCAAAGAATTATAAAAATGGTAGTCATAATAAAAATTCTTATTCAAATAATAGAAATTTTAATCCTAGTTATAAATACGGGAATATCTATTATCCAACAAATATCGATCACTCAATAAAAATTGACGCTATCTTCATGAAATTTTTGGTGTATGTTATTGGTAATCAAACTACAGCGGCGATTACGTACGGTGAGGATTAGGCAATGGGTTCGGAACTTAGAAAATTTTGATCGAATTTAGGCCAAACTAGCATAATTCTAAAACCAATGAAGATAGAACCACTAAATTTTGTATCAGGTGGCCGCTTTCGATTTCTTTAGTGTCCTTGAAATTTGGGCTCAATTGAAGTAGAGGCTCGGGCACCAGCCACTCAGCTTCGAAGGCCTTAAAGCATATTTTTGAAATTAATAAGGATAGTAACTTCAAACAAATGTAGAAGCTTCAAATTTAGCACATGGGTCTTCTTTACTATTTTCTGTACGTCCTCCTATTTTTGGATCAACTGGAGTGGTGGTTCAGTAACTCTCTTAGCCCCCCCAAGGTTTAAAAGCTTATCATCGAAATTAATAAAAATAGTAACTTAAAATTAAGATACAACAGTCCAATTGAGTACAAGGGTTAACTAGTATTGAAAGAATGACGGGGACTGCATATGGGCGAAATCGTGCCATGGTTTCGGATTCTGGAAACTTTGAAAAGTCAAGGGCTAACAAACATATATCTTAAAATACCATAACTCAAAAACTAATGCCGCTATTTTGATGAAATTTAAACTCGAGGGGACTAGTAATGAAAGTACCATGGAAATTGGTCCTGGTCAAGTTTGGACAATGAGTTCTGATTCTAGAAGCTTTTGATCGATTGAAAGCCGAACGAGTATAAAATTTAGAAGCCAGATAAGATATTCCCTATTTACC
The DNA here is from genome assembly GCA_963082915.1 of Dolichopus griseipennis. Classification (NCBI taxonomy): domain Eukaryota; kingdom Metazoa; phylum Arthropoda; class Insecta; order Diptera; family Dolichopodidae; genus Dolichopus; species Dolichopus griseipennis. The sequence goes on along the minus strand of OY720445.1, from coordinate 54,635,050 downwards.
ATGTGTTCCCAAAATTTAGACTTAATTGTAGTAGTGGTTCAGATGCCTCCTAAGAAATCCCAAAATAACAAAGCTTGATACACGAGGATTCTTTCCTAATTCCGTTTTTATTTAACACTTTTATATTTTTAAGAAGTAAAGAAACAGTTAGTCGGTGCAACCCACTTAGAAATACCCTACATTTATTGGGTTCAAATTTAATGGGAAGTCCATAAGTCATTTGAAAACAATTAAAGCTGTTATTAGTTTGGTCGTAAAGCTATGTTAATTTAACCAAATTAACTTTATAATACTAAAAACATTTTTGAATTAGACTATCTATAAAAAAATATTACAAATTCTTACTGATTTATCGATTTAAAAATATTAAAAAACAAAAAAACTTGAATTAAATGAAAATATATTTATTTCAGTTCAATTACAAAAGTGAAAAAATTTGAATTATTAAACTTTGTGATAAAAAGCTAATATATTTAATAATTAAAATTTTGCAAAAATGCAATTATTTTAAATTGCTAGTTTATGTACCTATTAGAAAAGCTTATAAACGCAAAATATGCAATAAATGTATTTCTAAAATATAATTACAAATTTAGAACTTTTCATATAATACATTTAAATAAAAAAATAAATTTTACATAAATGCAGCAAGTACCTTTGAATATACCTTAAGTATTGTTCACAATGTTTTAATTATATATCACCTATGGTAATAATTCAATAAAATATATGATATAATAAAAATTAAAAAAAGGAATTTAATCGTTTATTAAAAAAATATTTTGTTTTTAATTTATAAAATATTATACAAAATATGTAAAATTCTTAGCCTTTTGAAAATATAAAAGTGTTAAATAAAAACGAAAATAGAAAAGAACCCTCGTGTGTCAAATTTAAAGTTTTTTTCTTCATGAATTTTTAATTTTGGGGTTTCTTAGGAGCCACCCGAACCACCACTACAATTATGTCTACATTTCAGGGACACATAGGAAATAGGAAATATATTCTTTGGCTTTGAAATTATACTCGTTTGCCCTCAGATCGAACAAAAACTAATTGTCCGAACTCGACCAGAACCAATTCCCGTGGTATCTTCATTATTAGTAACCTAGAGTTTAAATTTCATCAAAATAGGGGCATTATATTTTGAGTTATACGGCTTTTAAGATATATGTTCGTTAAACTTTGAACTTTCAAAGGTTCCAGAACCCGAAACCGTGGTACGATTTTGCCCATATGCAGTCCCCGTCATACTTTCAATACTAGTTAACCCTTGTACACAATTGGAACGTTCTATCTTAATTTTAAGTTACTAGTTTTATTAATTTCGATGATAAGCTTCAAACCTTGGGTGGTTTTAGAGGGGTACTTAACCACCACTCTGATTGACCCAAAATTAGGGGAACGCGAGTTACATATAAATCTTCATCTTCGAATAACTGTGAAGAACCTCCAAAACTAATGATAAACAAAAGTAATAATTATGATGAAAAATTGTCAAGTGCTAATAATTACCTAAACAGCACTTTACACTAAAATTTAAATAAAATATTAAAACGTTAAGAATGGTTGTAATACATAAGTTCAAATGTTGTTAAAGAAAAACCGTACTTGAAAACATTTTGTAATATTAAAAACGATCAATATTGCTGATAATACAAAATGTATGTATAACAATTTATACTAATAATATATTATGTTATTGAACTATTGAGAAATCTCGATATAATAAAAAGTATGTAATATGACACACAATAATAACATTGCAAATACAGTTTTGTTTGTATTCAGTTTATTTTTAAAATGTAAGAGTTTTTAAAAAAGAAAGTAAAAAAAAGACTTATATTAAAAAAGCAGCAGACAGTTTGGTCGAAATATTTTCTTTCGTAAAATTCGTTTTTTGTTAGCATTTAATTATTGTTAAGTTCTTTTGTTTTAAAATAAATGTTAAAGTATAAAATAAAAATAAATTCATCTTTTATTTTTTTATAAATATTTTAATTGGAGCAGTCGGTAGGATTTTTGTCCGTAGATAGAAATCCAGTGATTAAGAACCTTAATAAATAAATAAATATAAATTTTAACAGTGATTAATCAAATACAAATAAAATTAGTGGCCTCTTTAGGAATATATTACCTGAGGCACTAAACATTAATAAATTTGTAAAACAAATAAAAAAAAAAATATTTAACAAATCGTGTATAATTAGTGGCTTCTTACGGACTCATTACCGGAAGCAATAAACATTAATAAACACATAAAAAAAGAAAATAAAATATATTATCAAAAGTAATATTAAATTGCTTTTAAACAAAAAAAAAAACAAATTATAAACTCTAAAAGGGTATGAAACAACGTGATAGAACCAACATCTTTAATAAAAATAGAAATATGGACGGACAAAACGTAGCACAACAAGTAGAACAAGTAGACGTAAGTCAACTACTACAACAAATATAGGAGAAAGATAGGCAACTAAATCAATTTGCTCAAACACTACAACAAATGCAACGAGTTCAAAATCAAAATGCAGTAATGGAAAATCGAGAAAAAGCTGTGAAAGAAATAAAGCAAAAAAATTGGTAACATAAAAGTTGTTTCTGTAAGTGATTTAGTTAATCAAATTCAAAATATTAGATATAATGTTTTAAATTAGTTTAACTAAAAGGCAAATGAATTAGAAGCTTAATATGATGAGGAAAATTATATAGATTTAAGTACTATTGATACCCTTTTAGTCAATGCAATAAAAGAAACGACACAGGGCGCCCTATTAGAGAAAATTTATAAAGAAAAAGAAATAGATAAAATTATAGATATAATGAATGAAAGAATGTACGATGATTTTTGTATTCGTACAGAATTTAAAAAAAATAATAATAATCAAAATAATTTTAATAAAAAAAAAGATAATTCAAAGAGTTATAAAAATGATAGTTATAATAAAAATTCTTATTCAAATAATAGAAATTTTAATCCTAGTTATAACAACGGGAATAATTATTATCCAACAAATATCAATAATAAAAATAATTATTATCCATCAAATAATAACAAAAAATTATAATTATCCACCAAATTATAACAATAAAAATAATATTTTTATTAAACCTAATTCAGGGCAATCTAGGCAAACAAATCAACCAAATTTTAAAAATAACTCAGGCCAATATCGTCCCGAACTTACTATAATAGAAATTCTGACGAGCAAATGGAGGTAGATAATGCTCAAAAACAAGCGTGAGGCTAACAATGTAGAGTTTTTTATGAACTAGCCTCGGGAGATTTGCCAATAGTTCAAGTTAGTATAAACAATAAAAATTACTTAGCTTTAAAAGATATATGGTCAACATTTAGTATAATTGACGATAAGGTCGGGGTATTTAACAAACAAAAAATTCCCCCAAAATATTTTTCCACAATTAACAGAAAAGATTTTATAAATCTAAAATAATTTGTAGACCACACAATCGCTAAGAACTCTTTATCGGTAGCTGAATAATTCCGACTGACCATCAACCAATCAAATATTTTCATGCCAAATACAAAGGCAGAGATATGTCTCCAAGGCACCAAAGATGGCTTTTGAAATTGGGAGAATACCAATTCGAAATTGATTACATAAAAGGTAAAGCAAACAGAGTAGCTGATTTGCTTAGTAGAGTAAAACATAATGAGGACGTAAATTTCGGGAAGGAAGAAAATGAGAAAATTGTCGAAGATATTTCAATATCAGAAAATGTCTCAATACAAAATGGAAGAAGTTATTCAGTTTTAGCAATCTTTAATTTAGAAGATGAAAGAGATGATATTACATTAGCAACTATGCATTCAGCAGAAGAAGAGTTTTTGGATCACATACCAATAAAGGAAAAAATTGCCAATAAGTGCAGAACTCAGTTAATATTAACTAATAATAAAACAATTGAACAAGAGACTATTTTAGGTAGAAAAATTGTATACATTGCAGAATACGACTTTCAAAAATCTTTTATATAAAAGAAAAATTGGAATATATTCTGAGTTATCTGATAATATGTATAATATAGTACAACAAAAATTAAGGGAAATATTTTCAGGGAATAGTCAAATATTATTTATTAAATGTTCTTTTAGAGCTGAAGAAATGACAAATGAATATGAAACTATAAAACAGATATCGCTATATCATGTTAGAGACAGTTTCCATTCAGGAATTCAAGAAACATATAATCAACTTAGAAAAAAAATATATTATCCCAAATTATTAGAATTAACCCAAATTATAATCAATCAATTTGAAATATGGCAAGAGATAAAATATGATAGAAACCCAATTAAACCAAAAATTTCAATATACTGAAACTCCTGCAGATGTAAATGAAATTCTTCATATTGACACTTATACCATTATGAAGAATAATTTCTTAACGACTATAGATAAATTCTCTAAATTCCGAACAGCATATCATCTTTCTGACAAAAATCATTTAACCCTTATAGAAAAATTAGAGAAACATTTCAGAAAATTTGGTAAACCAAAACAAGTAGTAACGGACAATGAATTTAAAACCATTCAAATTAAACAATTTTTACAAGACGAAGGAATAAATTTGCACTTAATTAAACCTAATAATCATACAGGTGCATTGAAAGGTTTCACAATTCAATCGCTGAAAAATTCAGAGTATTCAAATTTTTAAATAAAGAAATGACTGTTAAAAGATTATTATACATAACTATTTTAAGTATGTTATTAATTTATTGTAGTTAATAATAATATAAATTTCAATAATTACACTGTAAACTATCAAACGATATATCTTATCTCCAAATAACAACTGAATTATGCACTACATAAAACAGCTTTAATACACTTTGCTTTCAGTTAGGATCCCGTTACAAATTGTACATAGTAACTTAACTCGATTAGTAAGAATAACGAACGCTTCAGTTGACTTAATGTAAACGCTTAAGTCGACTTAAGTGATGTTTAGGAGATTAATAAAAAATTATATAATAACTTAACTCAAATAAGCTATTATGATCCAATACGAATAATTTAGGGGTCAGAAATTTTTTTTTTTTTTTTAAGTGACTTATTTCAACTTAAGCGATTTTAAGATACATAACTTTTTTTAACTTTTTTTTGAACATATATTAACTGGGTTAAGCGATTATAATATGTGGATAGCACTGTTTAAACGACATAAGCTAATAAATTATGCCTTATTTTTCGAATATGGAAAGCTATAAGAATACGGGTTTTTGTAAGAAAGTAAAGTTTGCACAAATGATTATGGTGGTGATAATAACTCATTTTGTTCTTATCTCGACCTAAGCGATTATCTATTTTAACCACAGATATAATTAAGACTGTACACAATAAGATTGTACACAATACTTAAGCTATATTCAAAGGTACTTGCTGCATTTACGTAAAATTTATTTTTGTATTTAATAGAATTATATGAAAAGTTCTAAAATTGTAACTGTACTTTAGAAATATATTTATAGCATATTTTGTGTTTATAAGCTTTTCTAATAGGTACATAAACTAACAATTTAAAATAATTGCAATATTGAAAAATTTGATTTATTAAATATATAGTTAACTTTTGTACACAATTCGGAATGCATTTTACGCTTTCTATTTCTTTTTGCATTAACAGATTTTGCATTACTACTTGCTGTAAATAAAAATTTTTATGATAGTCTTCATTTTGTTTCATTAAGAATAAAGAATAAAGTAGGTATACTGGGTCGGTAAGGGTCATGTAGGAATACTGGGAGATTCGAAGATGGGTTCGGAACCTAGAACTTTTTGATCGAATTTAGGCCAAACGAGCATAATTCCGAAACCAATGAAAATAGAACCTCTAAATTTGGTATCAAGGTGTCCATTCCTATTTCCTTAGTGTTCTTGATTTTTGTACTTGATTTTTGGAGTAATGGGTCGGTGATCAGCCACACATATCCGAAGACCTTAAAACATATCTTTAAAATTAATAAAGATAACAACTTGAAAAAATGTAGAAGCTTCAAATTTGGCACAAAGATGTACTTTACTATTTGTGTGACCCCCTAAATTGGGATCAAATGGAGTGGTGGTTCAGTACCCCTCTTAGACCTACCAAGGTTCAAAAGCTTATAATCGAAATTTTTTAAAATTGTAACTTAAAATTAAGATAGAACGTTCCAATTGTGTACAAGGGTTCACTAGTATTTAAAATACAGCCCGGACTGCATATGGCCGAAATCGTACCATGGTTTTGGGTTCTGGAACCTTTGAAAAGTTCAAGGGCTAACAAACATATATCTTAACAAGTAAAGAAACAGTCAGTCGGTGTAACCGACTTAGAAATACCCTACACCTATTTGGTTCAAATTTAAGGACATATCCATAAGTCATTTTAACACCATAAATGTTGTTATTAATTTGATCGTAAGACATAGCTAACCAAATTAACTTTATAATACTAAAAACATTTTCTAATTACACTATCTATTAAAAAATATTACAAATTCGTACTAATTTATCTATTTGAAAATATTAAAAAACAAACAAACTTGAAATAAATGAAAATATATTTATTTCAATTCAATTACAAAATGAAAAAATTCTAATTATTAAATTTTGTGATAAAAAGATAATCAAAGCATAATATATTTAATAATCCAAATTTTTAAAAATTGCAATTATTTTAAATGGTTAGTTTATGTACCTACTAGAAAAGCTTATAAACACAAAATATGCTATAAATATATTTCTAAAGTACAGTTACAATTTTAGAACTTTTCATATAATTCTATTAAATACAAAAATAAATTTTACGTAAATGCAGCAAGTACCTTTGAATATAGCTGAACCACTACAATTAAGTCTAGATTTCGGAGACACATAGGACATAGGAAATATATTCTTTGGCTTCGAAATTAAACTCGACCACAACCAATTCCCATGGTACTTTCATTACTAGTAACCTAGTGTTAAATTTCATCAAAATACCGACATTATTTTTTGAGTTATGGTGTTTTTAAGATATATGTTTGTTAGTCCTTGAACATTTCAAAGGTTCCAGAACCCGAAATTATGGCACGATTTCGCCCATATGCAGTCCCGTCATACTTTCAATACTAGTTAACCCTTGTACACAATTGGAACGTTCTATCTTAATTTTAAGTTACTAGTTTTATTAATTTCGATGATAAGCTTTTACACATTGGGGGGTCTAAGAGAGGTTCTGAACCACCACTCCAATTGATCCCAAATTAGGGGGGCACGTAAGAAATAGTAAAGAACACCCTGGGCCAAATTTGAAGCTTCTACATTTGTTTCAAGTTACTATCTTTATTAATTTCGAAAATATGCTTTAAGGTCCTCGGAACTGAGCTGGTCACCGACCCACTACCCCAATGGGGCCCAAATTTCAAAGAAATTTACGAAATAGGAAGGGACACCCTGATACCAAATTTGGAGGTTCTATCTTCATTGGTTTCGAAATTATGCTCGTTTGGCCTAAATTCGATCAAAAGGTTCTATGTTCCGAACCCATTGTCCAATCTTCACCGTACGTAATCACCGCCGTAGTTTCATTACCAATAACCTACAGCACAAATTTCATGAAGATAGCCTCATTAGTTGTTGAGTTGATTTTTTATATATGTTCGTTAGCCCTGACTCCGATTAAAAGGTTCGGAATCCGAACCGTTGGGCTGATTTCGCCCTAATATAGTCCGCGCTGTACTTATAGTACTAGTTAACCCTTGTACACAATTTGAACGGTCTATCCTAATTTTAAGTAACTGTTTTTAGTAATTTCGATTATAAGCCTTTAAAACTTGGTAGGTCAGAGAGGGGTACAGAACCACCACTCCAATTGATCCCAAATAAGGGGAACACGCAAGAGATAGTAAAGAACACCCTTGTGGCAAATTGGAAGCTTCTACATTTTTTCAAGTTGTTATCTTTCTTAATTTTAAAGATATGCTTTAAGGTCTTCGGAAATGTGTGGCTGGTCCCCGACCCACTACTCCAATGGGACCCAAATTCACAAGACACTTAGGAAATAGGAAGGGACATCCTGATACTAAATTTGGAGGTTCTATCTTCATTGGTTTCGGAATTATGCTCGTTTGGCCTAAATTCGATCAAAAAGTTTTAGGTTCCGAACCCAAGGTCCAATCCCGACCTTACGCAATTCCCGAAGTATCTTCATTACTAGTAAACTACAGCACAAATTTGATGAAGATAGCGTCAATAGTTGTTGAGTTATCGTGATTTTTTATATTTGTTCGTTAGCCCTGAAACCGATTAAAAGGTCCAGAATCCGAACCCATGGGCCGATTTCGCCCATATGCAATCCCCGCCGTACTTTCAGTCTTAGTAACCTACAGTTAAAATTTCATCAAGATAGCTCCATTATTTTTCGAGTTATCGTGTCTACGGACGGATGGACGGACGGACGGAAGGACGGACGGACGGACATGGCTATATCGACTCAGGCGGTCACGCTGATCACAAATATATATACTTTTCCATATCTAGCTCGCTTCCTTTAGGTGGTTACAAACACCATACCAAAGTTAATATACCCCTTTACCAATTCTATAGGTGTAGGGTATAAAAATAGCATAACTCAAAATTGATGCCGCTATTTTGAAGAAATTTAAACTGTAGGTTACTAGTATTGAAAGTATCATGAGAATTGGTTCTGGTCGACTTCGGTTCATGAGTTCGGATTATAGCAGCTTATGATCGATTTGAAAAATTTAAATTATTAAATATATTATGCTTTGATTAGCTTTTTATCACAAAATTTAATAATTCAAATTTTTTAACTTTTGTAATTGAATCGAAATAAATATATTTTCATTTATTTCAAACTTTTTTGTTTTTTAATATTTTTAAATAATTAATAAAGTAATTAGAAAATGTGTTTTAGTACTATAAAGTTAATTTGGTTAGCCATGTCTTAAGAACAAACTAATAAAATCTTTTATGGTTTTAAAATTACTTATGAACCTCCCATTAAATTTGAACCAAATAGGTGTAGGGTATTTCTAAGTCGGTTGCACCGACTGACTGTTTCTTTACTTGTTTTGTATGAAAAATGACACGTTAAAAGAAACAACAAAATTATAAAAAACGAAAAAGCTTATGAAACAAATTTATACGGTACGAGTATGATTATGCGTTATCATCGAAATTTCGTATGAGGTTATTGGAATGGAGAAACATGTGTTTTAGTAACATTATTGTGGTTTAGTTCAGAGGGGTTATCTGTTGATAACGTAACAATATATAAAAAATTACGATAACTCAAGAACTAATGACGCTATCTTCATAAAATTTGTGGTGTAGGGTACTGGTAATGAAACTACGGCGGGGATTGCGTTCGGTGGGTAATGTACAACAGGTCTGGAACTTAAAAATTTTTGATCGAATTTAGGCCAAACGAGCATAATTCCGAAACCAATGAAGATAGAACCTCCAAATTTGGTATCAGGGGGTCTCTTTCTATTTCATTAGTGTCATTGAAATTTGGGACCAATTGGAGTAGTGGGTTGGGGACCAGCCACTCAGTTCCGAAAACCTTAAAGCATATTATCGAAATTAATAAAGATAGTAACTTCAAACAAATTTAGAAGTTTCAAATTTGGTACATAGGTGCTCTTTACTATTTCCGGCGCGTTCTCCTAATTTTGGATTAATTAGAGTGGTGGTTCAGTACCCCTCTTAGACCCAAGGTTTAAAAGCATCATCAAAATTAATAAAAATATTAACTTACATTTAAGATAGAACGTTCCAATTATGTAAAGGGTTAACTAGTATTGAAAATATGACGGGGATTGCATATGGGCGAAATCATACCATGGTTTCGGGTTCTGGAACCTTTGAAAGTTCAAAAGCTAACGAACATATATCTTAAAAGCCGTATAACTCAAAAAATAATGCCGCTATTTTGATGAAATTTAAACTCTAGGTTTCTAATAATGAAAGTACCATGGGAAATGGTTCTTGTCGAGTTCGGACAATGAGTTTTTGTTCGATCTGACGCCAAACGAGTATAATTTCGAAGTCAAAGAATATATTTCATATGTGTCCCTGAAATTTATACTTAATTGTAGTGGTGGTTCAGGTGGCTCCTGTGAAATCCCATAATTAAAAAGCTTGTCTTCGAAATTCATAAAGACAAAAACTTTAAATTTGATACACGAGGGTTCTTTTCTATTTTCATTTTTTATTTAAAACTTTTATATTTTTAAAAGGCTAAGACTTTTGCATATTTTGTATAATATATTATAAATTAAAAACAAAATATTTTTTTAGAAACGATTAAATTCCTTATTTTAATTTTTATTAAGTATATCATATATTTTACTGAATTATTACCATAGGTGATATATAATTAAAACATTGTGTGCAATACTTAAGCTATATTTAAAGGTACTTGCTGAATTTATATAAAATTTATTGTTATATTTAAATGAATTATATTAAAAGTTCTAAATTTGTAATTATATTTTAGAAATACATTTATTGAATATTTTGCGTTTATAAGCTTTTCTAATAGGTACATAAAATAGCAATTTAAAATAATTGCATTTTTGGAAAATATTAATTATTATTATTAACTTTTTATCAAAAAAAATTAGTAATTCATATTTTTTCACTTTTGTAATTGAATTGAAATAAATATATTTTCTGTTAATTCAAGTTTTTTAATATTTTTAAATCGATAAATCAGTAAAAATTTTTAATATTTTTTTATAGATAGTCTAATTCGAAAATGTTTTTAGTATTATAAAGTTAATTTGGTTAGCTATGTTTTACGACCAAACTAATAACAGCTTTTATTATTTTAAAATGACTTATGGAATTCCCATTAAATTTGAACCAAATATGTGTAGGGTTTTTCTAAATCGGTTGCGCCGACTGGCTGTTTCTTTACTTGTTTTAATGTTAATCATATCATATATTTTATTGAATTGTTACCAAAAGTGATATATAACTAACACAATGTGTACAATACTTAAGCTATATTCAAAGGTACTTGCTGCATTTATGTAAAATTTATTTTTATATTTAAATGAATTATATGAAAAGTTCTAAAATTGTAATTGTACTTTAGAAATATATTTATAGCATATTTTGCGTTTATAAGCTTTTCTAATAGGTGCACAAACAAACAATGTAAAATAATTGCAATTTTGATAAATTTGAAGTATTAAATATATTATGTTTTGATTAGCTTTTTATCACAAAATTTAATAATTCAAATTTTTACACTTTTGTAATTGAATTGATGCCGAAACCATGCCCGGATTTCGAAAATGTGTAGTCCCCGACATACCTTTAATACTAGTTAACCTTTGTACACAATTCGGGAGGCCTTTTACGCTTTCTACTACTTTTTGCATTAGCAGATTTACTATTTGCTGTAAATAAAAATTTTTATGATACTCTTCAGTTTGTTTCATTAAGAATAAAGAATAAAGTAGGTTTACTGGGTCGGTAAGGGTCATGTAGGTATACTGGGAAATTCGACCATGGATTCGGAACCAGAACCTTTTGATCGAATTTAGGCCAAACGAGCATAATTCCGAAACCAATGAAAATGGAACCTCCAAATTTGGTACCAAGGTGTCCATTCCTTTTTTATTTAGTGTCCTAGATTTTTGGACTTCATTTTTGGAGTAGTGGGTCGGGGAACAGCCACACATTTCCGAAGACCTTAAAGCATATCTATAAAATTCATAAAGATAGCAACTTGAAACAAATGTAGAAGCTTCAAATCTAGCACAAGGATGTTCTTTACTTTTTGTGTGGCCCCCTAAATTGGGATCAATTGGAGAGCTGGTTCAGTACCCCTCTTAGACCTACCAAGGTTTAAAAGCTTATAATCTAAATTACTAAAAATAGTAACTTAAAATTAAGATAGAACGTTCCAATTTTATAGAAGGGCTCACTAGTATTTAATATATAGTGAGGACTGCATACGGGCGTAATCGTAACTTGGTTTCTGATTCTGGAACCTTTGAAAAGTTCAACGGGTAACAAACATATATCTTAAATAGCATAACTCAAAAATTGATTCCGCTATTTTGATGAAATTTAAACTAGTAAAGAAAGTATCATTAGAATTGGTTCTGGTCGAGGTTGGTCAATGAGTTCGGATTATAGAAGCTTTTGATCGATTTGAAAAATTTGAATTATTCAATATATTATGCTTTGATTTGCTTTTTATCACAAAATTTAATAATTCAAATTTTTTAACTTTTGTAATTGAATCGAAATAAATATATTTTCATTTATTTCAAGTTTTTTTGTTTTTTATTATTTTTAAATAGATAAATTAGTAAGAATTTGTAATATTTTTGAATAGATATAGTAAATAGAATATGTTTTTTAGTACTATAAAGTTATTTTGGTTAGCCTTGTCTTAACATCAAACTAATAAAATCATTTATTGTATTAAAATGACTTATTGTTTTAAAATGACTTCTTGCTGCATTTATGTAAAATTTATTTTGGTATTTAAATGAATTATATGAAAAGGTCTAAATTTGTAATTGTATTTTAGAAATACATATATTGCATATTTTGCGTTTATAAGCTTTTCTATTAGGTATATAAACTAACCATTTAAAATAATTGCAATTTTGAAAAATTTGGATTATTATATATATTATGCTTTGATTAGCTTTTTATCACAAAATTTAATAATTAGAATATTGGCATTTTGTAATTGAATTGGAATAAATATATTTTCATTTATTTCAAGTTTTTTTGTTTTATTTATGTTTTTAAATAGATAAACTAGTAAGAATTTGTAATACTTTTTAATAGATAGTGTAATTGGAAAATGTTTTTAGTATTATAAAGTTAATGTGGTTAACTATGTCTTACGATTAAATTAATAACAGCTTTTGTGGTGTTAAAACGACTTTTGGATATGTCCTTAAATTTGAAACAAATAGGTGTAGGGCATTTCTAAGTCGGTTTCACCGACTGACTGTTTCTTGACTTGTTTTAATAAACGATTAATTTATTTTTTTTTTAACCTACACCTATAGAATAGGTAAAAGGGTATATTAACTTTGGTATGGTGTTTGTAACAGCTGGATTTGGAAATGTATATATATTTGTGATCAGCGTTACCCCCTGAGTCGATATAGCCCTGGCCGACCGTCCGTCCGTAGGCATGATAACTCAAAAAAAATGGAGCTTTAAAAAATGGAAATTTTAACTGTAGTTTACTAGGACTGAAAGTACGTCGGGGATTGCATATAGGCGAAATCGGCCTATGGGTTCGTATTCTGGACCTTTTAATCGATCGAAGGGCTAACGAACATATATAAAAAATCACGATAACTAAACAACTAATGACGTTATCTTCATCAAATTTGTGCAGTAGGTTACTAGTAATGAAACTACTTCGGGAATTGCGTAATTTCGGGATTGGGCCATGGGTTTGGAACCTAGAAATTTTTGATCGAATTTAGGCCAAACGTAGAAGTTTCAAATTGTGCACATGGGTGTTCTTTACTATTTTCTGCGTGTCCCTCTAATTTTGGACAATTGGAGTGGTCGTTCAGTACCTCTCTTAGATCCCCCAATGTGTAAAAGTTTATCATCGAAATTAATAAAACTAGTATCTTAAAATTAAGATAAACCGTTCCAATTATGTATAAGAGTTAACTAGTATTGAAAGTATGACAGGGACTGCATATGGACGAAATCATACCATGGTTTCGGGTTCTGAAATCCTTGAAAAGCTCAAAGGCTAACAAACATATAACTTAAAACACCATAACTCAAAAAATAAAGCCGCTATTTGGATGAAATTTAAACTCTAGTTTACTAGTAATGAAAGTACCATGGGAACTGGTTCTGGTCGAGTTTAATTTCGAAGTCAAAGAATATATTTCCTATTTACTATGTGTCCCCGAAATTTTGACTTAATTGTAGTGGTTCAGCTATGTTCAAAATGTTCTTGCTGCATTTATTTAAAATTTATTTTGATATTTAAATGAATTATATGAAAAGGTCTAAATTTGTAATAGTATTTTAGAAATACATTTATTGCATATTTTGCGTTTATAAGCTTTTTTATTAGGTATATAAACTAACCATTTAAAATAATTGCAATTTTGAAAAATTTGGATTATTATATATATTATGCTTTGATTAGCTTTTTATCACAAAATTTAATAATTAGAATTTTTTCATTTTGTAATTAAATTGAAATATATTTTCAGTTATTTGAAGTTTTTTTGTTTTTTAATATTTTTAAACAGATAAACTAGTTAGAATTTGTAATATTTTTTAATAGATAGTGTAATTAGAAAATGTTTTTAGTATTATAAAGTTAATGTGGTTAGCTATGTCTTACGATCAAATTAATAACAGCTTTTATGGTGTTAAAATGACTTATGGATATGTCCTTAAATTTGAACCAAATAGGTGAAGAGCATTTCTAACACAAAAAGCACCGACTGACTGTTTCTTTACTCGTTTTAATAAACGATTAATTTATTTATTTTTTAAACCTACACCTATAGAATAGGTAAAAGGGTATATTAACTTTGGTATGGTGTTTGTAACCACCTAAAGGAAGCGAGCTGGATATGGAAAAGTAGATATAGCCCTGTCCGTCCGTCCGTCCGTAGGAATGATAACTCAAAAAAAATGGAGCTATCATGATGAAAATTTAACTGTAGGATACTAGGACTGAAGTACGGCTGGATAGCATATAGGCGAAATCGGCCTATGGGTTCGGATTCTGGACCTTTTAATCGATCGAAGTGCTAACGAATATATATAAAAAATCACGATAACTTAACAACTAATGACGTTATCTTCTGCAAATTTGTGCTGTAGGTTAGTAGTAATGAAACTACTTCGGGGATTGCGTAAGTTCGAGATCGGGCCATGTGTTCGGTACCTAGAGCTTAGATCGAATTTAGGCCAAACGAGCATAATTCCGAAACCAATGAAGATAGAACCTCACAATGTGGCATAAGGGTGTCCCTTCATATTTCCTTAGTGTCTTTGAAATTTGGGCCCCATTGGAATAGTGGGTCAGTTCCGAGGATCTTAAAGCATATTTTCGAAATTAATAAAGATAGTAACTTGAAACTAATGTAGAAGCTTCAAATTTTGCACATGGGTGTTCTTTACTATTTCCTGCGTGTCCCTCTAATTTTGGACCAATTGGAGTGGTGGTTCAGTAGCTATCTTAGAGCCCCGAATGTGTAAAAGCTTATCGAGATTAATAAACCTAGTAACTTAAAATTAAGTTAGAACGTTGCAATTGTGTACAGGGGTTAACTAGTATTGAAGGTATGAAAGGAACTGCATATGGGCAAAAGCGTACCATGGTTTCGGGTTCTGAAAAGTTCAAGGGCTAACAAACATATATCTTAAAAACACCATAATTCAAAAAATAATTTCGCTATTTTGATGAAAATTAAACTCTAGAAGATTCTAGAAGCTTTTGATCGAATTGAAGCCAAACTAGTATGATTTCGAAACCAAAGAAGATAGAGTATTATAAGTGTGGCACATGTGTTTTTTTTTGTTAATTGCTTTATGTACCTGGTATTTTGGATGAATTGGAGTAGCTGCTTGCGTACCACCCCCACTACTCCCAAAACTATAAAGCATAATGTATTCGAAAATAATAAAGATAAAACTATCAAATTTGATACACTATTTCCTATTTCCGTTCTTATTTAACACTTTTATATTTTTAAAAGGCTAAGAGTTTTACTATTAAACATATTATATTTTAAGTAAAGAAACCGTCAGTCGGTGCAACCGACTTAGAAATACCCTACACATATTTGGTTCAAATTTAATGAAATATTCAAAAGTCATTTTAACACTATTAAAGCTGATATTACTTTGACCGTAAGGGTGCGTTTATGTTGAAGCTGCAATAAGTGATATGAACATAACGTAGAAAACTATATACATAATTTAAATAGAGGTGGTTATGTTGGAGCTTCGCTTTGACCATCGATAAGCGATAAGAGCATAGAAAGTTTTTTATTCAGTTTTCTACGCTGTTATTGATGATCAAAATTTTTAATTAAATGTTTTGCTCCCGTTTGTTATTGTAAAAAGTATTCGACAGTTCTTAAAAATTTAGCTTTCTTTAAGAAACAAAATTTAATTTAAACAAGTAAAGAAACAGTCAGTCAGTGCAACCGACTTAGGAATACCCTATACCTATTTGGTTCAAATTGAATGGGAAGTCCATAAGTTATTTTAAAATTAACTTTATAATACTAAAAACATTTTCTAACTAGACTATCTATAAAAAAATATTACAAATTCTTACTAATTTATCGAATTAAAAATATTAAAAAACAAACAATCTTGAAAACTTGAAAAACTTTTTGTGATAAAAATTTAATATATTTAATAATTAAAATTTTTTAAATTTTTAAGTTTGTTTTTTTTGGGATATCTTAGGAGCCACCTGAACGACTGCTACAATTAAGTCTAAATTTCGGGGATACAAAGGAATTATGAAATATATTCTTTGGCTTCGAAATTATACTCGTTTGTTCTCAGAACGATCAAAAGCTTCTAGAATCCGAACTAATTGTCCGAACCAATTCCCATGGTACTTTCATAATTACTAAATTAAAGTTTAAATTTCATCAAAAAGCGACATTATTTTTTAAGTTATACTGCTTTTAAGATATATGTTCGTTAAACTTTGAACTTTCAAAGGTTCCAGAACCCAAAACCATGGTCTGATTTCACCCATATGCAATCCCCTTTATACTTTCAATACTAGTTAACCCTTGTACGCAATTGGAACGTTCTATCTTAATTTTAAGTTACTATTTTTATTAATTTCGATGATAAGTTTTTAAAACCTTGGGGGGTCTAAGAGCCCAAGTAACATTTGCCAAGAGTAATACTCTAGAAAATTTGAAAAAGATCTCATAAGGCTCTCATAACACACTTGGAAGCTCTCGTAACATATTCTTATAACAAGAGTTAAATTAGCTCTTGAAGTGTTCTTGTTATGAGATATCAACACTTCTAGTGTTAAAAATTCTTTTACTCTCATAGTGAAACTATTTTCATATATCTCCATTAAAAGTAAGAAAATTTCTATTCTCATAAAGTCTTTTTTATGAGATTTTAACTCTTATAGAATTATTTCTTATAAGAATTCCTTTGTGAGAGTCTAACTTAAATAACACATTATAATAACATTGTTGTTAGAGTGTAACGACAAAAATAAGTTTAATTTGACAAAATGAATAAATTTAATTGGAGAAAGTTCAAGAGATCTGGTATTTTTCGTAAAAAAGTGCAGAAAATATATAATGAATTGAAAGCGCCCATACATGTAAACCAAAGAGAACTAGCTATTAAAAAATGTACTACATATGGTCAATCAGAGGTAGTTTCATTTGAGGACTCTACTTTAGAACCTAATAGTAGTAATTTTACAAAGAACCACTCAGATGAAAATATCGAAGAATCACTTCCTTTTCATAATTCAACAGAACCCGACAATGTTAGTATAAATTTTAAAAGTTAATTTAAAGTTAAAATAAAAGTTAAAATAATATGTTAAAAGTCAAAATAAAAGTGTGAATTATTTTTCAAAGTGCCTATTTATTATTTTATTTTTCTTTTACATTTATTTTTTTTTACAGAGAGCTTAAATGTTATAAGTAACTAAATAAAAAAAATCAGAGATTCATACTCTTGTAACAAGATAAATATTCTCATAATTAGAGTAAAAAGACTGATTTATACTTGTAGGAAGAGCAATATTCTCACAAAGAGAAAAAAGGCTGATTTATACTTGTAACAAGATCAATATTCTCATTTGAGTAAAAAGACTGATTTCATAAAACATGCATTTTTTTTGTTTATATGTAAAACTACAAAGAAAGAGTTGTCTTCGCCAACTCTAAACATCAAACATGAAAACATGAAATGAAAATGCTAAACATGAAATTATATGCATTTTTTTTTTTTTTGTTTTTTTGTTTTTTTTTTTTGTAGATAACGATTTCGAGTTACGATTTCATATGATTTAAATGATGCGTAGTTTATTTAAGATAAGCAAAAAAGGACACAAAGATTTTTAAGTAAATAAATAAGTAAAAAATTTAAGTAAAAAAATAATAAGTTAATCAAAAATTATGGGATAATAAGTTAAATTTTTTTTAACTATTTTACTTTCTTATATTTTTTTTGTAATATTTATAATAGCATAGGGGAAATAAATAAATATTGAACAGCTATATGTTATAATAATTTAATAAATTTCATGTGGTACAAACGTAATATAAATTTTGTCATACCTGTAACTTGTTTGTTTAGATATAAAAAAAAAATTAGAATTTTCTGAGAAAAAAAAAATATATTTTGACACTGAAAAAAATTATCAAACAATACGTTTATTCGAAATACTTGGAAATTAGAACAAATAAAAATTCAACAATATTATTTTTTTTAATATATTTCATTGATGATACTTCATACATTTATAAAATAAGTATTTTTAATAAAAATTATTTAAAGAATTGAAATTTAGAGAAGAAATTTCATATTAGTTTATTTAATTTCTTGCAAATATAAAGAAGTATAATATGTAGGCTATAAGACACTGTTAGGTAATGTCAGTAAAAAATATTTTTAATGATATTTTTATTTCAATTAACTTTTTAATAGATAATTAATTATATTATATAGATATGGTGTTATCTAAATTCTAAAGTGACATACAGACTTTTAAATACATATAGCCGGTTAGAAGATGCGAAAACTCTGCGTGTTTTTAAATTTATTAGAATTTATACAAAAATCATAATAGACTACCTATACTATTTCTAAATTATACTTCTAAAGTTATTTAATGCTTAAAAACACGAAATATGTATATTATATTAGTTTACTGTTTTTTTTTAATTTCGTTTAAAAATAGGATTATCTTTTAATTTTTATAGCATAGCTTGAATTAAAAATAATTTTTAGATTTTTGAATTTTATTCAAAACTTAAAAACTTATTCATATTTTTGATGAAGACGGTAATAATAATTATCCAAAATACAAAATTATAAATTTTGTGAACCTGGTTAAATATAATTTATAAACTAATAAGTTTTTAAAATTATAATAATATTTATATTAAATATTAATAACCTTGCCAGCTAATGCTATAAATAATAATAACAATAATAATGTTACATATTTATAATATTATTAATTTTAATAAACGGACAAATCATAAATGTGAAAAATTTTGCACTTTATTTGATTTGTTAATAATTTTTTTCATTATTCTCATATGAAGAGTTTTACTCTTATAAGAAAGTCAATTACTAATCTTATCAAATAGCGGCCATATTATTCAGACTTTCTTTATTGTTCTCAATCTTAACCCTTATATCAATAAGTAATTTTTTTGAATTAAAAAATATGAAAAAAATATTTCTTGTAAAAATTATTAAATTTAAATAATTTACAACATAAAATGATAGCTTCAATTCAATTTAAGAAATAATTTATTGTATTTTATATTCAGTTTTACAGAAATTTACTCGAATTTTCACATAAACATAGGTAGAAATAGAATAATAAGCTTTAAAAGGGTTAAAAAATTATTATTAAAATTTTTTAAATTTTAATTATTTTTGGCGCGCGTTGTTTTTTTTCGAGGTAAAATTTCAATGCCCGTAGTTTTTTTGCTTATATTATGATATTATACACATACATACTTTATTTAATCGCCACCAAAAATAATCCTAAAAAGCAATACGGATACATTTATATTATAATATGTTGGTTTCTCTTTCTACCAATACTCATAAGGAGAATCCAGCACTCATAACAAGAATAAACTACTTATTATACACTCTTATGAGTATTGTATGAATGTATTCTAATACTCTCATAGTAGTGTTCTTGAAGAGCGTTTTATACTTATAGAACTCTTACAATGAAAGCTAAACTCTTGCTATGAGTGTTAATTAACTCTCATAACTGCGCCCTTTAACTCTTATAATGATCTCATAAGACTCTAGAAGAATTCTTCAAGAGTAAACTATGAGAACAATACTCTCAGAATTAACTCTTAAAGAATTTTTCTAGAGTCTTATGAGATATATTTTGTTACTTGGGAGTGATACTGAACCACCACTCTGATTGATCCAAAATTAGGGGATTGGTAATGAAACTACAGCGGTGATTCCGTACGGTGGATAATGTACAATGGGTTCGGAACTTAGAACTTTTTGCTCGAATTTAGGCCAAGCGAAGATAATTCCGAAACCAATGAAGATAAAACCTCCAAATTTGGTATCAGGGTGTCTCTTTCTTTTTCCTTAGTGTCCTTGAAATTTGGGCCCCATTGGAGTAGTGGGTCGGGGACCAGCCACACATTTCTGAAGACCTTGAAGCATAACTTTAAAATTAATAAAGATAGCAGCTTGAAAAATTGTAGAAACTTCCAATTTGCCACAAGTGTGTTCTTTACTATTTCTTGTGTGTCCCCCTAATTTGGGTTCGATTGGAGTGGTGGTTCAGTACCCCTCTTAGACCTCCCAAGGTTTATAATCGAAATTACTAAAAATAGTAACTCAAAATTAATCTAGAACGTTCTATTTGTGTACAAGTGTTAACTAGTATTTAAAGTACAGCGCGGACTGCATATGTGCGAAATCAGCCCAAGGGTTTGGATTCTGGACCTTTAAATCGTTCTAAGGGCTAACGAACACATAAAAAAATCACGATAACTCAACGACTAATGGGGCTATCTTCATAAAATTTGTGTTGTAGAGTACTCGTAATGAAACTACAGGGGTGATTGCGCACGGTGGGGAATGGACAATGTGTTCGGAACCTAGAACTTTTTGATCGAATTTAGGCCAAACGGGCATAATTCCGAAACCAATTAAAACAGAACCTCCAAATTTGGTATCAGGGTGTCTCTTCCTATTTCCTTCATGCCCTTGAAATTTGGTTTATGCTAGTTTGGCCTAAATTCGTTCAAAAAGTTCTAGGTTCCGAACACAGTGTCCATTGCCCATTATAAGGAATCATTAGTCGTTGAGTTATCGTGATTTTTTATCAATTGCAGTAGTGGGTTGAGGACCAGCCACACAGTTCCAAAGACCTTAAAGTATATTTTCGAAATTAATAAATATAGTAACTTAAAATTAAAATAGAACGTTCCAATTGTGTACAAGGGTTAACTAGAATTGAAAGTATGACGGGGACTGCTTATATAAAATATTGCCGCTATTTTGATAAAAGTTAAACTTGTAACTTTCTAGGTTACTAGTAATGAAAGTACCATAGGAATTGGTTCTGGTCGAGTTCGGACAATGAGTGCGGATTCTAGAAGCTTTTGTTCGATCTGAGGCCAAACGAGTAAATTTCAAAGCCAAAGAATATATTTGCTAATTCCTATGTTTCCCCGAAATTTAGACTTAATTGTAGTGTTGGTTCAGGTGGTACCTAAGAAATCGCAAAATTAAAAAGCTTATCTTCGAAATCCATGAAGATAGAAACTCAAAATTTGATACACGAGGGTTTTTCCTATTTCCGTTATTATTCAACACTTTTATATTTTTAAAAGGCTTAGAATTTTATTATAAAACATATTTTGTATAATATTTTATAATTATTACCATTGGTGATATATGATTAAGACATTGTGTACAATACTTAAGCTATATTTAAAGGCACTTGCTGAATTTATGTAAAATTTATTGTTATATTTAAATGAATTATATGAAAAGTTCTAAATTTGTAATTATAATTTAGAAATACATTTACTTCATATTTTGCGTTTATAAGCTTTTCTATTAGGTATATAAACTAACCATTTAAAATAATTGCAATTTTTAAAAATTTGGATTATTAAATTTATTTTTTTTATTTTAAGTTACTAGTTTTATTAATTTCGATGATAAGCTTTTACACATTGGGGGTTCTAAGAGAGGTTCCGAACCACCACTCCAATTGATCCTAAATTAGGGGGGCACGCAAGAAATAGTAAAGAACACCCTTGTGGCAAATTGGAAGCTTCTACATTTGTTTCAAGTTACTATCTTTATTAATTTCGAAAATATGCTTTAAGGGCCTAAGAACTGAGTGGCTGGTCCCCGATCCACTACTCCAATGGGGCCCAAATTTCAAAGACACTTACGAAATAGGAAGGGACACCCTGATACCAAATTTGGAGGTTCTATCTTCATTGGTTTCGGAATTATGCTCGTTTGGCCTAAATTCGATCAAAAAGTTCTAAGTTCCGAACCCATTGCCCAATCCTCACCGTACGTAATCACCGCCGTAGTTTCGCTGCCAATAACCTACAGCACAAATTTCATGAAGATAGCCTCATTAGTTGTTGAGTTATCGTGATTTTTTATATATGTTCCTTAGCCCTGACATCGATTAAAAGGTCCGGAATCCGAACCGTTGGGCTGATTTCACCCTTATATAGTCCGCGCTGTACTTATAGTACTAGTTAACCCTTGTACACAATTTGAACGGTTTATCCTAATTTTAAGTAACTATTTTTAGTAATTTCGATTATAAGCCTTTAAAACTTGGGAGGTCTGAGAGGGGTACAGAACCACCACTCCAATTGATCCCAAATTAGGGGAACACGCAAGAGATAGTAAAGAACACCCTTGTGCCAAATTGGAAGCTTCTACATTTTTTCAAGTTGTTATCTTTATTAATTTTAAAGATTAGCTTTAAGGTCTTCGGAAATGTGTGGCTGGTCCCCGACCCACTACTCCAATGGGACCCAAATTCACAAGACACTTAGGAAATAGGAAGGGACACCCTGATACTAAATTTGGAGGTTCTATCTTCATTGGTTTCGGAATTATGCTCGTTTGGCCTAAATTCGATCAAAAAGTTCTAGGTTCCGAACCCATGGTCCAATCCCGACCTTACGCAATTCCCGAAGTAGTTTCATTACTAGTAACCTACAGCACAAATTTGATGAAGATAGCGTCATTAGTGTTGAGTTATCGTGATTTTTTATATTTGTTCGTTAGCCCTGAAACCGATTAAAAGGTCCAGAATCCGAACCCATGGGCCGATTTTGCCCATATGCAATCCCCGCCGTACTTTCAGTCGTAGTAACCTACAGTTAAAATTTCATCAAGATAGCTCAATTATTTTTTGAGTTATCGTGCCTACGGACGGACATGGCTATATCGACTAAGGCGGTCACGCTGATCACAAATATATATACTTTTCCATATCTAGCTCGCTTCCTTTAGGTGGTTACAAACACCATACGAAAGTTAATATACCCCTTTACCTATTCTATAGGTGTAGGGTATAAAAATATATTTTCATTTGATTCAAGTTTTTTTGTTTTTTAATATTTTTAAATCGATAAATTAGTAAGAGTTTGTAATATTTTTGAGTAGATAAAGTAATTAGAAAATGTTTTTAGTATTATAAATTTAATTTGGTTAGCTATTTCTTACAACCAAACTAATAACAGCTTATATCGTTTTAAAATGACTTATGGACTTCCCATTAAGTTTGAACCAAATAGGTGTAGGGTATTTCTAAGTCGGTTGCACCGACTGACTGTTTCTTTATTTGTTATATTTTTAAAAGGCTAAGAGTCTTACTATTAAACATATTATGTATTATATTTTACTAGCAGTTTTACCCGGCGTTGCCAGGAAGCTTGCAAATTGTAAAAAAGTAAGTTTCAGCCAATTTTTTGAAAAACTACTTTGCTTATAAACGAAGCCACAAAAAAATATTTGTGGAGTTCGTTAACCAATTGTGGCCCAACAGTTTTTTATAGGTTTTTTCGTTGCTTTGCTATATATTAGAAATGATTTAACCGATTAACTTCACATTTTGTGTATGTGTTCCTCTTTGAAAATGAAGTTCACTCTAGTAACAGACTTAGAATTTGTTAACCCCTGCCGACCCGACGATTGTTCAAAAAAAAATTTGTAAGTTCATTACGTCTAATTTTTGAAAGTAGGTACAACTTCTTTGAATTTGGGGAATGCTTAAAAAAAGGTTTTGTCGAGTTCTTTTAATCTATTGCGAAACAAAAAATTTAGAAAACTGTTTGCAAAACAGTTTGAACGATTATCTCTAATTTTTCTATACGAGTTGCTCCTTGACGATAGAGTTGAGGATGGTATGTTCCCGGCGAATAATGTTAAATGAATTAAAATGACTATAGGTAAAAAGGGTATACTAAATAAGGGGTATGTCAATAGTAGTTTTCTTGAATTGCCAACGTTTGAATAAAATATAGTCGATGGTTTAGAAAAGATTTAAAAATCTGCTTTTCAACTTGTATTTTGTTTACTACTTACCTTAAAGTTGTACTACTCGCAACTGTTACTCGTTTTTTTATGAGAGAAATGTAGCATTTTTTTTTGGAAAAACTGTTTTAAAATACTATGTATTAAGCATAATATATACGAAATTTAATTTTTTGCTTTTAGATTTTATATGAAGAAAACTGCAATTTCACACTGAAATCTATTTTTCATTTCATTGAATCTTTGTTTAAAACGTGCAAACAGGTCTAAACCAAATTAACCCTGTGGATTTTAATTAAAATGCTTGTGCAAAATTTTCAATAAAATAATTTTAATTGTTTAAGCAAATAAAATGTATAGAAAACTTAATGGCGTCGTCGTGGAAAATGGATTAATGGAACTTAACTAAATCTTTTTGCAGCCTCTCTTTTAGACTGCAAAATCAACCTGTAAAATTGGACAAAAATCGAGCAAAATTATACATTTAACTCCGGTTGCTAAGAGAAACATTTGTGCAAAATTTAAAGACAATTGGTTAAACCGTTTTGACTCGACATCAAAAAAATTTAAAAAGCTTCATTGCGCTCTCATGCCCAAACGGGTTAACCGAACTCAATAAAAATTAGTCTCAGCGCATCTTTTTGACTGGGAAACCACACTGTAAAATCGGACACAAATCGAAAACACAAAATTTTTTGGAAGCCCATCAGGCCGAAATGGGTTAATTTATTGTAACCAAATTTACACTACTAAATCCGGTTGCTAAGAGCAATATTGGTGCAAAAGTTCAAGTCAATCGGTCAAACATCGAAACAACGAAAAAGTTTAAAACGGCTCTGGAGCGTATAAAAATTTGACATAGCCTAGTCACACCACGAGTTCTCAGAATTATTGCTCTAAAATTTTGTGACAATCGGACCAGTGGTTTTCACCTTAATCCTGGACAAACAAACAAACAAATTTTCTTCTTTATATAAGTATATTAATATTTTTATACCCTACACCTATAGGTAAAGGGTATATTAACTTTGGTATGGTGTTTGTAACCACCTAAAGAAAGCGAGCTAGATATGGAAAAGTATATATATTTGTGATCAGCTTGACCTCCTAAGTCGATATAGCCATGTCCGTACGTCCGTCCGTCCAGGCTCGATAACTCAAAAAATCATGGAGCAATTTTGATGAAATTTAACTGTAGGCTACTAGGCCCGAAAGTACGGCGGGAAATGCAAATGGGCGAAATCGGCATATGGGTTCGGATTCTGGACCTTTTAATCGGTCCAAAAGGCTAACGAACATATATAAAAAATCATGATAATTCAACAACTAATAACGCTATCTCCATCAAATTTGTGCTGTAGGTTACTAGTAATGATACAAAGGCGGGGATTACGTACGATTGAGGTTGGACCATGGGTTCAGAACCTAGAACTTTTTGATCGAATTTAGGCCAAACTGGCATAATTCCGAAACCAATGAAGATAGAACCTTCAAATTTGGTATCAGGGAGTCCCTTCCTATTTCCTTAGTGTCCTCGTAATTTGGGCCCTATTGGAGTAGTGGGTCGGGGACCAGCCACACATTTCTGAAGACCTTAACGCATATCAAATATATTTATTGCATATTTTGCGTTTATATGCTTTTCTAATAGGTACATAAACTATCAATTTAAAATAATTGCAATTTTGAAAAATTTTATTTATTAAATATTAATAATTAAAATTTTTTCACTTTTGTAATTGAATTGAAATAAATATATTTTCATTTATTTCAAGTTTTTTTGTTTTTTAATATTTTTAAATAGATAAATTAGTAAGAATTTGTAATATTTTTTGGTAGATAGTGTAATTAGAAAATATTTTTAGTATTATAAAATTAATTTGGTTAGCTATGTCTTACGATCAAATTAATAACAGTGTTAAAATGACTTATGGATATCTCATTAATTTTAAACCAAATAGGTGTAGGGTATTTCTAAGTCGGTTGCACCGACTGACTGTTTCTTTACTTGTTTTAATTTTTATTATATCTATATTTTATTATACCCTACACCTATAGAATAGGTAAACTGGTATATTAACTTTGGTATAGTGTTTGTAACCACCTAAAGGAAGCCAGCTAGATATGGAAAAGTATATATATTTGTGATCAGCGTGACCTTCTGAGTCGAAATAACCATGTCCGTCCGTACGCCGTTAGCACGATAACTCAAAAAATAATGGAGCTATCTTGATGAAATTTTAACTATAGGTTACTAGGACTGAAAGTACGGCGGATATTGCAAATGGGCGAAATCGCTCCATCGGATTCTGGACTTTTAATCAGTCCAAGGACTAACGAACATATATAAAAAATCATCATAACTCAGCGACTAATTCGCCGTACGCGGGGATTGCGTACGGTCGAGATTCGAACATGGGTTCCGAACTTAGAACTTTTTGATCGAATTTAGGCCAAACGAGCATAATTCCAAAATCAATAAAGATAGAACCTCCAAATTTGGTATCGGGTTGTCCCTTCCTATTTCCTTAGTGCCCTTGAAATTTGGGTCCCATTGGAGTAGTGGGCCGGGGACCAGCCACACATTTCTGAATACGTTAAAGAATATCTTTAAAAATTGTTTTTATATGAGTATTACTCTGTACCTGTTACAGCTGCGTGTCTGAAATTTTGCCAAAAGTAGTTTAGTTTTATGGCCAAAGTTTCTGCAAAATTTGGTTTGTCTATGCCATACAACTCCTTTTTTTATATGAGCATTATAGTACACTTAATGATAAGCTGGGTGCCTGAAATTTTGCCAAAAATAGTTTAGTGTAATGGCCAGAGTTACAGCTAAATTTGGTTGGTCTACTGCAGAGGATTCGAGCAGCTGCCATACAACTCCTTCTTTAATATGAGTATTCCAATACATTTATAAAAGCTGTATGTTTGAAATTTTGCTAAAAGTAATTAACCGGATGTTATAATGTATATATTACGGTCATACGGGTATCCTTGAGTTGACACAGTCTACTCTACTACATTCTTCCTCGTTTTTGTATTAATATTAATTATATGAAACTGTTCAAAATTTATAATTGTATTTTAGAAATACATTTATTGTATATTTTGATTATTAAATTTTGTGATAACAAGCTAATGAAAGCATTAGTGGTTTTAACTAACGTTAAAAACCATGTAATTATATTATAAACTTTTATGTTATATATTAAAAATGTTATAATATAAACTTTTATATTATATATGTTACAAATTAATATTTCGTTCGAATAACTTTAAGTTTATTTCTATAGAATATTAAAAAGTAAGTAAATTAAGAGAATAAATTTAAAAATTATTGAAAATTTAAATAATTAACCAAGGGTACTAAATAATTCTACAGTAAATGCACTACAGCTTAAAATCCTGAAAAGAAGTAATTGCTGCATGTGTGTAAAATTTTATTGATATGGATAAAAGTTTTAAATATATAATTTTATAATTGCATTTTCCGAATCCATTTATCTCAATTTAATTTGTTGTTTAATATTTTAAATAGATAAGTTAGTAAGAATTTTTAAAATTTTTGAATTGATAAAATAATTAGCAAATGTTTTTAGTATTATAAAAAACTTTGGCTAGCTATGTCTTACGATCAAACTAGTAAAAGCTTTTATGATTTTAAAACGACTTATGGACTTCCCATTAAATTTGAACCAAATAGGTGTAGGGTATTTCAAATTCGGTTGCGCCGACTGACTGTTTCTTTATGCAAATAGCGTCAATAGCTGTTGAGTTACGGTTTTTTTTCTATATAAATTCGTTACCCCTAAGACCGATTAAACGGTCCAGAATCGGTTCTAAAGGCTTTTGATCGATTTGTGTTTATAACCTTTTCTAATAGGTACATAAACAAACAATTTAAAATAATTGCACTTTTGAAAAAAATTTGATAAAGATAGCGTCAATAGCTGTTGAGTTACGGTTTTTTTTCTATATAAATTCGTTACCCCTTGGACCGATTAAACGGTCCAGAATCCGAACCAATGAGCCGATTTAGCCCATTTGCAGTCCGCGCTGTAATTTAAATAATAGTTAATCCTTCTACACAATTGGACCGTTCTATCTTAATTTAAAGTTACTATTCTTTTTACTTTCGGTGATAAGCTTTTAAAAATGGGGGGGGGGGGGTCCAAGAGGGGTACTGAACCACCACTCCAGTTGATCCAAAATTTGGGGGACGCGCAGCGAATAGTAAAGAACCCCCATGTGCCAAATTTGAAGCTTCTACATGTTTTCAAGTTGCTATCTTTATTAATTTTAAAGATATGCTTTAAGGTCTTCAGAAATGTGTGGCTGGTCCCTGACCCACTACTCCAAAGGGGCTCAAATTTCAAGGACAGTAAGGAAATAGGAAAGGACACTCTGATATCAAATTTGAAGGTTTTATCTTTATTGATTTCGGTATTATGATTGTTTGGCCTAAATTCGATTAAAAAGTTATAGGATCCTTAAAACATATTTTCGAAGTTAATAAAGATAGTAACTTGAAACAAATGTAGAAGCTGCAAATTTGGCACATGGGTGTTCTTTACTATTTCCAGCAACAAAAATTCATGAAGATAGCGTCAACTTTCGATTTCCGTAGTGTTCTTGAAATTTGGGCACAATTGAAGTAGGGGATCCGGGAACCAGCTACTCAGTTTCGATGACCTTAAAGAATATTTTTGAAATTAATAAAGATAGTTACATCAAACAAATGTAGAAGCTGCAAATTTGGCACATGGGTGTTCTTTACTATAAAGTAATTGGGAAATGTTTTTAGTAATATAAAGTTAATTTGGTTAGCTATGTCTTACCATCAAACTAATAACTATCTTCAACTAAGTTCTATCTTCATTGGTTTCGGAATTATGCTCGTTTGGCCTAAATTCGATCAAAAAGTTCTAAGTTCCGAACCCATTGCCCAATCCTCACCGTACGTAATCACCGCCGTAGTTTCGCTGCCAATAACCTACAGCACAAATTTCATGAAGATAGCCTCATTAGTTGTTGAGTTATCGTGATTTTTTATATATGTTCCTTAGCCCTGACATCGATTAAAAGGTCCGGAATCCGAACCGTTGGGCTGATTTCACCCTTATATAGTCCGCGCTGTACTTATAGTACTAGTTAGCCCTTGTACACAATTTGAACGGTCTATCCTAATTTTAAGTAACTATTTTTAGTAATTTCGATTATAAGCCTTTAAAACTTGGGAGGTCTGAGAGGGGTACAGAACCACCACTCCAATTGATCCCAAATTAGGGGAACACGCAAGAGATAGTAAAGAACACCCTTGTGGCAAATTGGAAGCTTCTACATTTTTTCAAGTTGTTATCTTTATTAATTTTAAAGATATGCTTTAAGGTCTTCGGAAATGTGTGGCTGGTCCCCGACCCACTACTCCAATGGGACCCAAATTCACAAGACACTTAGGAAATAGGAAGGGACACCCTGATACTAAATTTGGAGGTTCTATCTTCATTGGTTTCGGAATTATGCTCGTTTGGCCTAAATTCGATCAAAAAGTTCTAGGTTCCGAACCCATGGTCCAATCCCGACCTTACGCAATTCCCGAAGTAGTTTCATTACTAGTAACCTACAGCACAAATTTTATGAAGATAGCGTCATTAGTGTTGAGTTATCGTGATTTTTTATATTTGTTCGTTAGCCCTGAAACCGATTAAAAGGTCCAGAATCCGAACCCATGGGCCGATTTTGCCCATATGCAATCGCCGCCGTACTTTCAGTCCTAGTAACCTACAGTTAAAATTTCATCAAGATAGCTCAATTATTTTTTGAGTTATCGTGCCTACGGACGGACGGACGGACGGACATGGCTATATCGACTAAGGCGGTCACGCTGATCACAAATATATATACTTTTCCATATCTAGCTCGCTTCCTTTAGGTGGTTACAAACACCATACCAAAGTTAATATACCCCTTTACCTATTCTATAGGTGTAGGGTATAAAAATATATTTTCATTTGATTCAAGTTTTTTTGTTTTTTAATATTTTTAAATCGATAAATTAGTAAGAGTTTGTAATATTTTTGAGTAGATAAAGTAATTAGAATATGTTTTTAGTATTATAAATTTAATTTGGTTAGCTATTTCTTACAACCAAACTAATAACAGCTTATATCGTTTTAAAATGACTTATGGACTTCCCATTAAGTTTGAACCAAATAGGTGTAGGGTATTTCTAAGTCGGTTGCACCGACTGACTGTTTCTTTATTTGTTATATTTTTAAAAGGCTAAGAGTCTTACTATTAAACATATTATGTATTATATTTTACTAGCAGTTTTACCCGGCGTTGCCAGGAAGCTTGCAAATTGTAAAAAAGTAAGTTTCAGCCAATTTTTTGAAAAACTACTTTGCTTATAAACGAAGCCACAAAAAAATATTTGTGGAGTTCGTTAACCCATTGTGGCCCAACAGTTTTTTATAGGTTTTTTCGTTGCTTTGCTATATATTAGAAATGATTTAACCGATTAACTTCAAATTTTGTATATGTGTTCCTCTTTGAAAATGAAGTTCACTCTAGTAACAGACTTAGAATTTGTTAACCCCTGCCGACCCGACGATTGTTCAAAAAAAAATTTGAAAGTTCATTACGTCTAATTTTTGAAAGTAGGTACAACTTCTTTGAATTTGGGGAATGCTTAAAAAAAGGTTTTGTCGAGTTCTTTTAATCTATTGCGAAACAAAAAATTTAGAAAACTGTTTGCAAAACAGTTTGAACGATTATCTCTAATTTTTCTATACGAGTTGCTCCTTGACGATAGAGTTGAGGATGGTATGTTCCCGGCGAATAATGTTAAATGAATTAAAATGACTATAGGTAAAAAGGGTATACTAAATAAGGGGTATGTCAATAGTAGTTTTCTTGAATTGCCAACGTTTGAATAAAATATAGTCGATGGTTTAGAAAAGATTTAAAAATCTGCTTTTCAACTTGTATTTTGTTTACTACTTACCTTAAAGTTGTACTACTCGCAACTGTTACTCGTTTTTTTATGAGAGAAATGTAGCATTTTTTTTTGGAAAAACTGTTTTAAAATACTATGTATTAAGCATAATATATACGAAATTTAATTTTTTGCTTTTAGATTTTATATGAAGAAAACTGCAATTTCACACTGAAATCTATTTTTCATTTCATTGAATCTTTGTTTAAAACGTGCAAACAGGTCTAAACCAAATTAACCCTGTGGATTTTAATTAAAATGCTTGTGCAAAATTTTCAATAAAATAATTTTAATTGTTTAAGCAAATAAAATGTATAGAAAACTTAATGGCGTCGTCGTGGAAAATGGATTAATGGAACTTAACTAAATCTTTTTGCAGCCTCTCTTTTAGACTGCAAAATCAACCTGTAAAATTGGACAAAAATCGAGCAAAATTATACATTTAACTCCGGTTGCTAAGAGAAACATTTGTGCAAAATTTAAAGACAATTGGTTAAACCGTTTTGACTCGACATCAAAAAAATTTAAAAAGCTTCATTGCGCTCTCATGCCCAAACGGGTTAACCGAACTCAATAAAAATTAGTCTCAGCGCATCTTTTTGACTGGGAAACCACACTGTAAAATCGGACACAAATCGAAAACACAAAATTTTTTGGAAGCCCATCAGGCCGAAATGGGTTAATTTATTGTAACCAAATTTACACTACTAAATCCGGTTGCTAAGAGCAATATTGGTGCAAAAGTTCAAGTCAATCGGTCAAACATCGAAACAACGAAAAAGTTTAAAACGGCTCTGGAGCGTATAAAAATTTGACATAGCCTAGTCACACCACGAGTTCTCAGAATTATTGCTCTAAAATTTTGTGACAATCGGACCAGTGGTTTTCACCTTAATCCTGGACAAACAAACAAACAAATTTTCTTCTTTATATAAGTATATTAATATTTTTATACCCTACACCTATAGGTAAAGGGTATATTAACTTTGGTATGGTGTTTGTAACCACCTAAAGAAAGCGAGCTAGATATGGAAAAGTATATATATTTGTGATCAGCTTGACCTCCTAAGTCGATATAGCCATGTCCGTACGTCCGTCCGTCCAGGCTCGATAACTCAAAAAATCATGGAGCAATTTTGATGAAATTTAACTGTAGGCTACTAGGCCCGAAAGTACGGCGGGAAATGCAAATGGGCGAAATCGGCATATGGGTTCGGATTCTGGACCTTTTAATCGGTCCAAAAGGCTAACGAACATATATAAAAAATCATGATAATTCAACAACTAATAACGCTATCTCCATCAAATTTGTGCTGTAGGTTACTAGTAATGATACTAAGGCGGGGATTACGTACGATTGAGGTTGGACCATGGGTTCAGAACCTAGAACTTTTTGATCGAATTTAGGCCAAACTGGCATAATTCCGAAACCAATGAAGATAGAACCTTCAAATTTGGTATCAAGGAGTCCCTTCCTATTTCCTTAGCGTCCTCGTAATTTGGGCCCTATTGGAGTAGTGGGTCGGGGACCAGCCACACATTTCTGAAGACCTTAACGCATATCAAATATATTTATTGCATATTTTGCGTTTATATGTTTTTCTGATAGGTACATAAACTATCAATTTAAAATAATTGCAATTTTGAAAAATTTTATTTATTAAATATTAATAATTAAAATTTTTTCACTTTTGTAATTGAATTGAAATAAATATATTTTCATTTATTTCAAGTTTTTTTGTTTTTTAATATTTTTAAATAGATAAATTAGTAAGAATTTGTAATATTTTTTGGTAGATAGTGTAATTAGAAAATATTTTTAGTATTATAAAATTAATTTGCTTAGCTATGTCTGACGATCAAATTAATAACAGTGTTAAAATGACTTATGGATATCTCATTAATTTTAAACCAAATAGGTGTAGGGTATTTCTAAGTCGGTTGCACCGACTGACTGTTTCTTTACTTGTTTTAATTTTTATTATATCTATATTTTATTATACCCTACACCTATAGAATAGGTAAACTGGTATATTAACTTTGGTATAGTGTTTGTAACCACCTAAAGGAAGCCAGCTAGATATGGAAAAGTATATATATTTGTGATCAGTGTGACCTCCTGAGTCGATATAACCATGTCCGTCCGTACGCCGTTAGCACGATAACTCAAAAAATAATGGAGCTATCTTGATGAAATTTTAACTGTAGGTTACTAGGACTGAAAGTACGGCGGATATTGCAAATGGGCGAAATCGCTCCATCGGATTCTGGACTTTTAATCAGTCCAAGGACTAACGAACATATATAAAAAATCATCATAACTCAGCGACTAATTCGCCGTACGCGGGGATTGCGTACGGTCGAGATTCGAACATGGGTTCCGAACTTAGAACTTTTTGATCGAATTTAGGCCAAACGAGCATAATTCCAAAATCAATAAAGATAGAACCTCCAAATTTGGTATCGGGTTGTCCCTTCCTATTTCCTTAGTGCCCTTGAAATTTGGGTCCCATTGGAGTAGTGGGCCGGGGACCAGCC
This sequence comes from Dolichopus griseipennis, assembly GCA_963082915.1. Taxonomy (NCBI): domain Eukaryota; kingdom Metazoa; phylum Arthropoda; class Insecta; order Diptera; family Dolichopodidae; genus Dolichopus; species Dolichopus griseipennis. Next base: position 54,601,219 of record OY720445.1, on the reverse strand, counting down.
ACACATTTCTGAATACGTTAAAGAATATCTTTAAAAATTGTTTTTATATGAGTATTACTCTGTACCTGTTACAGCTGCGTGTCTGAAATTTTGCCAAAAGTAGTTTAGTTTTATGGCCAAAATTTCTGCAAAATTTGGTTTGTCTATGCCATACAACTCCTTTTTTTATATGAGCATTATAGTACACTTAATGATAAGCTGGGTGCCTGAAATTTTGCCAAAAATAGTTTAGTGTAATGGCCAGAGTTACAGCTAAATTTTTTTGGTCTACTGCAGAGGATTCGAGCAGCTGCCATACAACTCCTTCTTTAATATGAGTATTCCAATACATTTATAAAAGCTGTATGTTTGAAATTTTGCTAAAAGTAATTAACCGGATATTATAATGTATATATTACGGTCATACGGGTATCCCTGAGTTGACACAGTCTACTCTACTACATTCTTCCTCGTTTTTGTATTAATATTAATTATATGAAACTGTTCAAAATTTATAATTGTATTTTAGAAATACATTTATTGTATATTTTGATTATTAAATTTTGTGATAACAAGCTAATGAAAGCATTAGTGGTTTTAACTAACGTTAAAAACCATGTAATTATATTATAAACTTTTATGTTATATATTAAAAATGTTATAATATAAACTTTTATATTATATATGTTACAAATTAATATTTCGTTCGAATAACTTTAAGTTTAATTCTATAGAATATTAAAAAGTAAGTAAATTAAGAGACTAAATTTAAAAATTATTGAAAATTTAAATAATTAACCAAGGGTACTAAATAATTCTACAGTAAATGCACTACAGCTTAAAATCCTGAAAAGAAGTAATTGCTGCATGTGTGTAAAATTTTATTGATATGGATAAAAGTTTTAAATATATAATTTTATAATTGCATTTTCCGAATCCATTTATCTCAATTTAATTTGTTGTTTAATATTTTAAATAGATAAGTTAGTAAGAATTTTTAAAATTTTTGAATTGATAAAATAATTAGCAAATGTTTTTAGTATTATAAAAAACTTTGGCTAGCTATGTCTTACGATCAAACTAGTAAAAGCTTTTATGATTTTAAAATGACTTATGGACTTCCCATTAAATTTGAACCAAATAGGTGTAGGGTATTTCAAATTCGGTTGCACCGACTGACTGTTTCTTTACTTGTTTTTAAATTAAATTTTGTTTTTTAAAGAAAGCTAACCTTTTAGGAACTGTCAAATACTTTCTATACCCTACACCTAAAGAATAGGTAAAGAGGTATATTAACTTTGGATGTTAGAAAAGTATATATATTTATGATCAGCGTGACCTACTGAGTCAATATAGCCATGTCCATCCGTCCGTCCGTCCAGGCTCGATAACTCAAAAAATAATGGAGCAAAGGTACTGAACCACCACTCCAGTTGATCCAAAATTTGGGGGACGCGCAGCGAATAGTAAAGAACCCCCATGTGCCAAATTTGAAGCTTCTACATGTTTTCAAGTTGCTATCTTTATTAATTTTAAAGATATGCTTTAAGGTCTTCAGAAATGTGTGGCTGGTCCCTGACCCACTACTCCAAAGGGGCTCAAATTTCAAGGACAGTAAGGAAATAGGAAAGGACACTCTGATATCAAATTTGAAGCTTTTATCTTTATTGATTTCGGAATTATGATTGTTTGGCCTAAATTCGATTAAAAAGTTATAGGATCCTTAAGACATATTTTCGAAGTTAATAAAGATAGTAACTTGAAACAAATGTAGAAGCTGCAAATTTGGCACATGGGTGTTCTTTACTATTTCCTGCAACAAAAATTCATGAAGATAGCGTCAACTCTCGATTTCCGTAGTGTTCTTGAAACTTGGGCACAATTGAAGTAGGGGATCCGGGAACCAGCTACTCAGTTTCGATGACCTTAAAGAATATTTTTGAAATTAATAAAGATAGTAACATCAAACAAATGTAGAAGCTGCAAATTTGGCACATGGGTGTTCTTTACTATAAAGTAATTGGGAAATGTTTTTAGTAATATAAAGTTAATTTGGTTAGCTATGTCTTACCATCAAACTAATAACACTAAAACTTTTAGGGGTTTAAAATGACTTATGGATATTCCATTAAATTTGAAAGATATAGGTGTAGGGTATTTCCAAGTCGGTTGCACCGACTGACTGTTTCTTTACTTATTGAATTATTACCATTTTCAATAATTATTATATATTATTATTGAATTTATAATAATTATTAATATATTAGGTAATTCGTTTTTTGTAATAGCCGTCATCGCTATTTTTAAATCCAGCCATTTTGGTTCATGGGTTCGCTTAGCTGCCAAACAACTTCTTTTTTTATATGAGTATTACTCTGTACCTGTTACAGCTGCGTGTCAGAAATTTTGCCAAAAGTAGTTAATTTTATGGCCAAAGTTTCTGCAAGATTTGGTTGGTCTACTAAAGTGGGTTCGAGTAGCTGCCATACAACTTCTTATTTTATATGAGCATTTCTCTCCACTTAATGAAGCTGTGTGTCTGAAATTTTGCTAAAATTAGTTTAGTGTAATGACCAAAGTGTCTGCAAAATTTAGCTGGTTTACTGTAGAGGGTTCGAGTAGCTGCCATACAACTGCTTCTTTTTTATGAGCAATATACTACACCTAATGATGAGCTGCGTGTCTGAAATTTTGCCAAAAGTAGTTTAGTTTTATGACCAAAGTTTCTGCAAAATTTGGGTGGTCTATGCCATACAACTCCTTCTTTTATATGAGCATTATACTACACTTAATGATGAGCTGTGTGCCTGAAATTTTGCCAAAAATAGTTTAGTGTAATGGCCGCAGTTACAGCTAAATTTGGTTAGTCTACTGCAGAGGATTCGAGTAGCTGCCATACTACTCTTATATGAGTATTCTACTACATTTAATAAACCTGTGTGTTTGAAATTTTTTATTAATTTTTATTATATCATATATTTTATTGAATTATTATCTAAGGTGATATTATAATTAAGACATTGTGTACAATGCTTAAGCTATATTCAAAGGTTCTTGCTGCATTTATGTAAAATTTATTGTTATATTTAAATGAATTATATGACAAGTTCTAAATTTGTAATTGTATTTTAAAAATACATTTATTACATATTTTGCTTTTGTAAGCTTTTCTAATAGGTAAAAACTAACAATTAAAATAATTACAATTTTGAAAAATTTGAATTATTCAATATATTATGCTTTGATTAGTTTTTATTATAAAATTTAATAATTCAAATTTTTTCACTTTTGTAATTGAAAAAATAAATACATTTTCATTTACTTAAATTTTTAAACCCTACACCTATAGAATAGGTAAAAGGGTATATTGACTTTGGTATGGTGTTTGTAACCACCTAAAGGAAGTGAGCTAGATATGGAAAAGTATATTTATTTTTGATCAGCGTGACCTCCTGAGTCGACATAGCCATGTCAGTCCGTCCGTCCATCCCTGGCGAAATCGGCCCATGGGTTCGGATTCTGGACATTTTAATCGATCGAAGGGTTAAAGAACATAAAAAATCACGATAACTCAACAAATTTGGGCCCCATTGGAGCAGTGGGTCGGGGACCAGCCACACATTTCCGAAGACCTTAAAGCATATCTTTAAAATTAAAATTCAAAAAATTTAAAAGCTTCAAATTTGCACAAGGGTGTTCTTTACTATCTCTTGCGTGTCTCCCTAATTTGGGATCAATTGGAGTGGTGGTTCAGTACCCCTCTTAGACCTCCCAAGTTTTAAAAGCCTATAATCGAAATTACTAAAAATAGTAACTTAAAATTAAGATAGAACGTTCAAATTGTGTACAAGGGTTAACTAGTACTATAAGTACAGCGCGGACTGTATAAGTGCAAAATCAGCTAAAGGGTTCGGATTCTGGACCTTTTAATCGGTTTCAGGGCTAATGAACATATATAGAAAGTCACGATAACTCAACAACTAATGATTCTATCTGCATGAAATTTGTACTTTAGGTTATTGGTAATGGAACTACGGCGGCGATTGCGTACGGTGAGGATTGAGCAATGGGTTCGGAACTTAGAACTTTTTGATCGAATTTAGGCCAAACTAGCATAATACCGTAACCAATGAAGATAGAACCTCCAAATTTGGTATCAGTGTGTCGCTTTCGATTTCCTTAGTCTCCTTGAAATTTGAGCCCAATTGGAGTAGTGGGTGGGGACCAGCCACTTAGTTCCGAGGACCTTAAAGCATATTTTCGAAATTAATAAAGATAGTAACTTGAAACAAATGTAGAAACTTCAAATTTGGCACATAGGTGTTATTTACTATTTCCTGCGTGTCCCTCTTATTTTGGTTCAATTGGAGTGGTGGTTCAGTACCTCTCTTAGACCCCCCCAAGGTTTAAAAGATTATCACCGAAATTAATAAAAATAGTAACTTAAAATTAAGGTAAAACGTTCCAATTGTGTACAAGGGTTAACTAGTATTGAAAGTATGACGGGGAATGCATATGGGCGAAATTAGCCCATGGGTTCGGATTGTGGACCTTTAAATCTGTCTAATGGCTTACTTAAAAAATCACGATATCTCAACAACTAATGACATATTTTGCCTTTATAAGCTTTTCTAATAGATAAATAAATAAACTGTATTAAATATATTATGCTTTGATTAGCTTGTTATCACAAAATTTAAAAATTCAAATTTTTCCACTTTTGTTATTATATTAAAATAAATATATTTTTGCATTTAATGCAAGTTTTTTTGATTTATAATATTTTTAAATAGATAAATTATTAAGAATTTGTAATATTTTGAATAGATAAAGTAATTAGGAAATGTTTTTAGTAATATAAAGTTAATTTGGTTAGCTGTGTCTTACGATCAAACTAATAACAGCTTTTATGGTTTTAAAATGACTTATGGATATTCCATTAAATTTGAACCATATAGGTGTAGAGCATTTCTAAGTCGGTTACATCGACTGACTGTTTCTTTACTTGTTGAATTATTACCATAGGTAATATATAATTAAGAAATTGTGTACGATACTTAAATTGTAAAGTTTATTATACCTGTATATAGGCAAAGGGTATAATAAATTTGCCATTACGTTTGTGATGCAGAGATAGAAGGGAGGTAGATATAGACTCATGTGTATGGATCGGTTCAGAATCGAAAAAAAATTGATTTAGCTATGTATGTCCGTTCTTCCGTCCGCACGATAACTGCCAAACTAAAGGAGCTAGGATCTTGAAATTTTTGCAAATTCTTTTTTTTTGTAATAGCCGTCATCGCTATTTAAATCCAGCCATTTATTTCTATGGGTTCGCTTAGCTGCCAAACAACTTTTTTTTTATATGTGTATTACTCTGTACCGGTTACAGCTGCGTGTCTGAAATTTTGCCAAAAGTAGTTTAGTTTTATGGCCTTTTATTTATTTTAATTTATGATTTTCTGCAAGATTTGGTTGATATATAATTAAGACATTTGGTTCAAATTTAAGGACATATCCATAAGTCATTTTAACACCATAAAAGCTGTTATTAATTTTATCGTAAGACATAGCTAACCAAATTAACTTTATAATACTAAAAACATTTTCTAATTACACTATCTATTAAAAAATATTACAAATTCTTACTAATTTATCTATTTAAAAATATTAAAAAACAAACAAACTTGAAATAAATGAAAATATATTTATTCCAATTCAATTACAAAATGAAAAAATTCTAATTATTAAATTTTGTGATAAAAAGATAATCAAAGCATAATATATTTAATAATCCAAATTTTTAAAAATTGCAATTATTTTAAATGGTTAGTTTATATACCTAATTGAAAAGCTTACAAACGCAAAATATGCAATAAATGTATTTCTAAAATACAATTACAAATTTAGACCTTTTCATATAATTCATTTAAATATTCAAATAAATTTTACATAAATGCAGCAAGTACCTTTGAATATAGCTGAACCACTACAATTCAGTCTAGATTTCGGAAACACATAGGACATAGGAAATATATTCCTTGGCTTTGAAATTATACTCAACCAGAACCAATTCCCATGGTACTTTCATTACTAGTAACCTAGAGTTTAAATTTCATCAAAATACCGGCATTATTTTTTGAGTTATGGTGTTTTTTAAGAAATATGTTTGTTAGTCAAGGGTTGAACTTGTCAAGGGTTCCAGAACCCCATACCATGGTACGATTTCGCCCATATGCAGTTCCGTCATACTTTCAATACTAGTTAACCCTTGTATACACTTGGAACGTTCTATCTTAATTTTAAGTTGCTAGTTTTATTAATTTCGATGACAAGCTTTTACACATTTAGGTCCTGAACCACCACTCCAAATGATCCCAAATTAGGGGGCACGGAAGAAATAGTAAAGAACACCCTGGGCCAAATTTGAAGCTTCTACATTTGTTTCAAGTTACTATTTTTATTAATTTCGAAAATATGCTTTAAGGTTCTCGGAACTGAGTGCCTGGTGCCCGACCCACTAGTCCAATGGGGCCCAAATTTCAAAGACACTTACGCAATAGGAAGGGACACCCTGATACCAAATTTGGAGGTTATATCTTCATTGTTTTCGGAATTACGCTAGTTTGGCCTAAATTCGATCAAAAAGTTCTCAGTTCCAAACCTATTGTCCAATCCTCACCGTACGTAGTCACCGCCGTAGCTTCATTACCAATAACCTACAGCACAAATTTCATGAAGATAGCCTCATTAGTTGTTGAGTTATCGTGATTTTTAATATATGTTCGTTATCCCTGACACCGACTAAAAGATCCAGAATCCGAACCCATGGGCTGATTTCGCCCTTATACAGCCCGCGCTTTACTTATAGTACTAGTTAACCCTTCTGCTGGACTTTGGAAAAACACAGTAAGTGTTTTTTTTTTTATTTGACTTTTATATAGGACTGCACTCGCTGTGTTTTTCTCTTTATTTCTATATAGTCGCCGTTGTAATACTCTTAATAAAACCTGAGATATAAACATGTCCAAACACAGTAACTGCCCAAACTATATAGGTGACACCACGAAAAAACACAGTAAATGAAAATTCCAAGGAAAAACACAGTAACTGACTCTCAGTTACTGCGTTTTTCTATGGTTTTTTTTTAAATTACAATTTTTTGAATTTTTCAACGGCTTTTTTGATATATATTTTTTTGTTTTTTATTTTTTTTGTTTTGTATTTGTTTGTTTTTGTTTTATACGCACTTGTTTTTTTTTGTTCGGAGATTTAAAGTTAGTTATATTTTGTTGAAATCATAACAATCTATCATTAGTTCGTTTAAAATATTAAAAGAGTGAATATAAAAATTTAATTGTTAAAAAAAATTAATTTGATAATATGGAAAGTATAATTGAAAGAAGCAAAAAATTAGTAAAATTAGCTTTGACGGCACGACAAAATGTAGTAAGTAGTTTTTAAAAATATTAAAATGTAGGTTTTTAAATTATGTAAATTTCATTTCTAAAGTTGAATGCACCAATCGATGAGTACAATAATAATAGGGATGAACCTGAATGTGACAAAGATGACACTTCGACTTCATCGAAAAATTCTGAGCAATATGTGTGTAGCTAAAATTGTTTTATTAAAATTATCAGCGTATTATTTTTAAATCTATAAAAATTTCTTTGAAGGTTCAAGATGATCCATTAGGCCAGAACTCAAACAAGAAAAAGAAATTGATTTCTGAAAAAGAAAAAATAAAAAGAGACAGGAAAAAACATCCAATTTTAAATAAATGTGAGGGTAAATGTAGAAGAGATTGTAATAAATTTACGGATGAAGACCGGCATGAAATTTGGCGAACTTTTTGGTCAATTGGTTACTCAAGTAGAAGGATTTGGATGATGAAGTATATAAAGTTAGTACCAGTAAGGAAACGTTTAAATAAAGTTACAAAAGAAAAATCCCAAACTCGGTTATATTTTTTACCACATAAAGTTCTAGGAGAAATATCAGTTTGCCAGCTAACATTTTTGAGAACTTTGGGATACACGAATGATTCGGTATTAACGGCATTAGTACAGGCAATAAAAAGAAATGCTAGTGGATTGGTAATAAAAGATTATAGAGGATCAAAACCAAAAGCAAAAGTAGACCGTGATCTTATACTGCAACATATTGAAACATATCATCCGTGTGTCAGTCATTACCGGAGACAAAATGCTCCAAATGTACGATATTTACCCAGAGAATTAACTGTAAAGGATATGTACCAAGATTTTAGAAGAAAATATCCTCATACCTGCCAAATAGAGGTATATAGAAAACATTTTAGAGATATGAACATTTCTTTTAAACCACCAAAAACAGATATATGTGAAGAGTGTAATAAGTTGAAGGAACAACTACGGGAAAATGAAAACGATAATTTAGTAACTGAAAAGCTCAAGCAACATCAATTAAAGGCAAAACAAGCTAAAGAAGAGTATGATATGGATTCCAAAATATCAGAAATTTCCGAAAAACCTTTTGATGAATCTCCATTATTTTCTGATATGCGCATATTTTCAATGGACATTCAAAAGATAATATTATTACCAATTATGCCGCAAGTAAAACAAAATTTCTTCATAAGCAAATTAGTTACTTTCAACGAAACATTTGCAACTCTCAATAAAAACAGTATACGTAAGAGCTATTGTATTATGTGGCACGAAGCTTTGGCGGGACGCAAAGCTGAAAATCTGGTTGACACTATTTTAAAAGTTTTTTCACAAGAGCGTGATGCAAAAAGATTTATCTTTTGGGCTGACAATTGCTGCGCCCAAAATAAAATTGGTTTTTATTTTCGGCTTTGATTAGCATCGTTAATTCGAACGATGGTCCGGATGAGATCACTATAAAATTTCTAACAAAAGGACATACACATATGACGGCGGATGGTGTTCATGGAAACATAGAAACAAAAATTAAAAGAAAGGTTAATATATATGATTTTAGAGAAATGGTAGAACTTGTTGAAAGTCTTAGAACTCATAACATTTAGCTTATGGAAAAATGAAAAAAAAAACTTTGCCAAAAAATCTGTGGTAAACCAAAACAATTTATATTTACATTCAGTTGTAGCAGTACAATTTAAAAAAGGAATGAAAGAAATGGGATTTAAACTGAATTTTGGAGAAGATTTCCAATATTTAGATTTTATAAAAAAGAAAACCAAAATTCCCAATAAACCAGCAGTAATCCCAAATCGTGGGATCAGTTCTGCAAAAAAAAAATAGGATTTTAAAAGAACTTGGTCCATTTATGCTACCAAACAGAAAATCATTTTGGCAAAATGTTCCAACTACTGCAGAATCAAATGATTTAGTTTCATCAGATCAAATTGAGGATTTATTGTTGGAATTATAGTTTATTTAGTTTTACAAAGATTTATTTATACTTTTAAATTTTTTCACGAAGAATTTATTTATTTTTTTTCATAAACTGTCAAACTATTATCATTATATGAATTTAATTTAATTTTTCATTAAACAATTATTATTTTTATTATTATTATATTTATTATTTTAATAAGAATAAAAAAATATCTTTTCTTTCCAAAAATAAAAGAAAAAATTTAATATATATAACTTAAAACTTTAATATTTTATTTGACAAAAGAAAAATTACTTTGACAGTATTTCAAAACAATCATTTGTTACTGTCAGTGCATTTACTGTGCTTTGATTAAATTTGTTACCACAAAATAAGCATTCGATCACCAATTTAAAACAAAGTAAGTGCACTTGCTGTGTTTTGATTAAATTTTTTACCACAAAAAAAAAACATTCGGTCACCAATGTAAAACAAAGTAAGAGCACTTACTGTGTTTTGAGTTAGCAAATTTTTACAAACTGGAATCGTTCAAAAATTGTATAACAAAGTTAGCTTTGCCTACCTAATTTTTTTTGAAGTTAAAGGAATTTTGAAAACGTAGTTTGAAAGTAGATTTTCCATTGAATAACAACGTTTAGTTCTTTTATTGATACCACAGAAACTTTTTTAAGGCTTTGATTTTTCGCAAAAATTCACATTACTCAAAAATAACTATACTGCTGTTACTGTGTTTTTCCAAAGTCCAGCAGCCTTGTACACAATTTAAACGGTCTATCTTAATTTTAAGTAACTATTAGTAATTTTGATTATAAGCTTTTAAAATTTTGGAGGTCTGAGAGGGGTACTGAACCACCACTCCAATTGATCCCAAATTAAGCGAACACGCAAGAGATAATAAAGAACACCCTTGTGGCAAATTGGAAGCTTCTACATTTTTTCAAGTTGTTATCTTTATTAATTTTAAAGATATGCTTTAAGGTCTTCGGAAATGTGTGGCTGGTCCTCGACCCAGTGGTCCAATGGGACCCAAATTCCCAAGACACTTAGGAGATAAGAGGGGACACCCTGATACCAAATTTGGAGGTTCTATCTTCATTGGTTTCGGAATTATGCTCGTTTGGCCTAAATTCGATCAAAAAGTTCTAGGTTCCGAACGCATGGTCCAATCCCGACCTTACGGAATCCCCGAAGTAGTTTCATTACTAGTAACCTACAGCACAAATTTTATGAAGAAAGCGTCATTAGTTGTTGAGTTATCGTGATTTTTTATATATGTTCGTTAGCCCTTCGATCGATTAAAAGGTCCAGAATCCGAACCCATGGGCCGATTTCGCCCATATGCAATCCCCGCCGTACTTTCAGTCCTAGTAACCTACAGTTAAAATTTCATCGCGATAGCTCCATTATTTTTTGAGTTATCGTGCCTGGCTATAGACGGACATGGCTATATCGACTCAGGCGGTCACGCTGATCACAAATATATATACTTTTCCATATCTAGCTCGCTTCCTTTAGGTGGTTACAAACACCATACCAAAGTTAATATACCCCTTTACCTATTCTATAGGTGTAGGGTATAAAAATACATTTATTGCATATTTTGCGTTTATAAGCTTTTCGATAGGTACATAAACTATCAATTTATAATAATTACAATTTTGAAAATTTTTTATTATTAAATACATGGCTATATCGACTCAGGCGGTCACGCTGATCACAAATATATATACTTTTCCATATCTAGCTCGCTTCCTTTAGGTGGTTACAAACACCATACCAAAGTTAATATACCCCTTTACCTATTCTATAGGTGTAGGGTATAAAAATACATTTATTGCATATTTTGCGTTTATAAGCTTTTCGATAGGTACATAAACAATCAATTTATAATAATTACAATTTTGAAAAATTTTTATTATTAAATATATTAGATATTTATCACAAAAAGTGAAAAAAGTTTTCAAGTTTTTTTGTTTTCTAATATTTTTATATCGATAAATTAGTAAGAATTTGTAACATTTTTTTATAGATAGTCTAATTAGAAGAAAATATTTTTAATTTGGTTAGCGATGTTTTACGACCAAACTAATAACAGCTTTTATTGTTTTAAAAAGATTTATGGACTTCCCATTAAATTTGATCCAAATAGGTATAGGAAATTTCTAAGTCGGTTGAACCGACTGGCTGTTTCTTTACTTATTTAAATTAAATTTTGTTTCTTAAAGAAAGTTAACCTTTTAAGAACTGTCGAATACTTTTTATACCCTAAACCTATAGAATAGTTAAAGGGGTATATTAGCTTTGGTATGGTGTTTGTAACCACCTAAAGGAAGCGAGCTAGATGTTGGTAAGTATATATTATAATTATTTATTATCAGCGTGCCCTCTTGAATCGATATAGCCTTTTCGTCCGTCCGCCCGTAGACACGATAACTCAAAAAATAATGGAGCTGTTTTGATGAAATTTGAACTGTAGGTTACTAGGACGGAAAGAACGGCGGGGATTGTAAATGGGCAAGCCCATTGGTTCGGATTCTGGACATTTTAATCGTTCCAAGGGGTAACGAACTTATATAGAAAAAAAACGATAACTCAACAATTATTGACTCTTCATCTTCATCAAATTTGTCCTGTAGGTTACTAGTAATGAAACTGCAACGGGGATTGCGTACGGCCGAGATTGAATGATGGGTTCGGAATGTAGAACTTTTTCATCGAATTTAGGTCAAATGACCATAATTCCGAAATCAATAGAGATCGAAGCTCCAAATTTAGTATCAAGGTGTCCATTCCTATTTCCTAGTGTCCTTAAAATTTGGGCCTCTTTGGAGTAGTGGGTCGGGACCAGCCACACATTTCCGAAGGCTTTAATGTCTAAAATTAATAATGATAGCAACTTGAAACAAATGCAGAAGCTTCAAATTTGTCACAAGAATGTTCTTTACTATTATTGTGGCCTCCTAATTTGGGATCAATTGATGAGGTTGTTTAGTACCCCTTTTAGACCTCCCAAGTTTTAAAAGCTTATAATCGAAATTACTAAAAATAGTAACTTAAAATTAAGATAGAACGTTGCATTTGTGTACAAGGGTTAACTAGTATTTAAAGTACAGCGCGAACTGCATATGGGCGAAATCGTACTATGGTTTCGGAATCTGGAACCTTTTAAAAACACAAAGGCTAATAAACATATACCATATAAACAGCATAACTCAAAACATGATGCCGCTTTTTAGATCAAATTTAAACTCTAGGTTACTAGTAGTTGAAGTACCATGGGAATTGGTTCTGGTTGAGTTTGGTCAATGAGTTCGAATTTTAAAGGTTTTATCCAAAAATATTACAAATTCTTACTAATTTATTTATTTAAAAATATTAAATAAATCAAATAAATTAAAAAAACTAGATTAAATGAAAATGTAAGTTAGCAACGTGTCAAATTACCTAATTGCACATTTAAATTTTGTTCCCACAGGCCTACCACTATATAATTATCTTCACACCAAAAAGCGTTTACATAATTTTCACCGTTTTTTTACTATATAAATTATTTACTCACCAAAAACGCTCACTTAGCGTTTACTTAATTCCCATCAGAACAAAATCACGTGAACCAACATGTGTTTAAATTTGTATATAAGTCAATGTATTTTAGAATAAATTTTAGTCTTAATTAGAATACGAAATTAATTGTACCATCAAATTTTATTATCGGTAATAAATCAAATTGTAATTGTATAAAAAATTTAGGTAAATAAAATAATTTTTTTTTTATATAAATAATAATCACGATTTGCTAACTGACGCCCGAGCAACTATAAAGAAGTCTATTTACGAAATATTGTGGATATCCGGAAAAAAAGCAGACCGTAAAAGTTCTCAAGCAAGAACTCTAAAAAAACGAAAAAACTTTGGCGTGTTGTATCTCGTACCATTAGTAGGGTGTTCACGAAAAATAAAAGAGAACGCCTAAAAAGGATATTACGAAACAACCTCTGGAGTAAAAACCGATCAGACCAGACTCAGAAAATGAAAACAACCGTTTTGTTCCTGTAAGTGTTTTTTTTATACCTACCTACGTAGAAAAACTAAAATTGAGGGAATTAAACGAGTAAAAATTTAAACAAACCTTAACGGTTCTCAAATTAATTAAATAATATAATATAATTAAATTAGAAATAAATAAAATAAATAAAAAAAGAATAATATAAAAAAATACGAATAATAGAAACAGAAAATAATTTAATTAAAATAATAATTTATCAATAAAATCGAAAAATTTTTAAATTGAAAATAATAAAAAATAAAAACTAAACTAAATAATTAATTAAAATATATTAAAAATTAAAAATGGAAAAACAAATGCAGGCAATCATCGATCAACATAAAGAAATTGCCGGAGTATTAAACGCCCAGATAGCTCAATGGAAAAGGCTCGACTCAAAGCTAACAGTACTGGAAACGAAGCTAAACCAACAGGTGCAAGACCAAGGCCAAGTAAAATTAACATCGCCAAGAAAAGACATAGCAAGGTTACCCGACAGCATCAAGGAATTGCAAATTTTCGACGGAAATGCAGTTCAATATGTTTCATGGGTCCACAACGTGGAAAGCATCCTACTTGATTACGATTTAGTGGAGGACAAACCAATTTATAGACCGATTCTCTAAGAAGAGGGAAAGTTAGAGGAAGCGCTGACTCTGCTTTGATATCATATAACATATTTGACGATAACTATATTTGACATATGAGCACACTCACTCAGCGAAGATCTACAATCGACGAATTTTACGCCCATCAATTCACGTTAATAATTAACAAAGTGAAAACTGAAAATTACTCACGAGAAACAATTCAGGTTCTAGTAGAATCACAAAGAAATCGAGCTCTAGATGTTTTTGTTAGAAGAGTGAACGGAGAACTCTCAAAATACTTAATGCTGCAAAAACAACAAACGCTTCCAGAAGCATATTCAACATACTTAAAGCTTCAAAATTATAACTGCAGAAGCTACACCTTATCCAGCATCAAAGACCATCTGTACCTCCACCAAGACCTCCACAACCTTTGGAAAAAATGGAAGTCGATCAATCCATGCAAACACGTCAATTGGATTACATGAATAGACCTACAAACTATAATGATGGGAAAATTTTCCGAAAAATTAGGAAACAACTCTTTTTTGGAATTATTCGTTTTGCCAGGACTCACAACCTTTGACGGAATAATAGGCGACGACACATTAAAAAATCTTCATGCTATAATCGACAGAAAAAACAACATCTTGAAAGTCGATCCTGACATCCAAATACCATTGAAGGCTAAGTGTCAGCTCACGTGAATGACATCAAAATCGAAGAAAATTTATCAACCGAAACCAGGGAAGAAATTTTAGCAATCATAACCCGGCATTAAAAAAATATTTGGACCAATAAATAATAAAGAAATAATTGACACGGAAGGGAAGGCAAAAATCAAAACAACAACTGAAGAGCTCATATATACAAAGTCATACCCATATCCTGCTAACATGTGGAGGGAAGTCGAAGATCAAGTCAAAAAACTGCTAGACGATGGAATAATACAATCATCCAAAACTCCGTACAACTTGCCAATCTGGATCGTGGGAAAAAGTCAGATTCATCAGGAAATAAAAAATATCGGATGGTCATTGACTTTGAAAGGTTAAACGCAGTAACAACCACCGACACGTATCCGATCCCGGACATTTCTAGCACACTAGCAAGTTTAGGAGAAGCAAAATTTTTTACAACGATTGACCTTACATCAGGATTTCATCAAATAATGATGAAGAAGGAAGACATTCCAAAAACAGCTTTTTCTACAATGAACGGCAAGGATGAATTTCTAAGACTTCCGTTCGGACTAAGGAATGCACCATCGTATGATAGACGATGTTCTCAAAGATCAGATAGGTAAAACCTGCTATGTATACATCGATGACCTCATTATATTTGGAAGCAAAAAATAAGAACACCTCAAAAACATCGAAACAGTATTTTCACGATTGGAAAAAGCTAATCTAAGGGTGAACCTAACCAGAGGGAAAAACGCTCAAATTAAAGCAAATATGTCGAAAAAAGATAATATAAAACTAAACAAGGAA
This sequence comes from Dolichopus griseipennis, assembly GCA_963082915.1. Taxonomy (NCBI): domain Eukaryota; kingdom Metazoa; phylum Arthropoda; class Insecta; order Diptera; family Dolichopodidae; genus Dolichopus; species Dolichopus griseipennis. The sequence continues at coordinate 54,585,746 of OY720445.1, read as the reverse complement.
GAACTTAAAGCGTTTAACAATCTAAAAAAGCTCCTATCATCTTCCGAATTTCGAAAAACCCTTCATACTCATTACAGACGCTTCGGATAAAGCTATTGGAGCAGTATTGTCACAGGGAGAAATCGGCAAGGATAAATCAATAACTTTTATCTCCAGGACTTTGAATAGCAAAGAAGAAAATTTCGCCACGAATGAGAAGAAGATGTTGGCGATAGTTTGGTCACTGGATAATCCACGAAATTATCTTTATGGTACAGGAAAAATTAAAATTCTGACAGACCATCAGCCACTAACATAACAGCCAGGGAAAACAAATTTAGAGCAGATGCTCTATCTAGATTGCCAACCGAAATAAACAACCTCACCCAAAGGTCTACGGACACAGCAAATAGTCCACACGAAAATATCGAAACGGAAACAGAAAGCATTCCAGATGAAGACAATTTATTACACACAGTGTATAGCGCAGACGAGGACGGTACAAGCTTAATTCCTCATTGCAAAGCTCCAATCAACGTGTTCTTAAATCAGATAATCATAAGGCACGGAAAAGACGAATATAATATACGAACAACCACATGCAATATATCATAGGCACTATGTGGACGTACCAGAAATGAATCAAGGTATCCTAAAAATAATATTGAAGGAGAAACTGAATCCAGGGGTAATCAACGGCATCAAGATTTCTGAGAATTTCTACAAAGTGTTTTTAAGGATCGTTTTAGCAAATATAAAATGCGAATTACACAAAAAATAGTAGAAGATGTCACACTAGAAGACAAGAAATTTACGATCATCGAAAAAGAACACAGAAAAGCACACAGAAACACCAATGAAAACCGGATGCAAATACTGGACAAGTACTATTTCCCACATATGACTAGTAAAATCAAGACATTTATCAAAACTTGCGAAATTTGTAACAGCAGCAAGTACGACAGGCGGCCAAATAAACCGGAATTACAAAAAACTCCTATTCCGAAATTCCCAACGCAAATACTTCACATGAATTTAATGGAAATATAAGGAGAAAGGTATATAACATGTATCGACTAATTTTTTCACATCAAGGATCGCTCAGTTTTGCATTTAAGAGATAAAATAACGAAAGTTCTACATTATTTTACAGTTCCCGAAATGATAGTGACTGACAATGAGCGAAGCTTCATGAGTCCCATCACATTAAATTACATTAAAGCACTTGGCATTACAGTCTATAACACACCGTCGCAGAAGAGCGAAGTTAATGGAAGTATCGAGAGAGCACACTCAACAATAATAGAACTAGTAACGTGCCTCAGCAAGGAGTATCAAGACCTTTCGCAAAAGGAAATTATATACTTGGCAGTCGATCGATACAACAATACAATACATTCTGTGACAAAGACTAAACCAAGTGACATATTCTTTGGGAGATCCAGTAAATTCAAGTATCAGGATTTATTAGTAGCAGGCTAATGGAAAAAATTAGTAACAAACTGAGCACCCGCATTGAGAAAAACCAACAGTCAAAATTGAAAAGGGAAAATGAAAAAAGAAATACGCCCAAAGATTACCAAAATGGCCAATTAATTTACGTGCGAGATAAGCAAATTAAAGCAAAGCACAAGCCAATATATAAAAAAGAAACAGTTATGAAAAATAATAAAGTTACAATAACTACAACATCCGGGAAAAAAATCCATAAATTCCTCCTGGGACATCATTGTAAAGAGCCAAAGCGAACTAATCGTTAACAAAAATCAACAATACAGTATCAACCGTGAGATAATGAAAGTTACAAGTGAAGTGATAAGGAGATACAACGTTATTCTCAAGCAAGTGAATAGAATGGACCAACAACTCGAGCAAATTACCTTCAACAAGCTCGGCATTATAAATAATATATAAAACGCTGAACGAAATCGTATTAGCAGCCGAAAGTAATTGTCAACACAAACTTACTTAGTAGAGCAGACATCCAAAAAATATTTAAGGAGACAGAAACATTACCATATAACAATGAAATTGAAGCCATAGAGTATGCACAGCCAAAATCCCTAACGAATGGAAATACAATTCTGTATATCCTTTCACTACCAAAAACCAGCAACCAACAGTATGATTACATTGTAGCAAGATCAACAATCAGAAACTCAAAACAAATACATCTTGAATACGAAGAATTATTTGTCAAAGACAATATCTATGGTATACTAGGAAAATGCGACACCATGAACAATATATCCATATGCGAAAAAAGTAAACCTAGGAAACTTGAAAAAGAACATTGTATATCTCAACTTCTGAAAGGCAAAAGCGCTAAATGCAACCTTCAGTTCAACAAGGAAGAAATAGTCAAAGCTATACATGAAAATACAATTTTTCTTTCCAATTTTAATGTAGCGTTATCAAGCGGAAACATCAGCAGACAACTTAGCGGGATACAACACTATAATGACCCAGTGGAAATCAAGGGACAAACCTTCGTAAACAGAATAGTAACTTCTTCACAAGTTTTACCAGCCATCTTTCAAACAAACGTTACAACAGGCAATATGAAACTGAACCTGGACTACATTCACAACCTACAACTTAACAACACACATCATATTCAGAATCATATTCAGAACCTTGCAAACGATAAAATCTCGTTATCAGCAAATATTGTCATCATTCTGATTATCATCATAGTCGTTATCTTCACAGTATCCAAAAACATCAAAAAAAAGTCAAATCAGCTACCAAAGAAACCAACTCGGACATTAAAACAACCAAACCTCCAACCATCAAACCACTGGAATTCACAACAACCGACCTACGAGACGCAGATCTTTAAAGGGGGGAAGAGTTAACAACGTGTCAAATTAACTAATTGCACATTTACATTTTGTTCCCACAGGCCTAACACCATATAATTATTTTCTCACCAAAAAACGCTTACGCAGCACAATTATACCCGTATGACTATATAGTCAAAAGGTATAATAAATTTGCCATTACGTTTGTTACGCAGAGAAGGAGGGGGGGTAGATATAGACTCAAGTGTATGGATCGGATCAGAATCGAAAAAAAAAATTGATTTAGCTATGTATGTCCGTCCGTCCGTCCTTGAAATTTTCGAAACGAAATTTTCGCAAATTCGTTTTTTGCAATAGCCGTCATCGCTATTTAAATCCAGCCATTTTAGTCCATGGGTTCGGGTGGCTGCCATACAACTTCTCTTTTTATATGAGTATTTCTCTGTACCTATTACAGCTACGTGTCTAAAATTTTGGCAAAAGTAGCTTAATTTTATGGCCAAAGTTTCTGCAAAATTTGGTTGGTCTATTGCAGTGAGTTCGGTAGCTGCCATACACGTTCTTCTTTTATATGAGCATTACTCTATACCTATTGAAATTGGGTGTCTGAGATTTTGCCAAAAATAGTTTAGTGCACTGGCCAAAGTTACTGCAAAATTTGGTTGGTCTACTGCAGAGGATTCAACTACCTGCCATACAACTCCTTCTTTTATATCAGCATTATATTTTACCTAATACAGCTGATATGTTTGAAATTTTGCCAAAAGTAATTAATGTTTATAATAATAATGATATAATGTTTATATAACGGTCATACGGGTATCCCAAAGTTGACACAGTCTACTCTACTACACTCCTCCTCGTTTTCTTTTAATTTTAAAAGTCTACATAATTTTCACCGCTTTTTTACTATATAAATTATTTTTTCACCAAAACCGCTCACTTAGCGTTTACTTAATTCCTATCAGTTTAGAATAAATTTTAGTCTTAATTAGAATACGAAATTAATTGTACCATCTAATTTTATAATAGGTAATAAATCAAATTGTAATTGTATAAAAAATTTAAGTAAATAAAATAAATTTTTTTTATATAAATCATAATCACGATTTGATAACTTGGCTTACAAAAGTGAAAAAATTTTAATTATTAAATTTTATGATAAAAAACTAATCAAAGCATAATATATTATTGAATAATTAAAATTTTTCAAAACTGTAATTATTTTAAATTGTTAGTTTATGTACCTATTAGAAAAGCTTATAGAGGCTAAATATGCAATAAATGTATTTCTAAAATACAATTACAAATGTAGGACTTGTCATATAACTCATTTAAATATTAAAATAAATTTTACATAAATGCAGCAAGTACCTTTGAATATATCTTAAATATTGTACACAATGTCTTAATTATAATATCACCTTAGATAATAATTCAATAAAATATCTGATAAAATAAAAATTAAAAAAAAGGAATTTAATCGTTTATTAAAAAAATATTTTGTTTTTAATTTATAAAATATTATACAAAATATTCAAAGTTCTAGCATTTTAAAAATATAAAAGTGTTAAATAAAAAGAAAAAATTGACTCGTCAGATGAAAAAAGTTGTTTTTGCAGGCATTGTTTGAAATTTTAGAGAAGTGCAGATTTTTATTTAAACAAGAAAAGAAAGAGTCAGTCGGTGCAACCGACTTAGAAATACCCTACACCTATTTGGTTCAAATTTAATGGGAAGTTTATAAATCATTTTAAAACCATAAAAGATTTTATTTGTTTGATATTAAGACATGAATAACCAAATTAACTTTATAGTACTAAAAATATTTTCTAATTACTTTATCTATTTAAAAATATTAAAAAACAAAAAAACTTGAAATAAATGAAAATATATTTATTTCAATTCAATTACAAAAGTTAAAATTTTAATTATTAAACTTTGTGATAAAAAGCTAATCAAAGCATAATATATTAAATAATTAAATTTTTTCAAAATTGCAATTATATTAAATTGTTCGTTTATGTACCTATTAGAAAATATTATAAGCGCAAATCTATCAAAAACTTCGAAAATTGGAAATCATTGACCAAACTCGATCAGAACCAATTCCCATGGTACTTCAATTACTATTAACCTAGAATTTAAATTTCATCTAAAAAGCGGCATCATGTTTTGAGTTATGCTGCTTTTAAGGTATATGTTTGTTAGCCCTTGTATTTGTAAAGGTTCTAGAACCCGAAACCTAATAAAATCTTTATTATTTTCGAAAATATGCTTTAAGTTCTTCGAAAATTAGTGGCTGGTCCCCGACCCACTATTTCAATTCGGCCCAAATTTCAAGGACAATAAGGAAATCGAAAGCGACCCCTGATACCAAATTTGGAGGTTCAATCTTCATTGGTTTCGGAATTATGCTAGTTTGGCCTAAATTCGATTAAAAAGTTCTAGGTTCCGAACCCATTCAGTCCAATCTCGAACGTACGCAATCCCCGATGTAGCTTAATTACTAACCTACAGTTCGTTAGCCCTGAAACCGATTAAAAGGTCCAGAATCTGTAACCATGTGCTGATTTCGCCCATATGCAGTCCGCGCTGTATTTAAAATACTAGTTAACCTTTGTACACAAATTGAACATTCTATCTTAATTTTAAGTTACTACTTTTAATAATTTTGATTGTCAGCTTTTTAAATTTGGGAGGTCTAAAATAGGTACTGAACCGCCACTACAATTGATCCTAAATTAGGCGGACACGTAAGAAATAATAAAGAACACCCCCTTGTGCCAAATTTGAATCTTTTACATTTATCCAAGTTGCTATCTTTATTTATTTTAAAGAAATGCTTTAAGGTCTTCGGAAATGTGTGGCTGGTCCATGATCCACTACTCCAATGGGGCTCAAATTTCAAGGACAGTAAGAAAATAAGAAAGGACACCCTGATACCAAATTTGGAGATTCTATCTTCCTTGGTTTCGCAATTATGCTCGTTTGGCCTAAATTCGATCAAATTGCGTACGGTGAGGATTGAGCAATGGGTTCGGAACTTAGAACTTTTTGATCGAATTTAGGCCAAACTAGCATAATACCGTAACCAATGAAGATAGAACCTCCAAATTTGGTATCAGGGTGTCGCTTTCGATTTCCTTAGTCTCCTTGAAATTTGAGCCCAATTGGAGTAGTGGGTGGGGACCAGCCACTTAGTTCCGAGGACCTTAAAGCATATTTTCGAAATTAATAAAGATAGTAACTTGAAACAAATGTAGAAACTTCAAATTTGGCACATAGGTGTTATTTACTATTTCCTGCGTGTCCCTCTTATTTTGGTTCAATTGGAGTGGTGGTTCAGTACCTCTCTTAGACCCCCCAAAATCTCATCATCGAAATTAATAAAACTAGTAACTCAAAATTAAGATAACACGTTCCAATTGTGTACAAGAATTAACTAGTATTGAAAGTATGACGGGGACTGTATATGGACGAAATCATTCCATGGTTCCGGGTTCTGAAGCCTTTGACAGATTCAAGGGCTAACAAACATATATCTTAAAAACACCAAAAACACTCAAAAAAAAATGCCGCTATTTTGATGAAATTTAAACTCTAGGTTAATAGTACCTAATGAATGTACCATGGGAATTCCTTCTGGTCGAGTTTAACTTCGAAGCCAAAGAATATATTGCCTATTTCCTATGTGTCCCCGAAATTTGGACTTAATTGTAGTGGTTCAGCTATGTTTACAGGTACTTGCTGCATTTATGTAAAATTTATTTTTATATTTAAAAGAATTATATGAAAAGGTCTAAATTTGTAATTGTATTTCAGAAATACATTTATTGCATATTTTGCGTTTATAAGCTTTTCTATTAGTTATATAAACTAACCATTTAAAATAATTAAAATTTTGAAAAATTTGGGTTAATAAATATATTATGCTTTGATTAGCTTTTTATCACAAAATTTAATAATTAGAATTTTTTAATTTTGTAATTGAATTGTAATAAATATATTTTCATTTTTTTCAGGTTTTTTTGTTTTTTAATATTTTTAAATAAATTCGTAAGAATCTGTAATATTTTTGAATAGATAAAGTAATTAGAAAATGGTTTTAGTATTATAAAGTTAATTTGGTTGGCTATGTCTTACAATCAAATTAATAACAGCTTTTATTGTTTTAAAATGACTTATGAACTTCCCATTAAATTTGAACCAAATACGTGTAGGGTATTTCTAAGTCGGCTGCACTGACTGACTGCTTCTTCTTACTTGTTAATTTCAAATATATGCTTTAAGGTATTCAGAAATGTATGGCTGATCCCGACCCACTACTCCAATGGGGCCTAAATTTCAAGGACAATAAGGAAGTAGGATTAGACACCCTGATACCCAATTGTCAGGCTCTATCTTCATTAGTTTCGGAATAATGCTCGTTTGGACTAAATTCGATCAAAAAGTTCTAGGTTCCGAATCCATTGCCTAATCCTCACCGTACGCAATCGCCGCCGTAGTTTGATTACCAACAGCATACAGCACAAAAATTCATGAAGATAGCGTCAATTGTGGCTTTCGATTTCCTTAGTGTCCTTGAAATTTGGGCACAATTGAAGTAGGGGATCCGGGAACCAGCTACTCAGTTTCAATAACCTTAAAGAATATTTTTGAAATTAATAAAGATAGTAACTTCAAACAAATGTAGAAGCTTCAAAATTTGGCACATGGGTGTTCTTTTGTATTTTCTGTGGGTCCTCCTAGTTTTGAATCAATTGGAGTGGTGGTTCAGTACCTCTCTTAGACCCCCCTAAGGTTTAAAAGATTATCACCGAAATTAATAAAAATAGTAACTTAAAATTAAGGTAAAACGTTCCAATTGTGTACAAGGGTTAACTAGTATTGAAAGTATGACGGGAATGCATATGGGCGAAATTAGCCCATGGGTTCGGATTGTGGACCTTTAAATCTGTCTAATGGCTTACTGAAAAAATCACGATATCTCAACAACTAATGACATATTTTGCCTTTATAAGCTTTTCTAATAGATAAATAAATAAACTGTATTAAATATATTATGCTTTGATTAGCTTGTTATCACAAAATTTAAAAATTCAAATTTTTCCACTTTTGTTATTATATTAAAATAAATATATTTTTGCATTTAATGCAAGTTTTTTTGATTTATAATATTTTTAAATAGATAAATTATTAAGAATTTGTAATATTTTGAATAGATAAAGTAATTAGGAAATGTTTTTAGTAATATAAAGTTAATTTGGTTAGTTGTGTCTTACGATCAAACTAATAACAGCTTTTATGGTTTTAAAATGACTAATGGATATTCCATTAAATTTGAACCATATAGGTGTAGAGCATTTCTAAGTCGGTTACATCGACTGACTGTTTCTTTACTTGTTGAATTATTACCATAGGTAATATATAATTAAGAAATTGTGTACGATACTTAAATTGTAAAGTTTATTATACCTGTATATAGGCAAAGGGTATAATAAATTTGCCATTACGTTTGTGATGCAGAGAAAGAAGGGAGGTAGATATAGACTCATGTGTATGGATCGGTTCAGAATCGAAAAAAAATTGATTTAGCTATGTATGTCCGTTCTTCCGTCCGCACGATAACTGCCAAACTAAAGGAGCTAGGATCTTGAAATTTTTGCAAATTCTTTTTTTTTGTAATAGCCGTCATCATAGCCGTATCCATAAGTCATTTTAACAATATAAAAGCTGTTATTAATTTGATCGTAAGACATAGCAAACCAAACTAACTTTATAATACTAAAAGCATTTTCTAATTACACTATCTATTAAAAAATATTACAAATTCTTACTAATTTATCTATTTAAAAATATTAAAAAACAAACAAACTTGAAATAAATGAAAATATATTTATTCCAATTCAATTACAAAATGAAAAAATTCTAATTATTAAATTTTGTGATAAAAAGATAATCAAAGCATAATATATTTAATAATCCAAATTTTTAAAAATTGCAATTATTTTAAATGGTTAGTTTATATACCTAATTGAAAAGCTTGCAAACGCAAAATATGCAATAAATGTATTTCTAAAATACAATTACAAATTTAGACCTTTTCATATAATTCATTTAAATATTCAAATAAATTTTACATAAATGCAGCAAGTACCTTTGAATATAGCTGAACCACTACAATTCAGTCTAGATTTCGGAAACACATAGGACATAGGAAATATATTCTTTGGCTTTGAAATTAAACCCAACCAGAACCAATTCCCATGGTACTTTCATTACTAGTAACCTAGAGTTTAAATTTCATCAAAATACCGGCATTATTTTTTGAGTTATGGTGTTTTTTAAGAAATATGTTTGTTAGTCAAGGGTTGAACTTGTCAAGGGTTCCAGAACCCCATACCATGGTACGATTTCGCCCATATGCAGTTCCGTCATACTTTCAATACTAGTTAACCCTTGTATATACTTGGAACGTTCTTTCTTAATTTTAAGTTGCTAGTTTTATTAATTTCGATGACAAGCTTTTACACATTTGGGGGTCTAAGAGAGGTCCTGAACCACCACTCTAAATGATCCCAAATTAGGGGGCACGGAAGAAATAGTAAAGAACACCCTGGGCCAAATTTGAAGCTTCTACATTTGTTTCAAGTTACTTTTTTTATTAATTTCGAAAATATGCTTTAAGGTCCTCGGAACTGAGTGCCTGGTGCCCGACCCACTAGTCCAATGGGGCCCAAATTTCAAAGACACTTACGCAATAGGAAGGGACACCCTGATACCAAATTTGGAGGTTATATCTTCATTGTTTTCGGAATTACGCTAGTTTGGCCTAAATTCGATCAAAAAGTTCTCAGTTCCAAACCTATTGTCCAATCCTCACCGTACGTAGTCACCGCCGTAGCTTCATTACCAATAACCTACAGCACAAATTTCATGAAGATAGCCTCATTAGTTGTTGAGTTATCGTGATTTTTAATATATGTTCATTATCCCTGACACCGACTAAAAGATCCAAAATCCGAACCGATGGGCTGATTTCGCCCTTATACAGCCCGCGCTTTACTTATAGTACTAGTTAACCCTTCTGCTGGACTTTGGAAAAACACAGTAAGTGATTTTTTTTTTATTTGACTTTTATATAGGACTGCACTCGCTGTGTTTTTCTCTTTATTTCTATATAGTCGCCGTTGTAATCACTTAATAAAACCTGAGATATAAACATGTCCAAACACAGTAACTGCCCAAACTATATAGGTGACACCACGAAAAAACACAGTAAACGAAAATTCCAAGGAAAAACACAGTAACTGACTCTCAGTTACTGCGTTTTTCTATGGTTTTTTTTAAATTACAATTTTTTGAATTTTTCAACGGCTTTTTTGATACATATTTTTTTGTTTTTTATTTTTTTTGTTTTGTATTTGTTTGTTTTTGTTTTATACGCACTTGTTTTTTTTTGTTCGGAGATTTAAAGTTAGTTATATTTTGTTGAAATCATAACAATCTATCATTAGTTCGTTTAAAATATTAAAAGAGTGAATATAAAAATTTAATTGTTAAAAAAAATTAATTTGATAATATGGAAAGTATAAGTAAAAGAAGCAAAAAATTAGTAAAATTAGCTTTGACGGCACGACAAAATGTAGTAAGTAGTTTTTAAAAATATTAAAATGTAGGTTTTTAAATTATGTAAATTTCATTTCTAAAGTTGAATGCACCAATCGATGAGTACAATAATAATAGGGATGAACCTGAATGTGACAAAGATGACACTTCGACTTCATCGAAAAATTCTGAGCAATATGTGTGTAGCTAAAATTGTTTTATTAAAATTATCAGCGTATTATTTTTAAATCTATAAAAATTTCTTTGAAGGTTCAAGATGATCCATTAGGCCAGAACTCAAACAAGAAAAAGAAATTGATTTCTGAAAAAGAAAAAATAAAAAGAGACAGGAAAAAACATCCAATTTTAAATAAATGTGAGGGTAAATGTAGAAGAGATTGTAATAAATTTACGGATGAAGACCGGCATGAAATTTGGCGAACTTTTTGGTCAATTGGTTACTCAAGTAGAAGGATTTGGATGATGAAGTATATAAAGTTAGTACCAGTAAGGAAACGTTTAAATAAAGTTACAAAAGAAAAATCCCAATCTCGGTTATATTTTTTACCACATAAAGTTCTAGGAGAAATATCAGTTTGCCAGCTAACATTTTTGAGAACTTTGGGATACACGAATGATTCGGTATTAACGGCATTAGTACAGGCAATAAAAAGAAATGCTAGTGGATTGGTAATAAAAGATAATAGAGGATCAAAACCAAAAGCAAAAGTAGACCGTGATCTTATACTGCAACATATTGAAACATATCATCCGTGTGTCAGTCATTACCGGAGACAAAATGCTCCAAATGTACGATATTTACCCAGAGAATTAACTGTAAAGGATATGTACCAAGATTTTAGAAGAAAATATCCTCATACCTGCCAAATAGAGGTATATAGAAAACATTTTAGAGATATGAACATTTCTTTTAAACCACCAAAAACAGATATATGTGAAGAGTGTAATAAGTTGAAGGAACAACTACGGGAAAATGAAAACGATAATTTAGTAACTGAAAAGCTCAAGCAACATCAATTAAAGGCAAAACAAGCTAAAGAAGAGTATGATATGGATTCCAAAATATCAGAAATTTCCGAAAAACCTTTTGATGAATCTCCATTATTTTCTGATATGCGCATATTTTCAATGGACATTCAAAAGATAATATTATTACCAATTATGCCGCAAGTAAAACAAAATTTCTTCATAAGCAAATTAGTTACTTTCAACGAAACATTTGCAACTCTCAATAAAAACAGTATACGTAAGAGCTATTGTATTATGTGGCACGAAGCTTTGGCGGGACGCAAAGCTGAAAATCTGGTTGACCCTATTTTAAAAGTTTTTTCACAAGAGCGTGATGCAAAAAGATTTATCTTTTGGGCTGACAATTGCTGCGCCCAAAATAAAATTGGTTTTTATTTTCGGCTTTGATTAGCATCGTTAATTCGAACGATGGTCCGGATGAGATCACTATAAAATTTCTAACAAAAGGACATACACATATGACGGCGGATGGTGTTCATGGAAACATAGAAACAAAAATTAAAAGAAAGGTTAATATATATGATTTTAGAGAAATGGTAGAACTTGTTGAAAGTGCTAGGAGCAATTTACAAGTCTTAGAACTCATAACATTTAGCTTATGGAAAAATGAAAAAAAAAACTTTGCCAAAAAATCTGTGGTAAACCAAAACAATTTATATTTACATTCAGTTGTAGCAGTACAATTTAAAAAAGGAATGAAAGAAATGGGATTTAAACTGAATTTTGGAGAAGATTTCCAATATTTAGATTTTATAAAAAAGAAAACCAAAATTCCCAATAAACCAGCAGTAATCCCAAATCGTGGGATCAGTTCTGCAAAAAAAAAATAGGATTTTAAAAGAACTTGGTCCATTTATGCCACCAAACAGAAAATCATTTTGGCAAAATGTTCCAACTACTGCAGAATCAAATGATTTAGTTTCATCAGATCAAATTGAGGATTTATTGTTGGAATTATAGTTTATTTAGTTTTACAAAGATTTATTTATACTTTTAAATTTTTTCACGAAGAATTTATTTATTTTTTTTCATAAACTGTCAAACTATTATCATTATATGAATTTAATTTAATTTTTCATTAAACAATTATTATTTTTATTATTATTATATTTATTATTTTAATAAGAATAAAAAAATATCTTTTCTTTCCAAAAATAAAAGAAAAAATTTAATATATATAACTTAAAACTTTAATATTTTATTTGACAAAAGAAAAATTACTTTGACAGTATTTCAAAACAATCATTTGTTACTGTCAGTGCATTTACTGTGCTTTGATTAAATTTGTTACCACAAAATAAGCATTCGATCACCAATTTAAAACAAAGTAAGTGCACTTGCTGTGTTTTGATTAAATTTTTTACCACAAAAAAAAAACATTCGGTCACCAATGTAAAACAAAGTAAGAGCACTTACTGTGTTTTGAGTTAGCAAATTTTTACAAACTGGAATCGTTCAAAAATTGTATAACAAAGTTAGCTTTGCCTACCTAATTTTTTTTGAAGTTAAAGGAATTTTGAAAACGTAGTTTGAAAGTAGATTTTCCATTGAATAACAACGTTTAGTTCTTTTATTGATACCACAGAAACTTTTTTAAGGCTTTGATTTTTCGCAAAAATTCACATTACTCAAAAATAACTATACTGCTGTTACTGTGTTTTTCCAAAGTCCAGCAGCCTTGTACACAATTTAAACGGTCTATCTTAATTTTAAGTAACTATTAGTAATTTTGATTATAAGCTTTTAAAATTTTGGAGGTCTGAGAGGGGTACTGAACCACCACTCCAATTGATCCCAAATTAAGGGAACACGCAAGAGATAATAAAGAACACCCTTGTGGCAAATTGGAAGCTTCTACATTTTTTCAAGTTGTTATCTTTATTAATTTTAAAGATATGCTTTAAGGTCTTCGGAAATGTGTGGCTGGTCCTCGACCCAGTGGTCCAATGGGACCCAAATTCCCAAGACACTTAGGAGATAAGAGGGGACACCCTGATACCAAATTTGGAGGTTCTATCTTCATTGGTTTCGGAATTATGCTCGTTTGGCCTAAATTCGATCAAAAAGTTCTAGGTTCCGAACGCATGGTCCAATCCCGACCTTACGGAATCCCCGAAGTAGTTTCATTACTAGTAACCTACAGCACAAATTTTATGAAGAAAGCGTCATTAGTTGTTGAGTTATCGTGATTTTTTATATATGTTCGTTAGCCCTTCGATCGATTAAAAGGTCCAGAATCCGAACCCATGGGCCGATTTCGCCCATATGCAATCCCCGCCGTACTTTCAGTCCTAGTAACCTACAGTTAAAATTTCATCGCGATAGCTCCATTATTTTTTGAGTTATCGTGCCTGGCTATAGACGGACATGGCTATATCGACTCAGGCGGTCACGCTGATCACAAATATATATACTTTTCCATATCTAGCTCGCTTCCTTTAGGTGGTTACAAACACCATACCAAAGTTAATATACCCCTTTACCTATTCTATAGGTGTAGGGTATAAAAATACATTTATTGCATATTTTGCGTTTATAAGCTTTTCGATAGGTACATAAACTATCAATTTATAATAATTACAATTTTGAAAATTTTTTATTATTAAATACATGGCTATATCGACTCAGGCGGTCACGCTGATCACAAATATATATACTTTTCCATATCTAGCTCGCTTCCTTTAGGTGGTTACAAACACCATACCAAAGTTAATATACCCCTTTACCTATTCTATAGGTGTAGGGTATAAAAATACATTTATTGCATATTTTGCGTTTATAAGCTTTTCGATAGGTACATAAACAATCAATTTATAATAATTACAATTTTGAAAAATTTTTATTATTAAATATATTAGATATTTATCACAAAAAGTGAAAAAAGTTTTCAAGTTTTTTTGTTTTCTAATATTTTTATATCGATAAATTAGTAAGAATTTGTAACATTTTTTTATAGATAGTCTAATTAGAAGAAAATATTTTTAATTTGGTTAGCGATGTTTTACGACCAAACTAATAACAGCTTTTATTGTTTTAAAAAGATTTATGGACTTCCCATTAAATTTGATCCAAATAGGTATAGGAAATTTCTAAGTCGGTTGAACCGACTGGCTGTTTCTTTACTTATTTAAATTAAATTTTGTTTCTTAAAGAAAGTTAACCTTTTAAGAACTGTCGAATACTTTTTATACCCTAAACCTATAGAATAGTTAAAGGGGTATATTAGCTTTGGTATGGTGTTTGTAACCACCTAAAGGAAGCGAGCTAGATGTTGGTAAGTATATATTATAATTATTTATTATCAGCGTGCCCTCTTGAATCGATATAGCCTTTTCGTCCGTCCGCCCGTAGACACGATAACTCAAAAAATAATGGAGCTGTTTTGATGAAATTTGAACTGTAGGTTACTAGGACGGAAAGAACGGCGGGGATTGTAAATGGGCAAGCCCATTGGTTCGGATTCTGGACATTTTAATCGTTCCAAGGGGTAACGAACTTATATAGAAAAAAAACGATAACTCAACAATTATTGACTCTTCATCTTCATCAAATTTGTCCTGTAGGTTACTAGTAATGAAACTGCAACGGGGATTGCGTACGGCCGAGATTGAATGATGGGTTCGGAATGTAGAACTTTTTCATCGAATTTAGGTCAAATGACCATAATTCCGAAATCAATAGAGATCGAAGCTCCAAATTTAGTATCAAGGTGTCCATTCCTATTTCCTAGTGTCCTTAAAATTTGGGCCTCTTTGGAGTAGTGGGTCGGGACCAGCCACACATTTCCGAAGGCTTTAATGTCTAAAATTAATAATGATAGCAACTTGAAACAAATGCAGAAGCTTCAAATTTGTCACAAGAATGTTCTTTACTATTATTGTGGCCTCCTAATTTGGGATCAATTGATGAGGTTGTTTAGTACCCCTTTTAGACCTCCCAAGTTTTAAAAGCTTATAATCGAAATTACTAAAAATAGTAACTTAAAATTAAGATAGAACGTTGCATTTGTGTACAAGGGTTAACTAGTATTTAAAGTACAGCGCGAACTGCATATGGGCGAAATCGTACTATGGTTTCGGAATCTGGAACCTTTTAAAAACACAAAGGCTAATAAACATATACCATATAAACAGCATAACTCAAAACATGATGCCGCTTTTTAGATCAAATTTAAACTCTAGGTTACTAGTAGTTGAAGTACCATGGGAATTGGTTCTGGTTGAGTTTGGTCAATGAGTTCGAATTTTAAAGGTTTTATCCAAAAATATTACAAATTCTTACTAATTTATTTATTTAAAAATATTAAATAAATCAAATAAATTAAAAAAACTAGATTAAATGAAAATGTAAGTTAGCAACGTGTCAAATTACCTAATTGCACATTTAAATTTTGTTCCCACAGGCCTACCACTATATAATTATCTTCACACCAAAAAGCGTTTACATAATTTTCACCGTTTTTTTACTATATAAATTATTTACTCACCAAAAACGCTCACTTAGCGTTTACTTAATTCCCATCAGAACAAAATCACGTGAACCAACATGTGTTTAAATTTGTATATAAGTCAATGTATTTTAGAATAAATTTTAGTCTTAATTAGAATACGAAATTAATTGTACCATCAAATTTTATTATCGGTAATAAATCAAATTGTAATTGTATAAAAAATTTAGGTAAATAAAATAATTTTTTTTTTATATAAATAATAATCACGATTTGCTAACTGACGCCCGAGCAACTATAAAGAAGTCTATTTACGAAATATTGTGGATATCCGGAAAAAAAGCAGACCGTAAAAGTTCTCAAGCAAGAACTCTAAAAAAACGAAAAAACTTTGGCGTGTTGTATCTCGTACCATTAGTAGGGTGTTCACGAAAAATAAAAGAGAACGCCTAAAAAGGATATTACGAAACAACCTCTGGAGTAAAAACCGATCAGACCAGACTCAGAAAATGAAAACAACCGTTTTGTTCCTGTAAGTGTTTTTTTTATACCTACCTACGTAGAAAAACTAAAATTGAGGGAATTAAACGAGTAAAAATTTAAACAAACCTTAACGGTTCTCAAATTAATTAAATAATATAATATAATTAAATTAGAAATAAATAAAATAAATAAAAAAAGAATAATATAAAAAAATACGAATAATAGAAACAGAAAATAATTTAATTAAAATAATAATTTATCAATAAAATCGAAAAATTTTTAAATTGAAAATAATAAAAAATAAAAACTAAACTAAATAATTAATTAAAATATATTAAAAATTAAAAATGGAAAAACAAATGCAGGCAATCATCGATCAACATAAAGAAATTGCCGGAGTATTAAACGCCCAGATAGCTCAATGGAAAAGGCTCGACTCAAAGCTAACAGTACTGGAAACGAAGCTAAACCAACAGGTGCAAGACCAAGGCCAAGTAAAATTAACATCGCCAAGAAAAGACATAGCAAGGTTACCCGACAGCATCAAGGAATTGCAAATTTTCGACGGAAATGCAGTTCAATATGTTTCATGGGTCCACAACGTGGAAAGCATCCTACTTGATTACGATTTAGTGGAGGACAAACCAATTTATAGACCGATTCTCTAAGAAATTAGAGGGAAAGTTAGAGGAAGCGCTGACGCTGCTTTGATATCATATAACATATTTGACGATAACTATATTTGACATATGAGCACACTCACTCAGCGAAGATCTACAATCGACGAATTTTACGCCCATCAATTCACGTTAATAATTAACAAAGTGAAAACTGAAAATTACTCACGAGAAACAATTCAGGTTCTAGTAGAATCACAAGAAATCGAGCTCTAGATGTTTTTGTTAGAAGAGTGAACGGAGAACTCTCAAAATACTTAATGCTGCTAAAACAACAAACGCTTCCAGAAGCATATTCAACATACTTAAAGCTTCAAAATTATAACTGCAGAAGCTACACCTTATCCAGCATCAAAGACCATCTGTACCTCCACCAAGACCTCCTAAACCTTTGGAAAAAATGGAAGTCGATCAATCCATGCAAACACGTCAATTGGATTACATGAATAGACCTACAAACTATAATGATGGGAAAATTTTCCGAAAAATTAGGAAACAACTCTTTTTTGGAATTATTCGTTTTGCCAGGACTCACAACCTTTGACGGAATAATAGGCGACGACACATTAAAAAATCTTCATGCTATAATCGACAGAAAAAACAACATCTTGAAAGTCGATCCTGACATCCAAATACCATTGAAGGCTAAGTGTCAGCTCACGTGAATGACATCAAAATAGAAGAAAATTTATCAACCGAAACCAGGGAAGAAATTTTAGCAATCATAACCCGGCATTAAAAAAATATTTGGACCAATAAATAATAAAGAAATAATTGACACGGAAGGGAAGGCAAAAATCAAAACAACAACTGAAGAGCTCATATATACAAAGTCATACCCATATCCTGCTAACATGTGGAGGGAAGTCGAAGATCAAGTCAAAAAACTGCTAGACGATGGAATAATACAATCATCCAAAACTCCGTACAACTTGCCAATCTGGATCGTGGGAAAAAGCCAGATTCATCAGAAAATAAAAAATATCGGATGGTCATTGACTTTGAAAGGTTAAACGCAGTAACAACCACCGACACGTATCCGATCCCGGACATTTCTAGCACACTAGCAAGTTTAGGAGAAGCAAAATTTTTTACAACGATTGACCTTACATCAGGATTTCATCAAATAATGATGAAGAAGGAAGACATTCCAAAAACAGCTTTTTCTACAATGAACGGCAAGAACGAATTTCTAAGACTTCCGTTCGGACTAAGGAATGCACCATCGTATGATAGACGATGTTCTCAAAGATCAGATAGGTAAAACCTGCTATGTATACATCGATGACCTCATTATATTTGGAAGAAAAAAATAAGAACACCTCAAAAACATCGAAACAGTATTTTCACGATTGGAAAAAGCTAATCTAAGGGTGAACCTAACCAGAGGGAAAAACGCTCAAATTAAAGCAAATATGTCGAAAAAAGATAATATAAAACTAAACAAGGAAGAACTTAAAGCGTTTAACAATCTAAAAAAGCTCCTATCATCTTCTGAAATATTGATATTTCCGAATTTCGAAAAACCCTTCATACTCATTACAGACGCTTCGGATAAAGCTATTGGAGCAGTATTGTCACAGGGAGAAATCGGCAAGGATAAATCAATAACTTTTATCTCCAGGACTTTGAATAGCAAAGAAGAAAATTTCGCCACGAATGAGAAGAAAATGTTGGCGATAGTTTGGTCACTGGATAATCCACGAAATTATCTTTATGGTGCAGGAAAAATTAAAATTCTGACAGACCATCAGCCACTAACATTTTCACTAGGAAACCGTAAGCCAGGGAAAACAAATTTAGAGCAGATGCTCTATCTAGATTGCCAACCGAAATAAACAACCTCACCCAAAGGTCTACGGACACAGCAAATAGTCCACACGAAAATATCGAAACGGAAACAGAAAGCATTCCAGATGAAGACAATTTATTACACACAGTGTATAGCGCAGACGAGGACGGTACAAGCTTAATTCCTCATTGCAAAGCTCCAATCAACGTGTTCTTAAATCAGATAATCATAAGGCACGGAAAAGACGAATATAATATACGAACAACCACATGCAATATATCATAGGCACTATGTGGACGTACCAGAAATGAATCAAGGTATCCTAAAAATAATATTGAAGGAGAAACTGAATCCAGGGGTAATCAACGGCATCAAGATTTCTGAGAATATCTACAAAGTGTTTTTAAGGATCGTTTTAGCAAATATAAAATGCGAATTACACAAAAAATAGTAGAAGATGTCACACTAGAAGACAAGAAATTTACGATCATCGAAAAAGAACACAGAAAAGCACACAGAAACACCAATGAAAACCGGATGCAAATACTGGACAAGTACTATTTCCCACATATGACTAGTAAAATCAAGACATTTATCAAAACTTGCGAAATTTGTAACAGCAGCAAGTACGACAGGCGGCCAAATAAACCGGAATTACAAAAAAACTCCTATTCCGAAATTCCCAACGCAAATACTTCACATGAATTTAATGGAAATATAAGGAGAAAGGTATATAACATGTATCTACTAATTTTTTCACGCTCAGTTTTGCATTTAAGAGATAAAATAACGAAAGTCCTACATTATTTTACAGTTCCCGAAATGATAGTGATTGACAATGAGCGAAGCTTCATGAGTCTCATCACATTAAATTACATTAAAGCACTTGGCATTACAGTCTATAACACACCGTCGCAGAAGAGCGAAGTTAATGGAAGTATCGAGAGAGCACACTCAACAATAATAGAACTAGTAACGTGCCTCAGCAAGGAGTATCAAGACCTTTCGCAAAAGGAAATTATATACTTGGCAGTCGATCGATACAACAATACAATACATTCTGTGACAAAGACTAAACCAAGTGACATATTCTTTGGGAGATCCAGTAAATTCAAGTATCAGGATTTATTAGTAGCCAGCTAATGGAAAAAATTAGTAACAAACTGAGCACCCGCATTGAGAAAAACCAACAGTCAAAATTGAAAAGGGAAAATGAAAAAAGAAATACACCCAAAGATTACCAAAATGGCCAATTAATTTACGTGCGATATAAGCAAATTAAAGCAAAGCACAAGCCAATATATAAAAAAGAAACAGTTATGAAAAATAATAAAGTTACAATAACTACAACATCCGGGAAAAAAATCCATAAATCCCTCCTGGGACATCATTGTAAAGAGCCAAAGCGAACTAATCGTTAACAAAAATCAACAATACAGTATCAACCGTGAGATAATGAAAGTTACAAGTGAAGTGATAAGGAGATACAACGTTATTCTCAAGCAAGTGAATAGAATGGACCAACAACTCGAGCAAATTACCTTCAACAAGCTCGGCATTATAAATATATAAAACGCTGAACGAAATCGTATTAGCAGCCGAAAGTAATTGTCAACACAAACTTACTTAGTAGAGCAGACATCCAAAAAATATTTAAGGAGACAGAAACATTACCATATAACAATGAAATTGAAGCCATAGAGTATGCACAGCCAAAATCCCTAACGAATGGAAATACAATTCTGTATATCCTTTCACTACCAAAAACCAGCAACCAACAGTATGATTACATTGTAGCAAGATCAACAATCAGAAACTCAAAACAAATACATCTTGAATACGAAGAATTATTTGTCAAAGACAATATCTATGGTATACTAGGAAAATGCGACACCATGAACAATATATCCATATGCGAAAAAAGTAAACCTAGGAAACTTGAAAAAGAACATTGTATATCTCAACTTCTAAAAGGCAAAAGCGCTAAATGCAACCTTCAGTTCAACAAGGAAGAAATAGTCAAAGCTATACATGAAAATACAATTTTTCTTTCCAATTTTAATGTAGCGTTATCAAGCGGAAACATCAGCAGACAACTTAGCGGGATACAACACTATAATGACCCAGTGGAAATCAAGGGACAAACCTTCGTAAACAGAATAGTAACTTCTTCACAAGTTTTACCAGCCATCTTTCAAACAAACGTTACAACAGGCAATATGAAACTGAACCTGGACTACATTCACAACCTACAACTTAACAACACACATCATATTCAGAATCATATTCAGAACCTTGCAAACGATAAAATCTCGTTATCAGCAAATATTGTCATCATTCTGATTATCATCATAGTCGTTATCTTCACAGTATCCAAAAAAATCAAAAAAAAGTCAAATCAGCTACCAAAGAAACCAACTCGGACATTAAAACAACCAAACCTCCAACCATCAAACCACTGGAATTCACAACAACCGACCTACGAGACGCAGATCTTTAAAGGGGGGAAGAGTTAACAACGTGTCAAATTAACTAATTGCACATTTACATTTTGTTCCCACAGGCCTAACACCATATAATTATTTTCTCACCAAAAAACGCTTACGCAGCACAATTATACCCGTATGACTATATAGTCAAAGGGTATAATAAATTTGCCATTACGTTTGTTACGCAGAGAAGGAGGGGGGGTAGATATAGACTCAAGTGTATGGATCGGATCAGAATCGAAAAAAAAATCGATTTAGCTATGTATGTCCGTCCGTCCGTCCTTGAAATTTTCGAAACGAAATTTTCGCAAATTCGTTTTTTGCAATAGCCGTCATCGCTATTTAAATCCAGCCATTTTAGTCCATGGGTTCGGGTGGCTGCCATACAACTTCTCTTTTTATATGAGTATTTCTCTGTACCTATTACAGCTACGTGTCTAAAATTTTGGCAAAAGTAGCTTAATTTTATGGCCAAAGTTTCTGCAAAATTTGGTTGGTCTATTGCAGTGAGTTCGGTAGCTGCCATACACGTTCTTCTTTTATATGAGCATTACTCTATAACTATTAAAGCTGGGTGTCTGAAATTTTTCCAAAAATAGTTTAGTGTAATGGCCAAAGCTACTGCAAAATTTGGTTGTTCTACTGCAAAGGGTTCGAGTAGCTGCCATACAACTTCTTATTTTATATGAGCATTACTCTATACCTATTGAAATTGGGTGTCTGAAATTTTGCCAAAAATAGTTTAGTGCACTGGCCAAAGTTACTGCAAAATTTGGTTGGTCTACTGCAGAGGATTCAACTACCTGCCATACAACTCCTTCTTTTATATCAGCATTATATTTTACCTAATACAGCTGATATGTTTGAAATTTTGCCAAAAGTAATTAATGTTTATAATAATAATGATATAATGTTTATATAACGGTCATACGGGTATCCCAGAGTTGACACAGTCTACTCTACTACACTCTTCCTCGTTTTCTTTTAATTTTAAAAGTCTACATAATTTTCACCGCTTTTTTACTATATAAATTATTTTTTCACCAAAACCGCTCACTTAGCGTTTACTTAATTCCCATCAGTTTAGAATAAATTTTAGTCTTAATTAGAATACGAAATTAATTGTACCATCTAATTTTATAATAGGTAATAAATCAAATTGTAATTGTATAAAAAATTTAAGTAAATAAAATAAATTTTTTTTATATAAATCATAATCACGATTTGATAACTTGGCTTACAAAAGTGAAAAAATTTTAATTATTAAATTTTATGATAAAAAACTAATCAAAGCATAATATATTGAATAATTAAAATTTTTCAAAATTGTAATTATTTTAAATTGTTCGTTTATGTACCTATTAGAAAATATTATAAGCGCAAATCTATCAAAAACTTCGAAAATTGGAAATCATTGACCAAACTCGATCAGAACCAATTCCCATGGTACTTCAATTACTATTAACCTAGAATTTAAATTTCATCTAAAAAGCGGCATCATGTTTTGAGTTATGCTGCTTTTAAGGTATATGTTTGTTAGCCCTTGTATTTGTAAAGGTTCTAGAACCCGAAACCTAATAAAATCTTTATTATTTTCGAAAATATGCTTTAAGTTCTTCGAAAATTAGTGGCTGGTCCCCGACCCACTATTTCAATTCGGCCCAAATTTCAAGGACAATAAGGAAATCGAAAGCGACCCCTGATACCAAATTTGGAGGTTCAATCTTCATTGGTTTCGGAATTATGCTAGTTTGGCCTAAATTCGATTAAAAAGTTCTAGGTTCCGAACCCATTCAGTCCAATATCGAACGTACGCTCTCCCCGATGTAGCTTAATTACTAACCTACAGTTCGTTAGCCCTGAAACCGATTAAAAGGTCCAGAATCTGTAACCATGTGCTGATTTCGCCCATATGCAGTCCGCGCTGTATTTAAAATACAAGTTAACCTTTGTACACAAATTGAACGTTCTATCTTAATTTTAAGTTACTACTTTTAATAATTTTGATTGTCAGCTTTTTAAATTTGGGAGGTCTAAAATAGGTACTGAACCGCCACTACAATTGATCCTAAATTAGGCGGACACGTAAGAAATAATAAAGAACACCCCCTTGTGCCAAATTTGAATCTTTTACATTTATCCAAGTTGCTATCTTTATTTATTTTAAAGAAATGCTTTAAGGTCTTCGGAAATGTGTGGCTGGTCCATGATCCACTACTCCAATGGGGCTCAAATTTCAAGAACAGTAAGAAAATAAGAAAGGACACCCTGATACCAAATTTGGAGATTCTATCTTCCTTGGTTTCGCAATTATGCTCGTTTGGCCTAAATTCGATCAAAAAGTTCGAGGTTCTGAACCCATGGTCCAATCTCGAACGTACGCAAACGCCGCTTTAACTTCATTACTAGTAACCTGCAGCACAAATTTGATGAAAATAGCGTCATTAGTTGCTGAGTTATCGTGAATTTTTATATATGTTCGTTAGCCCTTGAACCGAGTAAAAGGTCCAGAATCCGATCCAATGGGCCGATTTAGCCCAATTGCAATCCCTAAATGCTACTCTAACAAAAATGTAAGAAATTTGTGTGTACCTTTTCACAATTTTATAAACTGTCTCGTCAGATAAAAAAAGTTGTTTCTGCAGGCATTGTTTGAAATTTTAGAGGAGTGCAGATTTTTATTTAAACAAGTAAAGGAAGAGTCAGTCGGTGCAACCGACTTAGAAATACCCTACACCTATTTGATCTTAAGACATGGCTAACCAAATTAATTTTATAGTACTAAAAATATTTTCTAATTACTTTATCTATTTAAAAATATTACAAATTCCTACTAATTTATCTATTTAAAAATATAAAAAAACAAAAAAACTTGAAATAAATGAAAATATATTTATTTCAATTCAATTACAAAAGTTAATAAATTTTAATTATTAAACTTTGTGATAAAAAGCTAATCAAAGCATAATATATTAAATAAATAAATTTTTTCAAAATTGCAATTATATTTAACTGTTCGTTTATGTACCTATTAGAAATATTTTCTAATTACTTTATATACTTATTTAAAAATATTAAAAAAAAAAAAAAACTTGAAATAAATGAAAATATATTTATTTCAATTCAATTACAAAAGTTAAAAAATTTTAATTATTAAACTTTATGATAAAAAGCTAATCAAAGCATAATATATTAAATAAAAAATTTTTTCAAAATTGCAATTATATTAAATTGTTCGTTTATGTACCTATTAGAAAATATTATAAGCGCAAATCTATCAAAAGCTTCAAAAATTGGAAATCATTGACCAAACTCGACCAGAACCAATTCCCATGGTACTTCACCTACGGCGGTGATTGCGTACGGTGAGGATTAGGCAATGGGTTCGGAACTTAGAACATTTTGATCGAATTTAGGCCAAACTAGCATAATTCTGAAACCAATGAAGATAGGACCTGCGAAGAACGTTCCATTTGTGTACAAGGGTTAACTAGTATTTACACCTATACCCTACACCTATTTGGTTCAAATTAAATGGGAAAACCATAAGTCATTTTAAAGCCATAAAAGCTGATATTAGTTTGATCGTAAGACGTAGATAACTAAATTAACTTTAGAATACTAAAAACATTTTCTAATTACTTTTCTAATTTATTTACAAATTTTTACTAATTTATCTATTTAAAAATATTAAAAAACAAAAAAAACTTGAATTAAATGAAAATATATTTATTTAAATTCAATTACTAAAGTGAACAAATTTGAATTATTAAATTTTGTGATAAAAAGCTAATCCAAGCATAATATATTTAATAATAAAATTTTTCAAAATTGTAATTATTTTAAATTGATTGTTTATGTACCTATTAGAAAATATGCAACAAATGTATTTCTAAAATATAATTACAAATTCAGAACTTTTCATATAGTTCATTTAAATATAACAATAAATTTTACATAAATGCAGCAAGTACTTTTGAATATAGCTTAAGTATTGTACACGATGCCTTAATTATATATCACCTATGGTTTTTAATTAAAAAAATATTATACTAAATATGTTTTATGGTAAAATTCTTAGCCTTTTAAAAATATAAAAGTGTTAAATGAAAACGGAAATAGGAAAGAACCGTCGTGTATCAAATTTAAGGTTTCTATCTTCATGAATTTCGAATATAAGCTTTTTAATTTTGGGATTTCCTAGGAGGCACCTGAACCACGACTAGAACTAAGTCTAAATTTCGGGGACACATAGGAAATGGGAAATACATTCTTTGGCTTTGTAATAGGCTCGTTTGGCCTCAGATCGATCAAAAACTTCTAGAATCCGAACTCATTGTCCGAACTCGACCAGAACCAATTCCCATTGTACTATCATTAGTATCACCAGTAACCTAGAGTTTAAATTTATCAGCAGCGTTATTTTCTGAGTTATGCTGTTTTTAAGATATATGTTCTTTAGCTCTTGAATTTTTCAAAGGTTCCAGAACCCGAAACCATGGTACGATTTTGCCCATATGCAGTACCCGTCATACTTTCAATACTAATTAACTCTTATACACAATTGGGACGTTCTATCCTTATTTTAAGTTACTATTTTGATTAATTTCTATGATAAGCTTTTAAACCTTGAAGGGTCTAAGAGGGGTACTGAACCACCACTCTGATTGATCCAAAATTAGAAAAACCGTACAGGAAATAGTAAAGAGCACCCATGTGTCAAATTTGAAACTTCTATATTTATTTTAAGTTACTATCTTTATTAATTTCGAAAATATGCTTAAGGTCTTCGGAACTGTGTGGCTGGTCCTCAACCCTAATATTTTAAAAATATTAAAAAAAAAAAAAAACTTGAAATAAATGAAAATATATTTATTTCAATTCAATTACAAAAGTTAAAAAATTTTAATTATTAAACTTTATGATAAAAAGCTAATCAAAGCATAATATATTAAATAAAAAATTTTTTCAAAATTGCAATTATATTAAATTGTTCGTTTATGTACCTATTAGAAAATATTATAAGCGCAAATCTATCAAAAGCTTCAAAAATTGGAAATCATTGACCAAACTCGACCAGAACCAATTCCCATGGTACTTCAACTACGGCGGTGATTGCGTACGGTGAGGATTAGGCAATGGGTTCGGAACTTAGAACATTTTGATCGAATTTAGGCCAAACTAGCATAATTCTGAAACCAATGAAGATAGGACCTGCGAAGAACGTTCCATTTGTGTACAAGGGTTAACTAGTATTTACACCTATACCCTACACCTATTTGGTTCAAATTAAATGGGAAAACCATAAGTCATTTTAAAGCCATAAAAGCTGATATTAGTTTGATCGTAAGACGTAGATAACTAAATTAACTTTAGAATACTAAAAACATTTTCTAATTACTTTTCTAATTTATTTACAAATTTTTACTAATTTATCTATTTAAAAATATTAAAAAACAAAAAAAACTTGAATTAAATGAAAATATATTTATTTAAATTCAATTACTAAAGTGAACAAATTTGAATTATTAAATTTTGTGATAAAAAGCTAATCCAAGCATAATATATTTAATAATAAAATTTTTCAAAATTGTAATTATTTTAAATTGATTGTTTATGTACCTATTAGAAAATATGCAACAAATGTATTTCTAAAATATAATTACAAATTCAGAACTTTTCATATAGTTCATTTAAATATAACAATAAATTTTACATAAATGCAGCAAGTACCTTTGAATATAGCTTAAGTATTGTACACGATGCCTTAATTATATATCACCTATGGTTTTTAATTAATAAAATATTATACTAAATATGTTTTATGGTAAAATTCTTAGCCTTTTAAAAATATAAAAGTGTTAAATGAAAACGGAAATAGGAAAGAACCCTCGTGTATCAAATTTAAGGTTTCTATCTTCATGAATTTCGAAGATAAGCTTTTTAATTTTGGGATTTCCTAGGAGGCACCTGAACCACGACTAGAACTAAGTCTAAATTTCGGGGACACATAGGAAATGGGAAATACATTCTTTGGCTTTGTAATAGGCTCGTTTGGCCTCAGATCGATCAAAAACTTCTAGAATCCGAACTCATTGTCCGAACTCGACCAGAACCAATTCCCATTGTACTATCATTAGTATCACCAGTAACCTAGAGTTTAAATTTATCAGCAGCGTTATTTTCTGAGTTATGCTGTTTTTAAGATATATGTTCTTTAGCTCTTGAATTTTTCAAAGGTTCCAGAACCCGAAACCATGGTACGATTTTGCCCATATGCAGTACCCGTCATACTTTCAATACTAATTAACTCTTATACACAATTGGGACGTTCTATCCTTATTTTAAGTTACTATTTTGATTAATTTCTATGATAAGCTTTTAAACCTTGAAGGGTCTAAGAGGGGTACTGAACCACCACTCTGATTGATCCAAAATTAGAAAAACCGTACAGGAAATAGTAAAGAGCACCCATGTGTCAAATTTGAAACTTCTATATTTATTTTAAGTTACTATCTTTATTAATTTCGAAAATATGCTTAAGGTCTTCGGAACTGTGTGGCTGGTCCTCAACCCACCACTCCAATTGATCCAAAATTAGGGGGACGCACAGGAAATAGTAAGAATTATTCATTATATTTATTCATTAGCTCTTGGACCGATTAAAAGGTCCAGAATCCGAACCCACGGACCGATTTCGCTCTTTGGCAATCGACGCCCTACTTTCAGTCCTACAGTTAAAATTTCATCAAGATAACTCCATTATTTTTTGAGTTATCGTGCCTAGGGACGAACGGACGGACATGGCTATATCGACTTAACAGGTCACGCATATATATACAAATATATATACTTTTCCATATCTAGCTCGCTTCCTATAGGTTATTATAGCCACTCAGTTTCGAAGACCTTAAAGCATATTTTCGTAATTAGTATAGATGGCAGCTTGAAACAAATGTAGAAGCTTCAAATTAGACATATGGGTGTTTTTTACTATTTAAAAGTTTTAAAAGCTTATCATCGAAATAATTAAAAATAGTAACTTAAAATTAAGATAGAACGTTCCAATTGTTTACAAGGGTTAACTAGTATTGAAAATATGACGAAAGTATGAAAGTATATTCAAGGGCTAACAAACATATATCTTAAAAACACCGTAACTCCAAATTAACTCTAAAAATAATGCCGCTATTTTGATGATATTTAAACTCTAGGTTATTAGTTATGAAAGTACCAAGGGAATTAGGTCTGGTCGAGTTTGGATAATGATTTCGGATTCTAGAAATTTTTAATCTATTTGAGGACAAAGAATATATTTCCTATGTGTCCTAGAAATTTAGACTTAAATGTAGTGGTGGTTCAAGTTGCTATCTTTATTGTACCCTAAACCTACAGAATAGGTAAAAGTGTATATTAACTTTGGTATGGTAATCAACTAAAGGAATCGAGCTACATATGGAAAAGTATATATATTTGTGATCAGCGAGACCTCCTGAGTCGATATAGCTATGCCCGTCCGCCCGTAGGCACGATAACTCAAAAAATGAGGGGGCTATCTTGATGAAATTTTAACTGTGGGTTACTAGCACGACGAGGATTGCATATTGGCGAAAGTGGCCCACGGGTTCGGATTCTGGAACTTTTAATCGGTCCAAGGGCTAACGAACATATATAAAAAATCACGATAACTCAACAACTAATGACGCTATCATGTTCTGTAGGGTATTGGTAATCAAACTACGGCGGCGATTGCGTACGGCGAGGATTCGAGAATGGGCTCGGAACTTAGAACTTTTTGATTAAATTTAGGCCAAACGAGCATAATTCGAAGCCAATGGAGATCGAACCTCCAAATTTGGTATCAAGGTGTCCATTCGTATTACCTTTGTCCTTGAAATTTGGGTTAATTGGAGTAGTGGCCCAGCCCCACATATCCGAAGACCTTAAAGCATATCTTCACAATTGATAAAGAACTTGAATTAAGCTAGTTAGGCCTAAATTCGATCAAAATGTTCTAGGTTCTGAACCCATGGTCCAATCTCGAACGTACGCAATCCCCGCTGTAGCTTCATTAATAGTAACCTACAGCACAAATTTGATGAAGATAGCGTCATTAGTTGTTGAGTTATCGTGAATTTTTATATAAGTTCGTTAGCCCTGAAACCTAGTGTACCCTTGTACACAAATGTAACGTTCTATCTTAATTTTAAGTTATTGTTTTTAATAATATCGATCATAAGCTTTTAAAACTTGGGAGGTCTGAGAAGGGTACTGAACCGCCACTCCAATTGAACTCAAATTAGCGTGACACACAAGAAATAATAAGGAACACCCCCTTGTGCAAATTTGAATTTTCTACATTTATCCAAGTTGCTATCTAGAAATGCTTTAAGGTTTTCAGAAATGTGTAGCTGGTCCCCGACCCACTACTCCAATGGAACCCAAATTTCAAGGACACTAAGGAAATAGGAAGGAAAACCGTGATACCAAATTTGGAGGTTATATCTGCATTGGTGACGGAATTATGCTAGTTTTGCCTAAATTCGATCAAAAGGTTCTAGGTTCTGGTCCAATCTCGACCTTACCCCATACCCGCCATAATCTCATTACTAGTAACTACACCTAAAGATAAGGTAAAGGGGTTCGTATTAACGATAACTCAAAAAATAATGGACCTATCTTGATGAAATTTTAACAGCAGGTTACTAGGACTGAAAATACGGTGAGGGGTGCATATGGAAGAAATCTGCCCATGGGTTCGAATTCTGGAGCTGTTAGTCGGTCCAATGTGTAACGAACTTAATTATATAGAAAAAAAAACGATAACTCTACAATTATTTACGCTATCTTCATGAAATTTTTGCTGTAGGTTATTGGTAATAAAACTACGGCGGTGATTGCGTACGGTGAGGATTAGGCAATGGGTTCGGAACTTAGAACATTTTGATCGAATTTAGACCAAACTAGCATAATTCTGAAACCAATGAAGATAGGACCTGCGAAGAACGTTCCATTTGTGTACAAGGGTTAACTAGTATTTACACCTATACCCTACACCTATTTGGTTCAAATTAAATGGGAAAACCATAAGTCATTTTAAAGCCATAAAAGCTGATATTAGTTTGATCGTAAGACGTAGATAACTAAATTAACTTTAGAATACTAAAAACATTTTCTAATTACTTTTCTAATTTATTTACAAATTTTTACTAATTTATCTATTTAAAAATATTAAAAAACAAAAAAAACTTGAATTAAATGAAAATATATTTATTTAAATTCAATTCTAAAGTGAACAAATTTGAATTATTAAATTTTGTGATAAAAAGCTAATCCAAGCATAATATATTTAATAATAAAATTTTTCAAAATTGTAATTATTTTAAATTGATTGTTTATGTACCTATTAGAAAATATGCAATAAATGTATTTCTAAAATATAATTACAAATTTAGAACTTTTCATATAGTTCATTTAAATATAACAATAAATTTTACATAAATGCAGCAAGTACAAGTATCAAATTTAAGGTTTCTATCTTCATGAATTTCAAAGATAAGCTTTTTAATTTTGGGATTTCCTAGGAGGCACCTGAACCACGACTAGAACTAAGTCTAAATTTCGGGGACACATAGGAAATGGGAAATACATTCTTTGACTTTGTAATAGGCTCGTTTGGCCTCAGATCGATCAAAAACTTCTAGAATCCGAACTCATTGTCCGAACTCGACCAGAAACAATTCCCATTGTACTATCATTAGTATCACCAGTAACCTAGAGTTTAAATTTATCAGCGGCGTTATTTTCTGAGTTATGCTGTTTTTAAGATATATGTTCTTTAGCTCTTGAATTTTTCAAAGGTTCAAAAACCCGAAACCATGGTACGATTTTGCCCATATGCAGTACCCGTCATACTTTCAATACTAATTAACTCTTATACACAATTGGGACGTTCTATCCTTATTTTAAGTTACTATTTTGATTAATTTCGATGATAAGCTTTTAAACCTTGATGGGTCTACGAGGGGTACTGAACCACCACTCTGATTGATCCAAAATTAGAAAAACCGTACAGGAAATAGTAAAGAGCACCCATGTGTCAAATTTGAAACTTCTATATTTATTTTAAGTTACTATCTTTATTAATTTCGAAAATATGCTTTAAGGTCTTCGGAACTGTATGGCTGGTCCTCAACCCACCACTCCAATTGATCCAAAATTAGGGGGACGCACAGGAAATAGTAAGAATTATTCATTATATTTATTCATTAGCCCTTGGACAGATTAAAAGGTCCAGAATGCGAACCGTCCTAGTAATCTACAGTTAAAATTTCATCAAGATAACTCCATTATTTTTACAGGACATAGTAAAGAGCACCCATGTGTCAAATTTGAAACTTCTATATTTATTTTAAGTTACTATCTTTATTAATTTCGAAAATATGCTTAAGGTCTTCGGAACTGTGTGGCTGGTCCTCAACCCACCACTCCAATTGATCCAAAATTAGGGGGACGCACAGGAAATAGTAAGAATTATTCATTATATTTATTCATTAGCTCTTGGACCGATTAAAAGGTCCAGAATCCGAACCCACGGGCCGATTTCGCCCTTTGGCAATCGACGCCCTACTTTCAGTCCTACAGTTAAAATTTCATCAAGATAACTCCATTATTTTTTGAGTTATCGTGCCTAGGGACGAACGGACGGACATGGCTATATCGACTTAACAGGTCACGCATATATATACAAATATATATACTTTTCCATATCTAGCTCGCTTCCTATAGGTGGCTTCCTATAGGTTATTATAGCTACTCAGTTTCGAAGACCTTAAAGCATATTTTCGTAATTAGTATAGATGGCAGCTTGAAACAAATGTAGAAGCTTCAAATTAGACACATGGGTGTTTTTTACTATTTAAAAGGTTTAAAAGCTTATCATCGAAATAATTAAAAATAGTAACTTAAAATTAAGATAGAACGTTCCAATTGTTTACAAGGGTTAACTAGTATTGAAAATATGACGAAAGTATGAAAGTATATTCAAGGGCTAACAAACATATATCTTAAAAACACCGTAACTCCAAATTAACTCTAAAAATAATGCCGCTATTTTGATGATATTTAAACTCTAGGTTATTAGTTATGAAAGTACCAAGGGAATTAGGTCTGGTCGAGTTTGGATAATGATTTCGGATTCTAGAAATTTTTAATCTATTTGAGGACAAAGAATATATTTCCTATGTGTCCTAGAAATTTAGACTTAAATGTAGTGGTGGTTCAAGTTGCTATCTTTATTATACCCTAAACCTACAGAATAGGTAAAAGTGTATATTAACTTTGGTATGGTAATCAACTAAAGGAATCGAGCTACATATGGAAGAGTATATATATTTGTGATCAGCGAGACCTCCTGAGTCGATATAGCTATGCCCGTCCGCCCGTAGGCACGATAACTCAAAAAATGAGGGGGCTATCTTGATGAAATTTTAACTGTAGGTTACTAGCACGACGGGGATTGCATATTGGCGAAAGCGGCCCACGGGTTCGGATTCTGGAACTTTTAATCGGTCCAAGGGCTAACGAACATATATAAAAAATCACGATAACTCAACAACTAATGACGCTATCATGTTCTGTAGGGTATTGGTAATCAAACTACGGCGGCGATTGCGTACGGCGAGGATTCGAGAATGGGCTCGGAACTTAGAACTTTTTGATTAAATTTAGGCCAAACGAGCATAATTCGAAGCCAATGGAGATAGAACCTCCAAATTTGGTATCAAGGTGTCCATTCGTATTACCTTTGTCCTTGAAATTTGGGTTAATTGGAGTAGTGGCCCAGCCCCACATATCCGAAGACCTTAAAGCATATCTTCACAATTGATAAAGAACTTGAATTAAGCTAGTTAGGCCTAAATTCGATCAAAATGTTCTAGGTTCTGAACCCATGGTCCAATCTTGAACGTACGCAATCCCCGCTGTAGCTTCATTAATAGTAACCTACAGCACAAATTTGATGAAGATAGCGTCATTAGTTGTTGAGTTATCGTGAATTTTTATATAAGTTCATTAGCCCTGAAACCTAGTGTACCCTTGTACACAAATGTAACGTTCTATCTTAATTTTAAGTTATTGTTTTTAATAATATCGATCATAAGCTTTTAAAACTTGGGAGGTCTAAGAAGGGTACTGAACCGCCACTCCAATTGAACTCAAATTAGCGTGACACACAAGAAATAATAAGGAACACCCCCTTGTGCCAAATTTGAATTTTCTACATTTATCCAAGTTGCTATCTAGAAATGCTTTAAGGTTTTCAGAAATGTGTAGCTGGTCCCCGACCCACTACTCCAATGGAACCCAAATTTCAAGGACACTAAGGAAATAGGAAGGAAAACCGTGATACCAAATTTGGAGGTTATATCTGCATTGGTGACGGAATTATGCTAGTTTTGCCTAAATTAGATCAAAAGGTTCTAGGTTCTGGTCCAATCTCGACCTTACCCCATACCCGCCATAATCTCATTACTAGTAACTACACCTAAACGTATTAACGATAACTCAAAAAATAATGGACCTATCTTGATGAAATTTTAACAGCAGGTTACTAGGACTGAAAGTACGGTGAGGGGTGCATATGGAAGAAATCTGCCCATGGGTTCGAATTCTGGACCTGTTAATCGGTCCAATGTGTAATGAACTTAATTATATAGAAAAAAAAACGATAACTCTACAATTATTTACGCTATCTTCATGAAATTTTTGCTGTAGGTTATTGGTAATAAAACTACGGCGGTGATTGCATACGGTGAGGATTAGGCAATGGGTTCGGAACTTAGAACATTTTGATCGAATTTAGGCCAAACTAGCATAATTCTGAAACCAATGAAGATAGGACCTGCGAAGAACGTTCCATTTGTGTACAAGGGCTAACTAGTATTTACACCTATACCCTACACCTATTTGGTTCAAATTAAATGGGAAAACCATAAGTCATTTTAAAGCCATAAAAGCTGATATTAGT
This sequence comes from Dolichopus griseipennis, assembly GCA_963082915.1. Taxonomy (NCBI): domain Eukaryota; kingdom Metazoa; phylum Arthropoda; class Insecta; order Diptera; family Dolichopodidae; genus Dolichopus; species Dolichopus griseipennis. The sequence goes on along the minus strand of OY720445.1, from coordinate 54,551,387 downwards.
TTGATCGTAAGACGTAGATAACTAAATTAACTTTAGAATACTAAAAACATTTTCTAATTACTTTTCTAATTTATTTACAAATTTTTACTAATTTATCTATTTAAAAATATTAAAAAACAAAAAAAACTTGAATTAAATGAAAATATATTTATTTAAATTCAATTTTAAAGTGAACAAATTTGAATTATTAAATTTTGTGATAAAAAGCTAATCCAAGCATAATATATTTAATAATAAAATTTTTCAAAATTGTAATTATTTTAAATTGATTGTTTATGTACCTATTAGAAAATATGCAATAAGTGTATTTCTAAAATATAATTACAAATTTAGAACTTTTCATATAGTTCATTTAAATATAACAATAAATTTTACATAAATGCAGCAAGTACAAGTATCAAATTTAAGGTTTCTATCTTCATGAATTTCGAAGATAAGCTTTTTAATTTTGGGATTTCCTAGGAGGCACCTGAACCACGACTAGAACTAAGTCTAAATTTCGGGGACACATAGGAAATGGGAAATACATTCTTTGGCTTTGTAATAGGCTCGTTTGGCCTCAGATCGATCAAAAACTTCTAGAATCCGAACTCATTGTCCGAACTCGACCAGAACCAATTCCCATTGTACTATCATTAGTATCACCAGTAACCTAGAGTTTAAATTTATCAGCGGCGTTATTTTCTGAGTTATGCTGTTTTTAAGATATATGTTCTTTAGCTCTTGAATTTTTCAAAGGTTCCAGAACACGAAACCATGGTACGATTTTGCCCATATGCAGTACCCGTCATACTTTCAATACTAATTAACTCTTATACACAATTGGGACGTTCTATCCTTATTTTAAGTTACTATTTTGATTAATTTCGATGATAAGCTTTTAAACCTTGATGGGTCAACGAGGGGTACTGAACCACCACTCTGATTGATCCAAAATTAGAAAAACCGTACAGGAAATAGTAAAGAGCACCCATGTGTCAAATTTGAAACTTCTATATTTATTTTAAGTTACTATCTTTATTAATTTCGAAAATATGCTTAAGGTCTTCGGAACTGTGTGGCTGGTCCTCAACCCACCACTCCAATTGATCCAAAATTAGGGGGACGCACAGGAAATAGTAAGAATTATTCATTATATTTATTCATTAGCTCTTGGACCGATTAAAAGGTCCAGAATCCGAACCCACGGGCCGATTTCGCCCTTTGGCAATCGACGCCCTACTTTCAGTCCTACAGTTAAAATTTCATCAAGATAACTCCATTATTTTTTGAGTTATCGTGCCTAGGGAAGAACGGACGGACATGGCTATATCGACTTAACAGGTCACGCATATATATACAAATATATATACTTTTCCATATCTAGCTCGCTTCCTATAGGTGGCTTCCTATAGGTTATTATAGCCACTCAGTTTCGAAGACCTTAAAGCATATTTTCGTAATTAGTATAGATGGCAGCTTGAAACAAATGTAGAAGCTTCAAATTAGACACATGGGTGTTTTTTACTATTTAAAAGGTTTAAAAGCTTATCATCGAAATAATTAAAAATAGTAACTTAAAATTAAGATAGAACGTTCCAATTGTTTACAAGGGTTAACTAGTATTGAAAATATGACGAAAGTATGAAAGTATATTCAGGGGCTAACAAACATATATCTTAAAAACACCGTAACTCCAAATTAACTCTAAAAATAATGCCGCTATTTTGATGATATTTAAACTCTAGGTTATTAGTTATGAAAGTACCAAGGGAATTAGGTCTGGTCGAGTTTGGATAATGATTTCGGATTCTAGAAATTTTTAATCTATTTGAGGACAAAGAATATATTTCCTATGTGTCCTAGAAATTTAGACTTAAATGTAGTGGTGGTTCAAGTTGCTATCTTTATTATACCCTAAACCTACAGAATAGGTAAAAGTGTATATTAACTTTGGTATGGTAATCAACTAAAGGAATCGAGCTACATATGGAAAAGTATATATATTTGTGGTCAGCGAGACCTCCTGAGTCGATATAGCTATGCCCGTCCGCCCGTAGGCACGATAACTCAAAAAATGAGGGGGCTATCTTGATGAAATTTTAACTGTAGGTTACTAGCACGACGGGGATTGCATATTGGCGAAAGCGGCCCACGGGTTCGGATTCTGGAACTTTTAATCGGTCCAAGGGCTAACGAACATATATAAAAAATCACGATAACTCAACAACTAATGACGCTATCATGTTCTGTAGGGTATTGGTAATCAAACTACGGCGGCGATTGCGTACGGCGAGGATTCGAGAATGGGCTCGGAACTTAGAACTTTTTGATTAAATTTAGGCCAAACGAGCATAATTCGAAGCCAATGGAGATAGAACCTCCAAATTTGGTATCAAGGTGTCCATTCGTATTACCTTTGTCCTTGAAATTTGGGTTAATTGGAGTAGTGGCCCAGCCCCACATATCCGAAGACCTTAAAGCATATCTTCACAATTGATAAAGAACTTGAATTAAGCTAGTTAGGCCTAAATTCGATCAAAATGTTCTAGGTTCTGAACCCATGGTCCAATCTTAAACGTACGCAATCCCCGCTGTAGCTTCATTAATAGTAACCTACAGCACAAATTTGATGAAGATAGCGTCATTAGTTGTTGAGTTATCGTGAATTTTTATATAAGTTCGTTAGCCCTGAAACCTAGTGTACCCTTGTACACAAGTGTAACGTTCTATCTTAATTTTAAGTTATTGTTTTTAATAATATCGATCATAAGCTTTTAAAACTTGGGAGGTCTAAGAAGGGTACTGAACCGCCACTCCAATTGAACTCAAATTAGCGTGACACACAAGAAATAATAAGGAACACCCCCTTGTGCCAAATTTGAATTTTCTACATTTATCCAAGTTGCTATCTAGAAATGCTTTAAGGTTTTCAGAAATGTGTAGCTGGTCCCCGACCCACTACTCCAATGGAACCCAAATTTCAAGGACACTAAGGAAATAGGAAGGAAAACCGTGATACCAAATTTGGAGGTTATATCTGCATTGGTGACGGAATTATGCTAGTTTTGCCTAAATTCGATCAAAAGGTTCTAGGTTCTGGTCCAATCTCGACCTTACCCCATACCCGCCATAATCTCATTACTAGTAGCTACACCTAAACGTATTAACGATAACTCAAAAAATAATGGACCTATCTTGATGAAATTTTAACAGCAGGTTACTAGGACTGAAAGTACGGTGAGGGGTGCATATGGAAGAAATCTGCCCATGGGTTCGAATTCTGGACCTGTTAATCGGTCCAATGTGTAACGAACTTAATTATATAGAAAAAAAAACGATAACTCTACAATTATTTACGCTATCTTCATGAAATTTTTGCTGTAGGTTATTGGTAATAAAACTACGGCGGTGATTGCGTACGGTGAGGATTAGGCAATGGGTTCGGAACTTAGAACATTTTGATCGAATTTAGGCCAAACTAGCATAATTCTGAAACCAATGAAGATAGGACCTGCGAAGAACGTTCCATTTGTGTACAAGGGTTAACTAGTATTTACACCTATACCCTACACCTATTTGGTTCAAATTAAATGGGAAAACCATAAGTCATTTTAAAGCCATAAAAGCTGTTATTAGTTTGATCGTAAGACGTAGATAACTAAATTAACTTTAGAATACTAAAAACATTTTCTAATTACTTTTCTAATTTATTTACAAATTTTTACTAATTTATCTATTTAAAAATATTAAAAAACAAAAAAAACTTGAATTAAATGAAAATATATTTATTTAAATTCAATTCTAAAGTGAACAAATTTGAATTATTAAATTTTGTGATAAAAAGCTAATCCAAGCATAATATATTTAATAATAAAATTTTTCAAAATTGTAATTATTTTAAATTGATTGTTTATGTACCTATTAGAAAATATGCAATAAATGTATTTCTAAAATATAATTACAAATTTAGAACTTTTCATATAGTTCATTTAAATATAACAATAAATTTTACATAAATGCAGCAAGTACAAGTATCAAATTTAAGGTTTCTATCTTCATGAATTTCGAAGATAAGCTTTTTAATTATGGGATTTCCTAGGAGGCACCTGAACCACGACTAGAACTAAGTCTAAATTTCGGGGACACATAGGAAATGGGAAATACATTCTTTGGCTTTGTAATAGGCTCGTTTGGCCTCAGATCGATCAAAAACTTCTAGAATCCGAACTCATTGTCCGAACTCGACCAGAACCAATTCCCATTGTACTATCATTAGTATCACCAGTAACCTAGAGTTTAAATTTATCAGCGGCGTTATTTTCTGAGTTATGCTGTTTTTAAGATATATGTTCTTTAGCTCTTGAATTTTTCAAAGGTTCCAGAACCCGAAACCATGGTACGATTTTGCCCATATGCAGTACCCGTCATACTTTCAATACTAATTAACTCTTATACACAATTGGGACGTTCTATCCTTATTTTAAGTTACTATTTTGATTAATTTCGATGATAAGCTTTTAAACCTTGATGGGTCTACGAGGGGTACTGAACCACCACTCTGATTGATCCAAAATTAGAAAAACCGTACAGGAAATAGTAAAGAGCACCCATGTGTCAAATTTGAAACTTCTATATTTATTTTAAGTTACTATCTTTATTAATTTCGAAAATATGCTTAAGGTCTTCGGAACTGTGTGGCTGGTCCTCAACCCACCACTCCAATTGATCCAAAATTAGGGGGACGCACAGGAAATAGTAAGAATTATTCATTATATTTATTCATTAGCTCTTGGACCGATTAAAAGGTCCAGAATCCGAACCCACGGGCCGATTTCGCCATTTGGCAATCGACGTCCTACTTTCAGTCCTACAGTTAAAATTTCATCAAGATAACTCCATTATTTTTTGAGTTATCGTGCCTAGGGACGAACGGACGGACATGGCTATATCGACTTAACAGGTCACGCATATATATACAAATATATATACTTTTCCATATCTAGCTCGCTTCCTATAGGTGGCTTCCCATAGGTTATTATAGCCACTCAGTTTCGAAGACCTTAAAGCATATTTTCGTAATTAGTATAGATGGCAGCTTGAAACAAATGTAGAAGCTTCAAATTAGACACATGGGTGTTTTTTACTATTTAAAAGGTTTAAAAGCTTATCATCGAAATAATTAAAAATAGTAACTTAAAATTAAGATAGAACGTTCCAATTGTTTACAAGGGTTAACTAGTATTGAAAATATGACGAAAGTATGAAAGTATATTCAAGGGCTAACAAACATATATCTTAAAAACACCGTAACTCCAAATTAACTCTATAAATAATGCCGCTATTTTGATGATATTTAAACTCTAGGTTATTAGTTATGAAAGTACCAAGGGAATTAGGTCTGGTCGAGTTTGGATAATGATTTCGGATTCTACAAATTTTTAATCTATTTGAGGACAAAGAATATATTTCCTATGTGTCCTAGAAATTTAGACTTAAATGTAGGGGTGGTTCAAGTTGCTATCTTTATTATACCCTAAACCTACAGAATAGGTAAAAGTGTATATTAACTTTGGTATGGTAATCAACTAAAGGAATCGAGCTACATATGGAAAAGTATATATATTTGTGATCAGCGAGACCTCCTGAGTCGATATAGCTATGCCCGTCCGCCCGTAGGCACGATAACTCAAAAAATGAGGGGGCTATCTTGATGAAATTTTAACTGTAGGTTACTAGCACGACGGGGATTGCATATTGGCGAAAGCGGCCCACGGGTTCGGATTCTGGAACTTTTAATCGGTCCAAGGGCTAACGAACATATATAAAAAATCACGATAACTCAACAACTAATGACGCTATCATGTTCTGTAGGGTATTGGTAATCAAACTACGGCGGCGATTGCGTACGGCGAGGATTCGAGAATGGGCTCGGAACTTAGAACTTTTTGATTAAATTTAGGCCAAACGAGCATAATTCGAAGCCAATGGAGATCGAACCTCCAAATTTGGTATCAAGGTGTCCATTCGTATTACCTTTGTCCTTGAAATTTGGGTTAATTGGAGTAGTGGCCCAGCCCCACATATCCGAAGACCTTAAAGCATATCTTCACAATTGATAAAGAACTTGAATTAAGCTAGTTAGGCCTAAATTCGATCAAAATGTTCTAGGTTCTGAACCCATGGTCCAATCTCGAACGTACGCAATCCCCGCTGTAGCTTCATTAATAGTAACCTACAGCACAAATTTGATGAAGATAGCGTCATTAGTTGTTGAGTTATCGTGAATTTTTATATAAGTTCGTTAGCCCTGAAACCTAGTGTACCCTTGTACACAAATGTAACGTTCTATCTTAATTTTAAGTTATTGTTTTTAATAATATCGATCATAAGCTTTTAAAACTTGGGAGGTCTAAGAAGGGTACCCCCTTGTGCCAAATTTGAATTTTCTACATTTATCCAAGTTGCTATCTAGAAATGCTTTAAGGTTTTCAGAAATGTGTAGCTGGTCCCCGACCCACTACTCCAATGGAACCCAAATTTCAAGGACACTAAGGAAATAGGAAGGAAAACCGTGATACCAAATTTGGAGGTTAGATCTGCATTGGTGACGGAATTATGCTAGTTTTGCCTAAATTCGATCAAAAGGTTCTAGGTTCTGGTCCAATCTCGACCTTACCCCATAACCGCCATAATCTCATTACTAGTAACTACACCTAAAGATAAGGTAAAGGGGTTCGTATTAACGATAACTCAAAAAATAATGGACCTATCTTGATGAAATTTTAACAGCAGGTTACTAGAACTGAAAGTACGGTGAGGGGTGCATATGGAAGAAATCTGCCCATGGGTTCGAATTCTGGACCTGTTAATCGGTCCAATGTGTAACGAACTTAATTATATAGAAAAAAAACGATAACTCTACAATTATTTACGCTATCTTCATGAAATTTTTGCTGTAGGTTATTGGTAATAAAACTACGGCGGTGATTGCGTACGGTGAGGATTAGGCAATGGGTTCGGAACTTAGAACATTTTGATCGAATTTAGGCCAAACTAGCATAATTCTGAAACCAATGAAGATAGGACCTGCGAAGAACGTTCCATTTGTGTACAAGGGTTAACTAGTATTTACACCTATACCCTACACCTATTTGGTTCAAATTAAATGGGAAAACCATAAGTCATTTTAAAGCCATAAAAGCTGATATTAGTTTGATCGTAAGACGTAGATAACTAAATTAACTTTAGAATACTAAAAACATTTTCTAATTACTTTTCTAATTTATTTACAAATTTTTACTAATTTATCTATTTAAAAATATTAAAAAACAAAAAAAACTTGAATTAAATGAAAATATATTTATTTAAATTCAATTCTAAAGTGAACAAATTTGAATTATTAAATTTTGTGATAAAAAGCTAATCCAAGCATAATATATTTAATAATAAAATTTTTCAAAATTGTAATTATTTTAAATTGATTGTTTATGTACCTATTAGAAAATATGCAATAAATGTATTTCTAAAATATAATTACAAATTTAGAACTTTTCATATAGTTCATTTAAATATAACAATAAACTTTACTTAAATGCAGCAAGTACAAGTATCAAATTTAAGGTTTCTATCTTCATGAATTTCGAAGATAAGCTTTTTAATTTTGGGATTTCCTAGGAGGCACCTGAACCACGACTAGAACTAAGTCTAAATTTCGGGGACACATAGGAAATGGGAAATACATTCTTTGGCTTTGTAATAGGCTCGTTTGGCCTCAGATCGATCAAAAACTTCTAGAATCCGAACTCATTGTCCGAACTCAACCAGAACCAATTCCCATTGTACTATCATTAGTATCACCAGTAACCTAGAGTTTAAATTTATCAGCGGCGTTATTTTCTGAGTTATGCTGTTTTTAAGATATATGTTCTTTAGCTCTTGAATTTTTCAAAGGTTCCAGAACCCGAAACCATGGTACGATTTTGCCCATATGCAGTACCCGTCATACTTTCAATACTAATTAACTCTTATACACAATTGGGACGTTCTATCCTTATTTTAAGTTACTATTTTGATTAATTTCGATGATAAGCTTTTAAACCTTGATGGGTCTACGAGGGGTACTGAACCACCACTCTGATTGATCCAAAATTAGAAAAACCGTACAGGAAATAGTAAAGAGCACCCATGTGTCAAATTTGAAACTTCTATATTTATTTTAAGTTACTATCTTTATTAATTTCGAAAATATGCTTTAAGGTCTTCGGAACTGTATGGCTGGTCCTCAACCCACCACTCCAATTGATCCAAAATTAGGGGGACGCACAGGAAATAGTAAGAATTATTCATTATATTTATTCATTAGCTCTTGGACCGATTAAAAGGTCCAGAATCCGAACCCACGGGCCGATTTCGCCATTTGGCAATCGACGTCCTACTTTCAGTCCTACAGTTAAAATTTCATCAAGATAACTCCATTATTTTTTGAGTTATCGTGCCTAGGGACGAACGGACGGACATGGCTATATCGACTTAACAGGTCACGCATATATATACAAATATATATACTTTTCCATATCTAGCTCGCTTCCTATAGGTGGCTTCCCATAGGTTATTATAGCCACTCAGTTTCGAAGACCTTAAAGCATATTTTCGTAATTAGTATAGATGGCAGCTTGAAACAAATGTAGAAGCTTCAAATTAGACACATGGGTGTTTTTTACTATTTAAAAGGTTTAAAAGCTTATCATCGAAATAATTAAAAATAATAACTTAAAATTAAGATAGAACGTTCCAATTGTTTACAAGGGTTAACTAGTATTGAAAATATGACGAAAGTATGAAAGTATATTCAAGGGCTAACAAACATATATCTTAAAAACACCGTAACTCCAAATTAACTCTATAAATAATGCCGCTATTTTGATGATATTTAAACTCTAGGTTATTAGTTATGAAAGTACCAAGGGAATTAGGTCTGGTCGAGTTTGGATAATGATTTCGGATTCTACAAATTTTTAATCTATTTGAGGACAAAGAATATATTTCCTATGTGTCCTAGAAATTTAGACTTAAATGTAGGGGTGGTTCAAGTTGCTATCTTTATTATACCCTAAACCTACAGAATAGGTAAAAGTGTATATTAACTTTGGTATGGTAATCAACTAAAGGAATCGAGCTACATATGGAAAAGTATATATATTTGTGATCAGCGAGACCTCCTGAGTCGATATAGCTATGCCCGTCCGCCCGTAGGCACGATAACTCAAAAAATGAGGGGGCTATCTTGATGAAATTTTAACTGTAGGTTACTAGCACGACGGGGATTGCATATTGGCGAAAGCGGCCCACGGGTTCGGATTCTGGAACTTTTAATCGGTCCAAGGGCTAACGAACATATATAAAAAATCACGATAACTCAACAACTAATGACGCTATCATGTTCTGTAGGGTATTGGTAATCAAACTACGGCGGCGATTGCGTACGGCGAGGATTCGAGAATGGGCTCGGAACTTAGAACTTTTTGATTAAATTTAGGCCAAACGAGCATAATTCGAAGCCAATGGAGATCGAACCTCCAAATTTGGTATCAAGGTGTCCATTCGTATTACCTTTGTCCTTGAAATTTGGGTTAATTGGAGTAGTGGCCCAGCCCCACATATCCGAAGACCTTAAAGCATATCTTCACAATTGATAAAGAACTTGAATTAAGCTAGTTAGGCCTAAATTCGATCAAAATGTTCTAGGTTCTGAACCCATGGTCCAATCTCGAACGTACGCAATCCCCGCTGTAGCTTCATTAATAGTAACCTACAGCACAAATTTGATGAAGATAGCGTCATTAGTTGTTGAGTTATCGTGAATTTTTATATAAGTTCGTTAGCCCTGAAACCTAGTGTACCCTTGTACACAAATGTAACGTTCTATCTTAATTTTAAGTTATTGTTTTTAATAATATCGATCATAAGCTTTTAAAACTTGGGAGGTCTAAGAAGGGTACCCCCTTGTGCCAAATTTGAATTTTCTACATTTATCCAAGTTGCTATCTAGAAATGCTTTAAGGTTTTCAGAAATGTGTAGCTGGTCCCCGACCCACTACTCCAATGGAACCCAAATTTCAAGGACACTAAGGAAATAGGAAGGAAAACCGTGATACCAAATTTGGAGGTTAGATCTGCATTGGTGATGGAATTATGCTAGTTTTGCCTAAATTCGATCAAAAGGTTCTAGGTTCTGGTCCAATCTCGACCTTACCCCATAACCGCCATAATCTCATTACTAGTAACTACACCTAAAGATAAGGTAAAGGGGTTCGTATTAACGATAACTCAAAAAATAATGGACCTATCTTGATGAAATTTTAACAGCAGGTTACTAGAACTGAAAGTACGGTGAGGGGTGCATATGGAAGAAATCTGCCCATGGGTTCGAATTCTGGACCTGTTAATCGGTCCAATGTGTAACGAACTTAATTATATAGAAAAAAAAACGATAACTCTACAATTATTTACGCTATCTTCATGAAATTTTTGCTGTAGGTTATTGGTAATAAAACTACGGCGGTGATTGCGTACGGTGAGGATTAGGCAATGGGTTCGGAACTTAGAACATTTTGATCGAATTTAGGCCAAACTAGCATAATTCTGAAACCAATGAAGATAGGACCTGCGAAGAACGTTCCATTTGTGTACAAGGGTTAACTAGTATTTACACCTATACCCTACACCTATTTGGTTCAAATTAAATGGGAAAACCATAAGTCATTTTAAAGCCATAAAAGCTGATATTAGTTTGATCGTAAGACGTAGATAACTAAATTAACTTTAGAATACTAAAAACATTTTCTAATTACTTTTCTAATTTATTTACAAATTTTTACTAATTTATCTATTTAAAAATATTAAAAAACAAAAAAAACTTGAATTAAATGAAAATATATTTATTTAAATTCAATTCTAAAGTGAACAAATTTGAATTATTAAATTTTGTGATAAAAAGCTAATCCAAGCATAATATATTTAATAATAAAAATTTTCAAAATTGTAATTATTTTAAATTGATTGTTTATGTACCTATTAGAAAATATGCAATAAATGTATTTCTAAAATATAATTACAAATTTAGAACTTTTCATATAGTTCATTTAAATATAACAATAAATTTTACATAAATGCAGCAAGTACAAGTATCAAATTTAAGGTTTCTATCTTCATGAATTTCGAAGATAAGCTTTTTAATTTTGGGATTTCCTAGGAGGCACCTGAACCACGACTAGAACTAAGTCTAAATTTCGGGGACACATAGGAAATGGGAAATACATTCTTTGGCTTTGTAATAGGCTCGTTTGGCCTCAGATCGATTAAAAACTTCTAGAATCCGAACTCGACCAGAACCAATTCCCATTGTACTATCATTAGTATCACCAGTAACCTAGAGTTTAAATTTATCAGCGGCGTTATTTTCTGAGTTATGCTGTTTTTAAGATATATGTTCTTTAGCTCTTGAATTTTTCAAAGGTTCCAGAACCCGAAACCATGGTACGATTTTGCCCATATGCAGTACCCGTCATACTTTCAATACTAATTAACTCTTATACACAATTGGGACGTTCTATCCTTATTTTAAGTTACTATTTTGATTAATTTCGATGATAAGCTTTTAAACCTTGATGGGTCTACGAGGGGTACTGAACCACCACTCTGATTGATCCAAAATTAGAAAAACCGTACAGGAAATAGTAAAGAGCACCCATGTGTCAAATTTGAAACTTCTATATTTATTTTAAGTTACTATCTTTATTAATTTCGAAAATATGCTTTAAGGTCTTCGGAACTGTATGGCTGGTCCTCAACCCACCACTCCAATTGATCCAAAATTGGGGGGACGCACAGGAAATAGTAAGAATTATTCATTATATTTATTCATTAGCCCTTGGACCGATTAAAAGGTCCAGAATCCGAACCCACGGGCCGATTTCGCCCTTTGGCAATCGACGCCCTACTTTCAGTCCTAGTAATCTACAGTTAAAATTTCATCAAGATAACTCCATTATTTTTACAGGAAATAGTAAAGAGCACCCATGTGTCAAATTTGAAACTTCTATATTTATTTTAAGTTACTATTTTTATTAATTTCGAAAATATGCTTAAGGTCTTCGGAACTGTGTGGCTGGTCCTCAACCCACCACTCCAATTGATCCAAAATTAGGGGGACGCACAGGAAATAGTAAGAATTATTCATTATATTTATTCATTAGTTCTTGGACCGATTAAAAGGTCCAGAATCCGAACCCACGGGCCGATTTCGCCCTTTGGCAATCGACGCCCTACTTTCAGTCCTACAGTTAAAATTTCATCAAGATAACTCCATTATTTTTTGAGTTATCGTGCCTAGGGACGAACGGACGGACATGGCTATATCGACTTAACAGGTCACGCATATATATACAAATATATATACTTTTCCATATCTAGCTCGCTTCCTATAGGTGGCTTCCTATAGGTTATTATAGCCACTCAGTTTCGAAGACCTTAAAGCATATTTTCGTAATTAGTATAGATGGCAGCTTGAAACAAATGTAGAAGCTTCAAATTAGACACATGGGTGTTTTTTACTATTTAAAAGGTTTAAAAGCTTATCATCGAAATAATTAAAAATAGTAACTTAAAATTAAGATAGAACGTTCCAATTGTTTACAAGGGTTAACTAGTATTGAAAATATGACGAAAGTATGAAAGTATATTCAAGGGCTAACAAACATATATCTTAAAAACACCGTAACTCCAAATTAACTCTAAAAATAATGCCGCTATTTTGATGATATTTAAACTCTAGGTTATTAGTTATGAAAGTACCAAGGGAATTAGGTCTGGTCGAGTTTGGATAATGATTTCGGATTCTAGAAATTTTTAATCTATTTGAGGACAAAGAATATATTTCCTATGTGTCCTAGAAATTTAGACTTAAATGTAGTGGTGGTTCAAGTTGCTATCTTTATTATACCCTAAACCTACAGAATAGGTAAAAGTGTATATTAACTTTGGTATGGTAATCAACTAAAGGAATCGAGCTACATATGGAAAAGTATATATATTTGTGATCAGCGAGACCTCCTGAGTCGATATAGCTATGCCCGTCCGCCCGTAGGCACGATAACTCAAAAAATGAGGGGGCTATCTTGATGAAATTTTAACTGTAGGTTACTAGCACGATGGGGATTGCATATTGGCGAAAGCGGCCCACGGGTTCGGATTCTGGAACTTTTAATCGGTCCAAGGGCTAACGAACATATATAAAAAATCACGATAACTCAACAACTAATGACGCTATCATGTTCTGTAGGGTATTGGTAATCAAACTACGGCGGCGATTGCGTACGGCGAGGATTCGAGAATGGGCTCGGAACTTAGAACTTTTTGATTAAATTTAGGCCAAACGAGCATAATTCGAAGCCAATGGAGATCGAACCTCCAAATTTGGTATCAAGGTGTCCATTCGTATTACCTTTGTCCTTGAAATTTGGGTTAATTGGAGTAGTGGCCCAGCCCCACATATCCGAAGACCTTAAAGCATATCTTCACAATTGATAAAGAACTTGAATTAAGCTAGTTAGGCCTAAATTCGATCAAAATGTTCTAGGTTCTGAACCCATGGTCCAATCTCGAACATATGCAATCCCCGCTGTAGCTTCATTAATAGTAACCTACAGCACAAATTTGATGAAGATCGCGTCATTAGTTGTTGAGTTATCGTGAATTTTTATATGAGTTCGTTAGCCCTGAAACGTAGTGTACACAAATGTAACGTTCTATCTTAATTTTAAGTTATTGTTTTTAATAATATCGATCATAAGCTTTTAAAACTTGGGAGGTCTAAGAAGGGTACTGAACCGCCACTCCAATTAAACTCAAATTAGCGTGACACACAAGAAATAATAAGGAACACCCCCTTGTGCCAAATTTGAATTTTCTACATTTATCCAAGTTGCTATCTAGAAATGCTTTAAGGTTTTCAGAAATGTGTAGCTGGTCCCCGATCCACTACTCCAATGGAACCCAAATTTCAAGGACACTAAGGAAATAGGAAGGAAAACCGTGATACCAAATTTGGAGGTTAGATCTGCATTGGTGACGGAATTATGCTAGTTTTGCCTAAATTCGATCAAAAGGTTCTAGGTTCTGCTCCAATCTCGACCTTACCCCATACCTGCCATAATCTCATTACTAGTAACTACACCTAAAGATAAGGTAAAGGGGTTCGTATTAACGATAACTCAAAAAATAATGGACCTATCTTGATGAAATTTTAACAGCAGGTTACTAGGACTGAAAGTACGGTGAGGGGTGCATATGGAAGAAATCTGCCCATGGGTTCGAATTCTGGACCTGTTAATCGGTCCAATGTGTAACGAAATTAATTATATAGAAAAAAAAACGATAACTCTACAATTATTTACGCTATCTTCATGAAATTTTTGCTGTAGGTTATTGGTAATAAAACTACGGCGGTGATTGCGTACGGTGAGGATTAGGCAATGGGTTCGGAACTTAGAACATTTTGATCGAATTTAGGCCAAACTAGCATAGTTCTGAAACCAATGAAGATAGGACCTGCGAAGAACGTTCCATTTGTGTACAAGGGTTAACTAGTATTTACACCTATACCCTACACCTATTTGGTTCAAATTAAATGGGAAAACCATAAGTCATTTTAAAGCCATAAAAGCTGATATTAGTTTGATCGTAAGACGTAGATAACTAAATTAACTTTAGAATACTAAAAACATTTTCTAATTACTTTTCTAATTTATTTACAAATTTTTACTAATTTATCTATTTAAAAATATTAAAAAACAAAAAAAACTTGAATTAAATGAAAATATATTTATTTAAATTCAATTACTAAAGTGAACAAATTTGAATTATTAAATTTTGTGATAAAAAGCTAATCCAAGCATAATATATTTAATAATAAAATTTTTCAAAATTGTAATTATTTTAAATTGATTGTTTATGTACCTATTAGAAAATATGCAACAAATGTATTTCTAAAATATAATTACAAATTCAGAACTTTTCATATAGTTCATTTAAATATAACAATAAATTTTACATAAATGCAGCAAGTACAAGTATCAAATTAAAGGTTTCTATCCTCATGAATTTCGAAGATAAGCTTTTTAATTTTGGGATTTCCTAGGAGGCACCTGAACCACGACTAGAACTAAGTCTAAATTTCGGGGACACATAGGAAATGGGAAATACATTCTTTGGCTTTGTATTTCCCATTTCCCAATAGGCTCGTTTGGCCTCAGATCGATCAAAAACTTCTAGAATCCGAACTCATTGTCCGAACTCGACCAGAACCAATTACCATTGTACTATCATTAGTATCACCAGTAACCTAGAGTTTAAATTTATCAGCGGCGTTATTTTCTGAGTTATGCTGTTTTTAAGATATATGTTCTTTAGCTCTTGAATTTTTCAAAGGTTCCAGAACCCGAAACCATGGTACGATTTTGCCCATATGCAGTACCCGTCATACTTTCAATACTAATTAACTCTTATACACAATTGGGACGTTCTATCCTTATTTTAAGTTACTATTTTGATTAATTTCGATGATAAGCTTTTAAACCTTGATGGGTCTACGAGGGGTACTGAACCACCACTCTGATTGATCCAAAATTAGAAAAACCGTACAGGAAATAGTAAAGAGCACCCATGTGTCAAATTTGAAACTTCTATATTTATTTTAAGTTACTATCTTTATTAATTTCGAAAATATGCTTTAAGGTCTTCGGAACTGTATGGCTGGTCCTCAACCCACCACTAGTAAGAATTATTCATTATATTTATTCATTAGCCCTTGGACCGATTAAAAGGTCCAGAATCCGAACCCACGGGCCGATTTCGCCCTTTGGCAATCGACGCCCTACTTTCAGTCCTAGTAATCTACAGTTAAAATTTCATCAAGATAACTCCATTATTTTTACAGGAAATAGTAAAGAGCACCCATGTGTCAAATTTGAAACTTCTATATTTATTTTAAGTTACTATCTTTATTAATTTCGAAAATATGCTTAAGGTCTTCGGAACTGTGTGGCTGGTCCTCAACCCACCACTCCAATTGATCCAAAATTAGGGGGACGCACAGGAAATAGTAAGAATTATGATTCTGAATTCATAATTCATTAAGTACTTTTCATTCTGAATTCATAATTCATTAAGTACAGAAGTAATAAAAAAAAAAAAATATATTTAAATATCACGTGTAGAAAAAAAAAAAAAAGAAAATAAATTTCTTTTTATATTGAAATTGGATCATTATTACTAAAATTAATTGAGGAAAAAAAAAAGCAAAAATCAGCAATATTAATAGTTGTTCCAACAACTATGGATTGCCATAAATGTAGAGTGAAAATTCGAGGAGAAACTGGGGTAAAATGTGCTGGAGTATGTGGTAAAATTTACCACTGTCAACCTAAATGTTCGGGATTGGACCAGTCAACTCTAGGAATTTTAGACGTAAATTCACGTTTAAAATATATATGTGATGAATGTATAATGTACATACAAAATATTGATCTGGTATTACAAGAAATGGAAAGATCAGTGAAGAAGAACAATGATTATCTAGTGGAATACAAAGAGGAATTTGACCGGGCTATCAAAAATAATGAAAGGGAAATAATTGGATTACTAAAGGCGGTAGAGGAGAGATATATGGAACGGTTACAACATATTAAAACGGAACAAAAATATGAAATTGAAAAAATGAATAAATTAACGGAAGCATTCAAAATGGAAAGTGAAAAAATAAATAGCAGTATAAAAACATCAATACTCAAGAACGATGAACTGTGTACTGAATTGCAAACATATAGCAATAAAAATTTAAAAAATGAAAATGTAGGTCAAAATGTATCGTTTGCCGAAATATTAAAAAATGCAAGTGTCAGCAAAAAAACTGTGCCATCCATAAAAAAAGTTGTGCCTTTGATTGTGAAACCTAAGCAAAACCAAAAATGTGAACAAACTAAAGTGGATTTAAGTAAAAAAGTAGACCCAAAAAATCTAAAAATCAAAAATGTCGAAAATAGAAAAAATGGTATGGTACTAATTGAAACCGAAACAAAAGAAGAACGTGAAAAAATAAAAAATTTGTTAGAAAAAAAAATGGGAGATTATGAAATAAAAGTGCCAATTGAAACCAAACCAAGAGTGGAAATCATTCACATGGGAGTCAATTATAAAGAAGATGAATTAATAAACAAATTAAAGGCTCAGAATCCTATCTTAGAACATAGTGTGATGAAAGTGATAAAAATTTATGAGGCAAGGAAAACAAACCATACAAGGTATAATGCCATAGTAGAAATAGATAAGGACACTTTCCCAAAGATATTTGGAAATGAAAAGGTCTCAATTGGATGGGAGCGCTGCAAAGTTTTTGACGCTATACGGGTTCTACGCTGTTTCAAATGCAAAGGCTTTAACCATAAATCTGCGGATTGTAAAAATGATGAGATTTGTGTCAAATGTCATCAGAAGCATAAAAGTGCTGAATGTAAAAAGGATGACATCAATAAATGCATAAATTGTCTAAAAGTGAATGAGAAGCTAAAACTTGGTTTAAATGTTGATCATAATACCTTTAGTGTGATGTGTCAGGTATATCAAAAAAAGCTGAGTATTAAAAAACAAAAGATTGGATATTAGCAATTAAAGACTAATTCTACGGAAAACAACAACTTATCTAATCTTGATAATTTTGATATGAAAGAAAATGGGAATAAAACTAATAATAATAATAATAATAAAAATTATAATAATAATAATAATAATAATAATGATAATAATAATAATAATAATAATAATAATAATGATATTAATAATAATAATAAAACTGATAACGATAGAATTGCTGATATTAGTACAACAGGGACGGTAATAAAAACTGTTAAAAAAATAGTCAAACCAAAAGATGATTCATCAAATATTAAAACCAAAAATAATAGAAATCTTTTAAATTTTTTATCTTTCACAAAGAAAATACATAAAAATATCACTACTGCGAAAGAATCTATAGTTGATGTAGCTAATCCAAATAAAATTAAAAAAAGTGATTGCGTGGGTTCAAAAAATGAAGATAAAGAAAAGAATAAAACTTGCATTTCTCCAAGCAAACTCCAAATGCCAGATAACAAATATTCAAATTGGACTAAGGGAGAAACGCTCTGCCCAAACATTGAAAAAAATGTACAGGGAAATAGTAAAACATACATTTGCTTTATTTAATTCAAATAATTTAAATAGAGGAGGCGGGGCTGCTATTTATGTCAAACAAAACATACAATATAAAATATTAGAAGTCATAGAACAGTTCAATACCATAATTATATCATTATGCGGTACTAGTCCAGTTATTAAACTTGCGGTTTGTTACAAAAGTCCTAGTGAAAATAATAATACATTTATATCACATTTAGAATCAATTTTTAATAGATATAAAAATATTGTTATGGTTGGCGATACTAACATTGATTTATTATCTGATACGGAGCTCTCTAGATCCTACAAAACAATGCTAGAATCTAATGCTGTAGATGTAAAGAACAATTTAAAAAAGGAAAATGCTACTAGAGTTACAGAAAGCACTTGCACAATTATTGATCATGTTCTATCAAATCTAAAAAATGAAAAGTATGATTTTAAAATTTCTACTGAAGATGTTGTTAACTTAGACCATAAAGCCATTCAAATAAGGATAAATAAAGTTATAAAAAAACGTGAGCCCATTTTCAATAAGGAACTAATCGTTACAGATATCAAAAAATACAAAACTCAAGTTAGCAGTCTACTTTTAACAAATAATTGTGATAGTGTAGTTAATCTCATGAAAATATTACAATTGGCCAAAGAGAACTCCACTGAAAAAAAAGTAATAAGAATAAGAAAAAATAATGATTGGATGACTAAAGAAATAATGAACCTCATCCAAAAAAGAAATAAATTATTTAAAAACTTAAAGAAAAACCCTAACTCCCCAGAAATTCAAGCCAAATTTAAAAAATTGAAAAATAGTGTCACTAAGGAAATAAAGAGAGAAAAGCAAAATTATTTTAACAATAAAATCTACTTAGCTGGGTCTGATCATAGAAAAATGTGGGAAGTGCTAAACAACTGTATGCTAAAAAGGTCGTCTAATTGCAGTAAAGTTATCAATGAAATAAATTACAATGGCATTAAAATATGTGATAATTTCGGTATTGCTAATACTTTTAACACGTATTTTAGTGAAATTGGAAACAAGTTGGCGGATAATATTATTGATGCAGAAAAATACACAGTAAAAAACACAATTACTGAACGATCTATTTTCCTAAGAAAAACAAATGAAATAGAAGTATTAAAAATCATTAAGCTGCTAAAAAATAGTTCACCAGGTGTTGATGGCATAACAGCATCAAATCTAAAGCATGTGGCAACCATTATAGCACCCAAGCTCGCTTACTTAATAAATTATTGTTTAACAACTGGTATTTATCCTGAATGTCTAAAATCAAGTATGGTTGTGCCAATATACAAATCAGGAGCAACCAATGATGTATCAAATTACAGGCCTATTACTTTAACAAGTTGCTTGGGAAAAATATTTGAAAAAATAATAAATAATAGAATACAGAATTTTATTCAAATGGTAGTAGGTTTTGATGATAATCAATTTGGATTTCAAAAAGATATTGGAACCGATTCGGCAGTCTTAGCATCAACAAACTCTATAGTAAGCAAATTAGATGCAGGGAACTATGTATGTTCAGTATTCGTTGATTTAAAAAAAGCATTCGATACAGTTGATCATAGAATCCTGTTAAACAGACTCTATGAAATCGGGATAAGAGGAACAGCTCTGGATCTTCTTAGATCTTATTTACAAAATAGGAAAATAGCTACAAGAGTTAATGATGTATTGAGTAACCAGTGTAGTATAAACATAGGTGTTCCACAAGGATCAGTGCTCGGGCCTACTTTGTATCTGCTTTACATCCATAACATCCAATGTGCTAATTTACAAGCCGATTACAAGATATTTGCGGATGACACATTGCTCATTTACAGTGCTAAAACCAGAGATGAATTAGAAATAATAATAAATGAGGATTTGTACAAATATATTAATTGACTTAAAGGCAACAAATTAAGTATAAATGCTGATAAAACTAAATTTATCACATATAAAATGAGGAATAAAGCTGATATAAATCTAAAAATATTAATAAACAATGTCCAAATTGAAAGAGTTGATACATATAAATACCTTGGTGTAATAATTGATGAAAAACTGAGATGGGAAAATCATATCAATAAAATAGCATCCAAAATTGCGCCAATGCTTGGTGCCATTAAAAGAAGTGGAATTAAACTAAACAGGAAAGCTGCCAATAATATATATCATGCTCATATCATGTCACATATTAGGTATAATATATGTAACTGGTCCAGTTGCGCTACATGGCTGAAAGACAAGGTCAGTACTTTGATAAACAGAGCAATAAAAAATTTATACGAGTTTAGCTGGCTGACACCAACAGTCGAAATTTATAAAAAAACGGGATATTTGATGCTTCCGGAAATTATTATTATGGAAAAAGCCAAATTAATTTTTAAACTGGAAAAAGGAATTTACAGGAAGAATATTAATGTTACGAAAAGAAATAGTGTACATAACTATTACACCAGAAGCCTGAACTATTTAAATCATACAAGATCTAGAACGGAGTTATCTCACAGCAGCGGATTATCCTCAGCTATAAGAATCTATAATAAGCTACCAAATGATCTTAAACAGACCTCTAACATCAAATTATTTGTTAAAAATCTGAAGTACCTACTAAAGCGGGATACCATATTGCTTGACAGCGTTATGCAGAATGAATAATTGTATTAACATAATAATAATTTAATTAATATTATATAACTTTAATAACTTATATATATATATATTTATATATTGATATATATTATATACGTATACATGTATTTTTTTGCTTGTCTTTATTTAGTTTAGTTGTAGGTTAATCTGTGTTATTTTATACCAAAATCAATCAATTGTTTTGTTTATAGCACAGTTAAAATAAAAAAAAATAAAAATAAAAAGTATTATAATATGTTATATAAAAGTAAAACTATAAAAAAAAGCATTTGTAATAGACAATAAGAAAGCTAAATAAAGTATATCAATTTAAAAAAAAAAAAAAAAAAAAAAAAAATTATTCATTATATTTATTCATTAGCTCTTGGACCGATTAAAAGGTCCAGAATCCGAACCCACGGGCCGATTTCGCCCTTTGGCAATCGACGCCCTACTTTCAGTCCTACAGTTAAAATTTCATCAAGATAACTCCATTATTTTTTGAGTTATCGTGCCTAGGGACGAACGGACGGACATGGCTATATCGACTTAAAAGGTCACCATATATATACAAATATATATACTTTTCCATATCTAGCTCGCTTCCTATAGGTGGCTTCCTATAGGTTATTATAGCCACTCAGTTTCGAAGACCTTAAAGCATATTTTTGTAATTAGTATAGATGGCAGCTTGAAACAAATGTAGAAGCTTCAAATTAGACACATGGGTGTTTTTTACTATTTAAAAGGTTTAAAAGCTTATCATCGAAATAATTAAAAATAGTAACTTGAAATTAAGATAGAACGTTCCAATTGTTTACAAGGGTTAACTAGTATTGAAAATATGACGAAAGTATGAAAGTATATTCAAGGGCTAACAAACATATATCTTAAAAACACCGTAACTCCAAATTAACTCTAAAAATAATGCCGCTATTTTGATGATATTTAAACTCTAGGTTATTAGTTATGAAAGTACCAAGGGAATTAGGTCTGGTCGAGTTTGGATAATGATTTCGGATTCTAGAAATTTTTAATCTATTTGAGGACAAAGAATATATTTCCTATGTGTCCTAGAAATTTAGACTTAAATGTAGTGGTGGTTCAAGTTGCTATCTTTATTATACCCTAAACCTACAGAATAGGTAAAAGTGTATATTAACTTTGGTATGGTAATCAACTAAAGGAATCGAGCTACATATGGAAAAGTATATATATTTGTGATCAGCGAGACCTCCTGAGTCGATATAGCTATGCCCGTCCGCCCGTAGGCACGATAACTCAAAAAATGAGGGGGCTATCTTGATGAAATTTTAACTGTAGGTTACTAGCACGACGGGGATTGCATATTGGCGAAAGCGGCCCACGGGTTCGGATTCTGGAACTTTTAATCGGTCCAAGGGCTAACGAACATATATAAAAAATCACGATAACTCAACAACTAATGACGCTATCATGTTCTGTAGGGTATTGGTAATCAAACTACGGCGGCGATTGCGTACGGCGAGGATTCGAGAATGGGCTCGGAACTTAGAACTTTTTGATTAAATTTAGGCCAAACGAGCATAATTCGAAGCCAATGGAGATAGAACCACCAAATTTGGTATCAAGGTGTCCATTCGTATTACCTTTGTCCTTGAAATTTGGGTTAATTGGAGTAGTGGCCCAGCCCCACATATCCGAAGACCTTAAAGCATATCTTCACAATTGATAAAGAACTTGAATTAAGCTAGTTAGGCCTAAATTCGATCAAAATGTTCTAGGTTCTGAACCCATGGTCCAATCTCGAACGTACGCAATCCCCGCTGTAGCTTCATTAATAGTAACCTACATCACAAATTTGATGAAGATAGCGTCATTAGTTGTTGAGTTATCGTGAATTTTTATATAAGTTCGTTAGCCCTGAAACCTAGTGTACCCTTGTACACAAATGTAACGTTCTATCTTAATTTTAAGTTATTGTTTTTAATAATATCGATCATAAGCTTTTAAAACTTGGGAGGTAGACCTCTTAGAAGAAGGGTACTGAACCGCCACTCCAATTGAACTCAAATTAGCGTGACACACAAGAAATAATAAGGAACACCCCCTTGTGCCAAATTTGAATTTTCTACATTTATCCAAGTTGCTATCTAGAAATGCTTTAAGGTTTTCAGAAATGTGTAGCTGGTCCCCGACCCACTACTCCAATGGAACCCAAATTTCAAGGACACTAAGGAAATAGGAAGGAAAACCGTGATACCAAATTTGGAGGTTATATCTGCATTGGTGACGGAATTATGCTAGTTTTGCCTAAATTCGATCAAAAGGTTCTAGGTTCTGGTCCAATCTCGACCTTACCCCATACCCGCCATAATCTCATTACTAGTAACTACACCTAAAGAAAAGGTAAAGGGGTTCGTATTAACGATAACTCAAAAAATAATGGACCTATCTTGATGAAATTTTAACAGCAGGTTACTAGGACTGAAAGTACGGTGAGGGGTGCATATGGAAGAAATCTGCCCATGGGTTCGAATTCTGGACCTGTTAATCGGTCCAATGTGTAATGAACTTAATTATATAGAAAAAAAAACGATAACTCTACAATTATTTACGCTATCTTCATGAAATTTTTGCTGTAGGTTATTGGTAATAAAACTACGGCGGTGATTGCGTACGGTGAGGATTAGGCAATGGGTTCGGAACTTAGAACATTTTGATCGAATTTAGGCCAAACTAGCATAATTCTGAAACCAATGAAGATAGGACCTGCGAAGAACGTTCCATTTGTGTACAAGGGTTAACTAGTATTTACACCTATACCCTACACCTATTTGGTTCAAATTAAATGGGAAAACCATAAGTCATTTTAAAGCCATAAAAGCTGATATTAGTTTGATCGTAAGACGTAGATAACTAAATTAACTTTAGAATACTAAAAACATTTTCTAATTACTTTTCTAATTTATTTACAAATTTTTACTAATTTATCTATTTAAAAATATTAAAAAACAAAAAAAACTTGAATTAAATGAAAATATATTTATTTAAATTCAATTCTAAAGTGAACAAATTTGAATTATTAAATTTTGTGATAAAAAGCTAATCCAAGCATAATATATTTAATAATAAAATTTTTCAAAATTGTAATTATTTTAAATTGATTCTTTATGTACCTATTAGAAAATATGCAATAAATGTATTTCTAAAATATAATTACAAATTTAGAACTTTTCATATAGTTCATTTAAATATAACAATAAATTTTACATAAATGCAGCAAGTACAAGTATCAAATTTAAGGTTTCTATCTTCATGAATTTCGAAGATAAGCTTTTTAATTTTGGGATTTCCTAGGAGGCACCTGAACCACGACTAGAACTAAGTCTAAATTTCGGGGACACATAGGAAATGGGAAATACATTCTTTGGCTTTGTAATAGGCTCGTTTGGCCTCAGATCGATCAAAAACTTCTAGAATCCGAACTCATTGTCCGAACTCGACCAGAACCAATTCCCATTGTACTATCATTAGTATCACCAGTAACCTAGAGTTTAAATTTATCAGCGGCGTTATTTTCTGAGTTATGCTGTTTTTAAGATATATGTTCTTTAGCTCTTGAATTTTTCAAAGGTTCCAGAACCCGAAACCATGGTACGATTTTGCCCATATGCCGTACCCGTCATACTTTCAATACTAATTAACTCTTATACACAATTGGGACGTTCTATCCTTATTTTAAGTTACTATTTTGATTAATTTCGATGATAAGCTTTTAAACCTTGATGGGTCTACGAGGGGTACTGAACCACCACTCTGATTGATCCAAAATTAGAAAAACCGTACAGGAAATAGTAAAGAGCACCCATGTGTCAAATTTGAAACTTCTATATTTATTTTAAGTTACTATCTTTATTAATTTCGAAAATATGCTTTAAGGTCTTCGGAACTGTATGGCTGGTCCTCAACCCACCACTCCAATTGATCCAAAATTAGGGGGACGCACAGGAAATAGTAAGAATTATTCATTATATTTATTCATTAGCCCTTGGACCGATTAAAAGGTCCAGAATCCGAACCCACGGGCCGATTTCGCCCTTTGGCAATCGACGCCCTACTTTCAGTCCTAGTAATCTACAGTTAAAATTTCATCAAGATAACTCCATTATTTTTACAGGAAATAGTAAAGAGCACCCATGTGTCAAATTTGAAACTTCTATATTTATTTTAAGTTACTATCTTTATTAATTTCGAAAATATGCTTAAGGTCTTCGGAACTGTGTGGCTGGTCCTCAACCCACCACTCCAATTGATCCAAAATTAGGGGGACGCACAGGAAATAGTAAGAATTATTCATTATATTTATTCATTAGCTCTTGGACCGATTAAAAGGTCCAGAATCCGAACCCACGGGCCGATTTCGCCCTTTGGCAATCGACGCCCTACTTTCAGTCCTACAGTTAAAATTTCATCAAGATAACTCCATTATTTTTTGAGTTATCGTGCCTAGGGACGAACGGACGGACATGGCTATATCGACTTAACAGGTCACGCATATACATACAAATATATATACTTTTCCATATCTAGCTCGCTTCCTATAGGTTATTATAGCCACTCAGTTTCGAAGACCTTAAAGCATATTTTCGTAATTAGTATAGATGGCAGCTTGAAACAAATGTAGAAGCTTCAAATTAGACACATGAGTGTTTTTTACTATTTAAAAGGGTTAAAAGCTTATCATCGAAATAATTAAAAATAGTAACTTGAAATTAAGATAGAACGTTCCAATTGTTTACAAAGGTTAACTAGTATTGAAAATATGACGAAAGTATGAAAGTATATTCAAGGGCTAACAAACATATATCTTAAAAACACCGTAACTCCAAATTAACTCTAAAAATAATGCCGCTATTTTGATGATATTTAAACTCTAGGTTATTAGTTATGAAAGTACCAAGGGAATTAGGTCTGGTCGAGTTTGGATAATGATTTCGGATTCTAGAAATTTTTAATCTATTTGAGGACAAAGAATATATTTCCTATGTGTCCTAGAAATTTAGACTTAAATGTAGTGGTGGTTCAAGTTGCTATCTTTATTATACCCTAAACCTACAGAATAGGTAAAAGTGTATATTAACTTTGGTATGGTAATCAACTAAAGGAATCGAGCTACATATGGAAAAGTATATATATTTGTGATCAGCGAGACCTCCTGAGTCGATATAGCTATGCCCGTCCGCCCGTAGGCACGATAACTCAAAAAATGAGGGGGCTATCTTGATGAAGTTTTAACTGTAGGTTACTAGCACGACGGGGATTGCATATTGGCGAAAGCGGCCCACGGGTTCGGATTCTGGAACTTTTAATCGGTCCAAGGGCTAACGAACATATATAAAAAATCACGATAACTCAACAACTAATGACGCTATCATGTTCTGTAGGGTATTGGTAATCAAACTACGGCGGCGATTGCGTACGGCGAGGATTCGAGAATGGGCTCGGAACTTAGAACTTTTTGATTAAATTTAGGCCAAACGAGCATAATTCGAAGCCAATGGAGATAGAACCTCCAAATTTGGTATCAAGGTGTCCATTCGTATTACCTTTGTCCTTGAAATTTGGGTTAATTGGAGTAGTGGCCCAGCCCCACATATCCGAAGACCTTAAATCATATCTTCACAATTGATAAAGAACTTGAATTAAGCTAGTTAGGCCTAAATTCGATCAAAATGTTCTAGGTTCTGAACCCATGGTCCAATCTCGAACGTACGCAATCCTCGCTGTAGCTTCATTAATAGTAACCTACAGCACAAATTTGATGAAGATAGCGTCATTAGTTGTTGAGTTATCGTGAATTTTTTATAAGTTCGTTAGCCCTGAAACCTAGTGTACCCTTGTACACAAATGTAACGTTCTATCTTAATTTTAAGTTATTGTTTTTAATAATATCGATCATAAGCTTTTAAAACTTGGGAGGTCTAAGAAGGGTACTGAACCGCCACTCCAATTGAACTCAAATTAGCGTGACACACAAGAAATAATAAGGAACACCCCCTTGTGCCAAATTTGAATTTTCTACATTTATCCAAGTTGCTATCTAGAAATGCTTTAAGGTTTTCAGGAATGTGTAGCTGGTCCCCGACCCACTACTCCAATGGAACCCAAATTTCAAGGACACTAAGGAAATAGGAAGGAAAACCGTGATACCAAATTTGGAGGTTATATCTGCATTGGTGACGGAATTATGCTAGTTTTGCCTAAATTCGATCAAAAGGTTCTAGGTGCTGGTCCAATCTCGACCTTACCCCATACCCGCCATAATCTCATTACTAGTAACTACACCTAAAGATAAGGTAAAGGGGTTCGTATTAACGATAACTCAAAAAATAATGGACCTATCTTGATGAAATTTTAACAGCAGGTTACTAGGACTGAAAGTACGGTGAGGGGTGCATATGGAAGAAATCTGCCCATGGGTTCGAATTCTGGAGCTGTTAATCGGTCCAATGTGTAACGAACTTAATTATATAGAAAAAAAAACGATAACTCTACAATTATTTACGCTATCTTCATGAAATTTTTGCTGTAGGTTATTGGTAATAAAACTACGGCGGTGATTGCGTACGGTGAGGATTAGGCAATGGGTTCGGAACTTAGAACATTTTGATCGAATTTAGGCCAAACTAGCATAATTCTGAAACCACCAATGAAGATAGGACCTGCGAAGAACGTTCCATTTGTGTACAAGGGTTAACTAGTATTTACACCTATACCCTACACCTATTTGGTTCAAATTAAATGGGAAAACCATAAGTCATTTTAAAGCCATAAAAGCTGATATTAGTTTGATCGTAAGACGTAGATAACTAAATTAACTTTAGAATACTAAAAACATTTTCTAATTACTTTTCTAATTTATTTACAAATTTTTACTAATTTATCTATTTAAATATATTAAAAAACAAAAAAAACTTGAATTAAATGAAAATATATTTATTTAAATTCAATTCTAAAGTGAACAAATTTGAATTATTAAATTTTGTGATAAAAAGCTAATCCAAGCATAATATATTTAATAATAAAATTTTTCAAAATTGTAATTATTTTAAATTGATTGATTCTGTACCTATTAGAAAATATGCAATAAATGTATTTCTAAAATATAATTACAAATTTAGAACTTTTCATATAGTTCATTTAAATTTAACAATAAATTTTACATAAATGCAGCAAGTACAAGTATCAAATTTAAGGTTTCTATCTTCATGAATTTCGAAGATAAGCTTTTTAATTTTGGGATTTCCTAGGAGGCACCTGAACCACGACTAGAACTAAGTCTAAATTTCGGGGACA
This sequence comes from Dolichopus griseipennis, assembly GCA_963082915.1. Classification (NCBI taxonomy): domain Eukaryota; kingdom Metazoa; phylum Arthropoda; class Insecta; order Diptera; family Dolichopodidae; genus Dolichopus; species Dolichopus griseipennis. The sequence goes on along the minus strand of OY720445.1, from coordinate 54,523,156 downwards.
CATAGGAAATGGGAAATACATTCTTTGGCTTTGTAATAGGCTCGTTTGGCCTCAGATCGATCAAAAACTTCTAGAATCCGAACTCATTGTCCGAACTCGACCAGAACCAATTCCCATTGTACTATCATTAGTATCACCAGTAACCTAGAGTTTAAATTTATCAGCGGCGTTATTTTCTGAGTTATGCTGTTTTTAAGATATATGTTCTTTAGCTCTTGAATTTTTCAAAGGTTCAAAAACCCGAAACCATGGTACGATTTTGCCCATATGCAGTACCCGTCATACTTTCAATACTAATTAACTCTTATACACAATTGGGACGTTCTATCCTTATTTTAAGTTACTATTTTGATTAATTTCGATGATAAGCTTTTAAACCTTGATGGGTCTACGAGGGGTACTGAACCACCACTCTGATTGATCCAAAATTAGAAAAACCGTACAGGAAATAGTAAAGAGCACCCATGTGTCAAATTTGAAACTTCTATATTTATTTTAAGTTACTATCTTTATTAATTTCGAAAATATGCTTTAAGGTCTTCGGAACTGTATGGCTGGTCCTCAACCCACCACTCCAATTGATCCAAAATTAGGGGGACGCACAGGAAATAGTAAGAATTATTCATTATATTTATTCATTAGCCCTTGGACCGATTAAAAGGTCCAGAATCCGAACCCACGGGCCGATTTCGCCCTTTGGCAATCGACGCCCTACTTTCAGTCCTAGTAATCTACAGTTAAAATTTCATCAAGATAACTCCATTATTTTTACAGGAAATAGTAAAGAGCACCCATGTGTCAAATTTGAAACTTCTATATTTATTTTAAGTTACTATCTTTATTAATTTCGAAAATATGCTTAAGGTCTTCGGAACTGTGTGGCTGGTCCTCAACCCACCACTCCAATTGATCCAAAATTAGGGGGACGCACAGGAAATAGTAAGAATTATTCATTATATTTATTCATTAGCTCTTGGACCGATTAAAAGGTCCAGAATCCGAACCCACGGGCCGATTTCGCCCTTTGGCAATCGACGCCCTACTTTCAGTCCTACAGTTAAAATTTCATCAAGATAACTCCATTATTTTTTGAGTTATCGTGCCTAGGGACGAACGGACGGACATGGCTATATCGACTTAACAGGTCACGCATATTATATATACAAATATATATACTTTTCCATATCTAGTTCGCTTCCTATAGGTTATTATAGCCACTCAGTTTCGAAGACCTTAAAGCATATTTTCGTAATTAGTATAGATGGCAGCTTGAAACAAATGTAGAAGCTTCAAATTAGACACATGGGTGTTTTTATACCCTACACCTATAGAATAGGTAAAGGGGTATATTAACTTTGGTATGGTGTTTGTAACCACCTAAAGGAAGCGAGCTAGATATGGAAAAGTATATATATTTGTGATCAGCGTAACCGCCTTAGTCGATATAGCCATGTCCGTCCGTCCGTCCGTCCGTCCGTCCGTAGGCACGATAACTCAAAAAATAATGGAGCTATCTTGATGAAATTTTAACTGTAGGTTACTAGGACTGAAAGTACGGCGGGGATTGCATATGGGCGAAATCGGCCCATGGGTTCGGATTCTGGACCTTTTAATCGAATTTAGGCCAAACGAGCATAATTCCGAAACCAATGAAGATAGAACCTCCAAATTTAGTATCAGGATGTCACTTCCTATTTCCTAAGTGTCTTGTGAATTTGGGTCCCATTGGAGTAGTGGGTCAGGGACCAGCCACACATTTCCGAAGACCTTAAAGCATATCTTTAAAATTAAGAAAGATAACAACTTGAAAAAAGGTAGAAGCTTCCAATTTGCCACAAGGGTGTTCTTTACTATTTCTTGCGTGCTCCCCTAATTTGGGATCAATTGGAGTGGTGGTTCTGTACCCCTCTCTGACCTACCAAGTTTTAAAGGCTTATAATCGAAATGCCTAAAATTAGTTACTTAAAATTAGGATAGACTGTTCAAATTGTGTACAAGGGTTAACTAGTACTATAAGTACAGCGCGGACTGTATAAGGGCGAAATCAGCCCAACGGTTCGGATTCCGGACCTTTTAATCGGTGTCAGGGCTAACGAACATATATAAAAAAAGTCACGCTAACTCAACAACTAATGAGGCTATCTTCATGAAATTTGTGCTGTAGGTTATTGGTAATAAAACTACGGCGGTGATCACGTACGGTGAGGATTGGACAATGGGTTCGGAACATAGAACTTTATGATCGAATTTAGACCAAACGAGCATAATTCCGAAACCAATGGAGATAGAACCTCCAAATTTGGTATCAGGGTGTCCCTTCCTATTTCGTAAGTGTCTTTGAAATTTGGGTCCCATTGGAGTAGTGGGTCGGGGACCAGCCACGCAGTTCCGAGGACCTTAAAGCATATTTTCGAAATTAATAAAGATAGTAATTTGAAACTAGTGTAGAAGTTGCAAGTTTCGCATATGGGTGTTATTTACTATTTCCTGCTCGTCCCCATAATTTGGGATCAATTGCTTATCATCGAAATTAATAAAAATTATAACTTAAAATTAAGATAGAACCTCCAATTGTGTTGGATTAACTAGTATTGAAAGTACGTCGGGGACTACATATGGGTGAAATCGGAACACGGGTTCGGGTTCTGGAACTTTTGATCGTTTGTGTAAATTAAAATTTAATAGTGAGGTAAGTAATAATTTCCAAATAAAAAAATATATAATAGTATATAATATAATAATTCATATTATTACTAATTCGGTAATTATATAAATTCTTTTTTATGTTATTTTATGATATGTATATATATATATATATATATATATATATATATATATATATATAATATATTTTATATTTATCAAAATAAAAATAATAAAATAGATTTTCAATTTAATAAAAAAAAAATTTATTATTTTATAAAACTTTGCGAATGTACCTACCTAAATATTATACACCTCTATGCATTTATTAACTTATAATTATATATTTTGTATGTATTTAATTAATGAGAAGATGTATATATTACATTTACTTATAAAACAAAATTATTTAAAAAATTTTTTAAGTAAAATGTTTTTCTAAATTACAGTTATTATATTATATTTAATTTTTTTTATGTTTGAATTTGCTTTAAATTAAAGATCTAGCACATTTTATATAAATGCGGGTCTAGAACGGAGTGATAGTGTTCCTTTTATCAAATTTTAAACATTAGTCTCAGGTTCAAATCCTGATGGTTGTGAAAGACACATTTTAATTTTTTAATTTGTTTTTTTTTCATTTTAAATTATTTTTATACCCTACACCTATAGAATAGGTAAAGGGGTATATTAACTTTGGTATGGTGTTTGTAACCACCTAAAGGAAGCGAGCTAGATATGGAAAAGTATATATATTTGTGATCAGCGTAACCGCCTTAGTCGATATAGCCATGTCCGTCCGTCCGTCCGTAGGCACGATAACTCAAAAAATAATGGAGCTATCTTGATGAAATTTTAACTGTAGGTTACTAGGACTGAAAGTACGGCGGGGATTGCATATGGGCGAAATCGGCCCATGGGTTCGGATTCTGGACCTTTTAATCTAATTTAGGCCAAACGAGCATAATTCCGAAACCAATGAAGATAGAACCTCCAAATTTAGTATCAGGATGTCACTTCCTATTTCCTAAGTGTCTTGTGAATTTGGGTCCCATTGGAGTAGTGGGTCAGGGACCAGCCACACATTTCCGAAGACCTTAAAGCATATCTTTAAAATTAAGAAAGATAACAACTTGAAAAAAGGTAGAAGCTTCCAATTTGCCACAAGGGTGTTCTTTACTATCTCTTGCGTGCTCCCCTAATTTGGGATCAATTGGAGTGGTGGTTCTGTACCCCTCTCTGACCTACCAAGTTTTAAAGGCTTATAATCGAAATGCCTAAAATTAGTTACTTAAAATTAGGATAGACTGTTCAAATTGTGTACAAGGGTTAACTAGTACTATAAGTACAGCGCGGACTGTATAAGGGCGAAATCAGCCCAACGGTTCGGATTCCGGACCTTTTAATCGGTGTCAGGGCTAACGAACATATATAAAAAAAGTCACGATAACTCAACAACTAATGAGGCTATCTTCATGAAATTTGTGCTGTAGGTTATTGGTAATGAAACTACGGCGGTGATCACGTACGGTGAGGATTGGACAATGGGTTCGGAACATAGAACTTTATTATCGAATTTAGACCAAACGAGCATAATTCCGAAACCAATGGAGATAGAACCCTCCAAATTTGGTATCAGGGTGTCCCTTCCTATTTCGTAAGTGTCTTTGAAATTTGGGTCCCATTTGAGTAGTGGGTCGGGGACCAGCCACTCAGTTCCGAGGACCTTAAAGCATATTTTCGAAATTAATAAAGATAGTAATTTGAAACAAGTGTAGAAGTTGCAAGTTTCGCATATGGGTGTTATTTACTATTTCCTGCTCGTCCCCATAATTTGGGATCAATTGAGGTGGTGGTTCAGTACTTCTCTTAAAATCCTTCAAGTTTTAAAAGCTTATCATCGAAATTAATAAAAATTATAACTTAAAATTAAGATAGAACCTCCAATTGTGTTGGATTAACTAGTATTGAAAGTACGTCGGGAACTACATATGGGTGAAATCGGAACACGGGTTCGGGTTCTGGAACTTTTGATCGTTTGTGTAAATTAAAATTTAATAGTGAGGTAAGTAATAATTTCCAAATAAAAAAATATATAATAGTATATAATATAATAATTCATATTATTACTAATTCGGTAATTATATAAATTCTTTTTTATGTTATTTTATGATATTTATATATATATATATATATATATATATATATATATATATATATATATATTTTATATTTATCAAAATAAAAATAATAAAATAGATTTTCAATTTAATAAAAAAAAAATTTATTATTTTATAAAACTTTGCGAATGTACCTACCTAAATATTATACACCTCTATGCATTTATTAACTTATAATTATATATTTTGTATGTATTTAATTAATGAGAAGATGTATATATTACATTTACTTATAAAACAAAATTATTTAAAAAATTTTTTAAGTAAAATGTTTTTCTAAATTACAGTTATTATATTATATTTAATTTTTTTTATGTTTGAATTTGCTTTAAATTAAAGATCTAGCACATTTTATATAAATGAGGGTCTAGAACGGAGTGATCAGGTTCAAATCCTGATGGTTGTGAAAGACACATTTTAATTTTTTAATTTGTTATACCCTACACCTATAGAATAGGTAAAGGGGTATATTAACTTTGGTATGGTGTTTGTAACCACCTAAAGGAAGCGAGCTAGATATGGAAAAGTATATATATTTGTGATCAGCGTAACCGCCTTAGTCGATATAGCCATGTCCATCCGTCCGTCCGTCCGTCCGTCCGTCCGTAGGCACGATAACTCAAAAAATAATGGAGCTATCTTGATGAAATTTTAACTGTAGGTTACTAGGACTGAAAGTACGGTGGGGATTGCATATGGGCGAAATCGGCCCATGGGTTCGCATTCTGGACCTTTTAATCGAATTTAGGCCAAACGAGCATAATTCTGAAACCAATGAAGATAGGACCTGCGAAGAACGTTCCATTTGTGTACAAGGGTTAACTAGTATTTACACCTATACCCTACACCTATTTGGTTCAAATTAAATGGGAAAACCATAAGTCATTTTAAAGCCATAAAAGCTGATATTAGTTTGATCGTAAGACGTAGATAACTAAATTAACTTTAGAATACTAAAAACATTTTCTAATTACTTTTCTAATTTATTTACAAATTTTTACTAATTTATCTATTTAAAAATATTAAAAAACAAAAAAAACTTGAATTAAATGAAAATATATTTATTTAAATTCAATTCTAAAGTGAACAAATTTGAATTATTAAATTTTGTGATAAAAAGCTAATCCAAGCATAATATATTTAATAATAAAATTTTTCAAAATTGTAATTATTTTAAATTGATTGTTTATGTACCTATTAGAAAATATGCAATAAATGTATTTCTAAAATATAATTACAAATTTAGAACTTTTCATATAGTTCATTTAAATATAACAATAAATTTTACTTAAATGCAGCAAGTACAAGTATCAAATTTAAGGTTTCTATCTTCATGAATTTCGAAGATAAGCTTTTTAATTTTGGGATTTCCTAGGAGGCACCTGAACCACGACTAGAACTAAGTCTAAATTTCGGGGACACATAGGAAATGGGAAATACATTCTTTGGCTTTGTAATAGGCTCGTTTGGCCTCAGATCGATCAAAAACTTCTAGAATCCGAACTCATTGTCCGAACTCGACCAGAACCAATTCCCATTGTACTATCATTAGTATCACCAGTAACCTAGAGTTTAAATTTATCAGCGGCGTTATTTTCTGAGTTATGCTGTTTTTAAGATATATGTTCTTTAGCTCTTGAATTTTTCAAAGGTTCAAAAACCCGAAACCATGGTACGATTTTGCCCATATGCAGTACCCGTCATACTTTCAATACTAATTAACTCTTATACACAATTGGGACGTTCTATCCTTATTTTAAGTTACTATTTTGATTAATTTCGATGATAAGCTTTTAAACCTTGATGGGTCTACGAGGGGTACTGAACCACCACTCTGATTGATCCAAAATTAGAAAAACCGTACAGGAAATAGTAAAGAGCACCCATGTGTCAAATTTGAAACTTCTATATTTATTTTAAGTTACTATCTTTATTAATTTCGAAAATATGCTTTAAGGTCTTCGGAACTGTATGGCTGGTCCTCAACCCACCACTCCAATTGATCCAAAATTAGGGGGACGCACAGGAAATAGTAAGAATTATTCATTATATTTATTCATTAGCCCTTGGACCGATTAAAAGGTCCAGAATCCGAACCCACGGGCCGATTTCGCCCTTTGGCAATCGACGCCCTACTTTCAGTCCTAGTAATCTACAGTTAAAATTTCATCAAGATAACTCCATTATTTTTACAGGAAATAGTAAAGAGCACCCATGTGTCAAATTTGAAACTTCTATATTTATTTTAAGTTACTATCTTTATTAATTTCGAAAATATGCTTAAGGTCTTCGGAACTGTGTGGCTGGTCCTTATCCCACCACTCCAATTGATCCAAAATTAGGGGGACGCACAGGAAATAGTAAGAATTATTCATTATATTTATTCATTAGCTCTTGGACCGATTAAAAGGTCCAGAATCCGAACCCACGGGCCGATTTCGCCCTTTGGCAATCGACGCCCTACTTTCAGTCCTACAGTTAAAATTTCATCAAGATAACTCCATTATTTTTTGAGTTATCGTGCCTAGGGACGAACGGACGGACATGGCTATATCGACTTAACAGGTCACGCATATATATACAAATATATATACTTTTCCATATCTAGCTCGCTTCCTATAGGTGGCTCCCTATAGGTTATTATAGCCACTCAGTTTCGAAGACCTTAAAGCATATTTTCGTAATTAGTATAGATGGCAGCTTGAAACAAATGTAGAAGCTTCAAATTAGACACATGGGTGTTTTTTACTATTTAAAAGGGTTAAAAGCTTATCATCGAAATAATTAAAAATAGTAACTTGAAATTAAGATAGAACGTTCCAATTGTTTACAAGGGTTAACTAGTATTGAAAATATGACGAAAGTATGAAAGTATATTCAAGGGCTAACAAACATATATCTTAAAAACACCGTAACTCCAAATTAACTCTAAAAATAATGCCGCTATTTTGATGATATTTAAACTCTAGGTTATTAGTTATGAAAGTACCAAGGGAATTAGGTCTGGTCGAGTTTGGATAATGATTTCGGATTCTAGAAATTTTTAATCTATTTGAGGACAAAGAATATATTTCCTATGTGTCCTAGAAATTTAGACTTAAATGTAGTGGTGGTTCAAGTTGCTATCTTTATTATACCCTAAACCTACAGAATAGGTAAAAGTGTATATTAACTTTGGTATGGTAATCAACTAAAGGAATCGAGCTACATATGGAAAAGTATATATATTTGTGATCAGCGAGACCTCCTGAGTCGATATAGCTATGCCCGTCCGCCCGTAGGCACGATAACTCAAAAAATGAGGGGGCTATCTTGATGAAATTTTAACTGTAGGTTACTAGCACGACGGGGATTGCATATTGGCGAAAGCGGCCCACGGGTTCGGATTCTGGAACTTTTAATCGGTCCAAGGGCTAACGAACATATATAAAAAATCACGATAACTCAACAACTAATGACGCTATCATGTTCTGTAGGGTATTGGTAATCAAACTACGGCGGCGATTGCGTACGGCGAGGATTCGAGAATGGGCTCGGAACTTAGAACTTTTTGATTAAATTTAGGCCAAACGAGCATAATTCGAAGCCAATGGAGATAGAACCTCCAAATTTGGTATCAAGGTGTCCATTCGTATTACCTTTGTCCTTGAAATTTGGGTTAATTGGAGTAGTGGCCCAGCCCCACATATCCGAAGACCTTAAAGCATATCTTCACAATTGATAAAGAACTTGAATTAAGCTAGTTAGGCCTAAATTCGATCAAAATGTTCTAGGTTCTGAACCCATGGTCCAATCTCGAACGTACACAATCCCCGCTGTAGCTTCATTAATAGTAACCTACAGCACAAATTTGATGAAGATAGCGTCATTAGTTGTTGAGTTATCGTGAATTTTTATATAAGTTCGTTAGCCCTGAAACCTAGTGTACCCTTGTACACAAATGTAACGTTCTATCTTAATTTTAAGTTATTGTTTTTAATAATATCGATCATAAGCTTTTAAAACTTGGGAGGTCTAAGAAGGGTACTGAACCGCCACTTCAATTGAACTCAAATTAGCGTGACACACAAGAAATAATAAGGAACACCCCCTTGTGCCAAATTTGAATTTTCTACATTTATCCAAGTTGCTATCTAGAAATGCTTTAAGGTTTTCAGAAATGTGTAGCTGGTCCCCGACCCACTACTCCAATGGAACCCAAATTTCAAGGACACTAAGGAAATAGGAAGGAAAACCGTGATACCAAATTTGGAGGTTATATCTGCATTGGTGACGGAATTATGCTAGTTTTGCCTAAATTCGATCAAAAGGTTCTAGGTTCTGGTCCAATCTCGACCTTACCCCATACCCGCCATAATCTCATTACTAATAACTACACCTAAAGATAAGGTAAAGGGGTTCGTATTAACGATAACTCAAAAAATAATGGACCTATCTTGATGAAATTTTAACAGCAGGTTACTAGGACTGAAAGTACGGTGAGGGGTGCATATGGAAGAAATCTGCCCATGGGTTCGAATTCTGGAGCTGTTAGTCGGTCCAATGTGTAACGAACTTAATTATATAGAAAAAAAAACGATAACTCTACAATTATTTACGCTATCTTCATGAAATTTTTGCTGTAGGTTATTGGTAATAAAACTACGGCGGTGATTGCGTACGGTGAGGATTAGGCAATGGGTTCGGAACTTAGAACATTTTGATGGAATTTAGGCCAAACTAGCATAATTCTGAAACCAATGAAGATAGGACCTGCGAAGAACGTTCCATTTGTGTACAAGGGTTAACTAGTATTTACACCTATACCCTACACCTATTTGGTTCAAATTAAATGGAAAACCATAAGTCATTTTAAAGCCATAAAAGCTGATATTAGTTTGATCGTAAGACGTAGATAACTAAATTAACTTTAGAATACTAAAAAACATTTTCTAATTACTTTTCTAATTTATTTACAAATTTTTACTAATTTATCTATTTAAAAATATATAAAAAACAAAAAAAACTTGAATTAAATGAAAATATATTTATTTAAATTCAATTCTAAAGTGAACAAATTTGAATTATTAAATTTTGTGATAAAAAGCTAATCCAAGCATAATATATTTAATAATAAAATTTTTCAAAATTGTAATTATTTTAAATTGATTGTTTCTGTACCTATTAGAAAATATGCAATAAATGTATTTCTAAAATATAATTACAAATTTAGAACTTTTCATATAGTTCATTTAAATATAACAATAAATTTTACATAAATGCAGCAAGTACAAGTATCAAATTTAAGGTTTCTATCTTCATGAATTTCGAAGATAAGCTTTTTAATTTTGGGATTTCCTAGAGGCACCTGAACCACGACTAGAACTAAGTCTAAATTTCGGGGACACATAGGAAATGGGAAATACATTCTTTGGCTTTGTAATAGGCTCGTTTGCCTCAGATCGATCAAAAAACTTCTAGAATCCGAACTCATTGTCCGAACTCGACCAGAACCAATTCCCATTGTACTATCATTAGTATCACCAGTAACCTAGACTTTAAATTTATCAGCGGCGTTATTTTCTGAGTTATGCTGTTTTTAAGATATACTTATGTTCTTTAGCTCTTGAATTTTTCAAAGGTTCAAAAACCCGAAACCATGGTACGATTTTGCCCATATGCAGTACCGTCATACTTTCAATACTAATTAACTCTTATACACAATTGGGACGTTCTATCCTTATTTTAAGTTACTATTTTGATTAATTTCGATGATAAGCTTTTAAACCTTGATGGGTCTACGAGGGGTACTGAACCACCACTCTGATTGATCCAAAATTAAAAAAAACCGTACAGGAAATAGTAAAGAGCACCCATGTGTCAAATTTGAAATTCTATATTTATTTTAAGTTACTATCTTTATTAATTTCGAAAATATGCTTAAGGTCTTCGGAACTGTGTGGCTGGTCCTCAACCCACCACTCCAATTGATCCAAAATTAGGGGACGCACAGGAAATAGTAAGAATTATTCATTAGCTCTTGGACCGATTAAAAGGTCCAGAATCCGAACCCACGGGCCGATTTCGCCCTTTGGCAATCGACGCCCTACTTTCAGTCCTACAGTTAAAATTTCATCAAGATAACTCCATTATTTTTTGAGTTAGAGTTATCGTGCCTAGGGACGAACGGACGGACATGGCTATATCGACTTAACAGGTCACGCATATATATACAAATATATATACTTTTCCATATCTAGCTCGCTTCCTATAGGTGGCTTCCTATAGGTTATTATAGCCACTCAGTTTCGAAGACCTTAACCCTTTGACGGACATTTAAAATTTTAAAATGTCACTCAGAAACGTACATATTGTATTGTTATGAAGGAGGGTTCCTAGGACCATATAACTAGTGTCTGGTTGAATAGTTATTACTCTTTGGATGTTTTAGCAGTTTTTTGGGGGAAAAAAAAATAACGGCGATTCCCGTCATTATGTTATAACAAAAATTATTGTTCTAAAAAAACAAAAGACGGTGTTTCCCGTCTTGACGGTATTTACCGTCATTTTATTATTGCAAAAAAAAAATTGCTCTATAAATGTATGACGGGGTTTACAGTCCGAACGGAGTTGGATAAAAATTGTACCTCCATATGTTTTGTTTTAAAAATTGTAAAAATTTAAAGACAAATCAGTGTAATAAATAAAAAAATCTAAATTAATATATTTCAAAATTCATAATTTTATAACATAGATAATAAAAAAAATCAATTCATTCTTAATAAAAAAAAATTCATAGTCTTCCAATGCAATATAAAATAAATAAAAATATTATAAATCACTTTTGTTTCAATTTCTATAACAAAGATAATAAAAAAAATAATTCATTCTTATATAAAATAAAATCAGTCTTCCAATGTAATTTAAAATAAATAACAATATTTTAACTTAATTTCTTTGTATTAATTACGTATTTCTAAATTAATTCATATTTGCTTTGTGAAAAGGTTCAAAGCAGTTTTGGCACATTGGAATTTTGTTTTCACAAGTTTTGCAACGGAATGACGTTTCACGCCTGATTCCATTAGCAGAACATACTCGACATCTCCTGTAATAAGTTTTTCTTTTATAATTAGGTGGCGCTGGAATTTTTTCCAAAAAATGTTGTGTAGTGCAAGTTGTACTTGATGACGCTGCTAATCCTGATATTCGAGGACGTCCTTTTACTGGTGCGTTATTTACTAGATCTTTTCCATTTACCATTGTGACAGGAACTTCCATCAAAGACATCGTCAATTCTTCTCTGAATTCTAAAAATTTCTTTTTTGGGTGAAATTTTTTGTACAAATAAAAGGAGTTCCATACACATATGTCTAACATATGGAAAAGAATTTTTTTTGTGCCAACGAAGTGTTTTTCGTGGAGAGGAGTAGTAAGAAATCATTTGATCCGAACGGTCTATACCAGCCATGTGCGTATTGTAATCAGCGACCATATTAGGCTTCGTAATAACCTTTCCGTATCTATTTGTGATTTCTACTAGTTCGGGATGATGAGCTGTAGATATTGTAAGAATGTCTCTCTTATC